>CM031958.1:21657497-22077497 GCA_018749465.1 Paracanthobrama guichenoti | reverse complement strand
TAAGCCAACCCAGAAGTTAGTATCACCCTGGTTCCCCTGACAAAACAAAAATTGGGCTTTTGGATTATTGCAGAAAATAAGCTCTGTGACCTAAAGTTTATGATTCTTACACATTTTGTTCATCATGATAACACAACGTTCATGTATTTTGAAGCCTAAATATAATTGGCTGAAGTAAAAAGCTAAATGTAGGCTATAAACTAACTAAATTGCTGTTGCATGATTTCAGCATCTCCATCACTAAGCTTCCAGTCTTTATTTAAAAAACATTTTCCCTGAAAGTTTGAGTTAGAATAGTTTGCAAGAGTGTGGTTATAAACACAGTGAGGCTGTGAAAGCGGACTAGTGAGTAAATGAGTTCACCTGTTCGGTGTGATTCTGTTTAATGTACCCATCAGCCTCTGTAGTCCCATTTAGCCATTTTGTAGCAACCACACAAGTAAAGACAAGTAAAAATCTTTTAAAACTATTTTAAAAACATAAACTTCAGAAAGATGGAACTGGAAGTGCTAAAATTTCTGGGTTACTGGGTTTTGGGCTCCAAAAATGTGTCATCCCATAGACTGTAAAAAAAAGATGGACGACGCGCCTTCACTCTCTTCCGTTGTCCAAATATGGTGCTGACATCTTGGGACTCGAGTCTGCGCAGTAGTGAGCACGAAGTGGAGCCGCGATGTCAAGGTCCCGCCCACACTCCTGCCTAATCAACAAGTTTTTGGGAAATAAACAATTATGGAAATGTAGAAATTAAAGTTAAAGCTCCAATCTCCTCGCGAAGTTCCTGAAAAATGTCCGTTGGTGCCCTCAGAGAAGCTGTTGATCTCAGCTGTCAATCATAACGTCACACCCCTGTTTTTATAGCATCAAATAATTAACTAAAACCAAACTTATTAAAGAATGAACACTTGAAAGTAACATCAGCATGATAAAAATTGCCTAAAAAGACAGAAACCATCTTTGATTTGATTGTTTAGTGTCCCATTATATTTCATGGAGAGGGCGGGGTTTATGACCTATACTGCATCCAGCCCCCTGAGGAGTGATCAAAGGTGTTTTGGCTTCACTTTTCAGTCAGTACTGAAATTTAAAAATGTGACTGTACCAGCCATTTCCCTCTAGCATTTTGTGCGCTGTTGAATGGATATGTTGAGCGCATGAACACAATGGCCAATCAGAGGTGTTTATGAATCTGTTTAACAGTGCTCAAAATGCTAGAGGGAAACGCTGGTATCGTCACATAAAAAAAATTCAGTACCGAAGTTGGTACTTTTGACAACACATATGATTTTGACGCATCTGAATTTTACAAGTTGGGAACGTGTAATTATGACATATTGTTGACATATCCCTCATAATTCTGTAAACTCTGTTTGACCTCACTCTCCATCGACCTACACTTCCCCCTGTCTCTTTCATTAATACTTTTCTGCCCTTCATTCGCCCCTTGTCATTTCATTTTTTCATCATCCAATTAAAACTTAATAGTCTCACCAGGATAATAGAGCCTGTTCTGTGGTTGTGAAATCAATGTGTGTGAGGTGTATTGCTCAGCGCATCAAATTCGTTCTGTTTGAAGTAACCAGGGCGAGCGTGCAATCCTTTGTATGAAAGATATGCAAATATTGTCTGGCTGAAATGTGAACTAACTGACTTCTATAAACCCCTCAATTTGTTTTCATTCCTCTCTTTTCGTTCAGGTGTGATCTCTCAGCAGGAGAACGGCAAGACTGTGAGTGTTTCCAACACTATCCGTATCCCCGTGGAGAGGAAAGATAACGGAGCGGCGCTGAGCTGTGAGGCGTCTCACCCGGCACTCGTGGGGCAGAAGCGAGTTCGTCACTACAGCCTGGACGTTCACTGTGAGCCAACAATGCCGTCACGTTTCCATGGCTACCGCCATATTAGACTGATTAACGTTGTTATTAGCTCGCAGAAGCCCCATCTGTTTAAACATGTTTACTTGGCAAGCTTCTAACAAGGTTTGTTTGTTTGTTGCATCTTGTCTGCTATGATAAAGGACTAAAAGACAACAGTATCCCATTACACATCACACCACATGTTAACAGAAACACTTGAAATATGATACTCTGGAAAGATTTCAACCAATACAAATATCTAATATTATCTGTACACAAGGACTCCTCTCGTAAAGTTGCTGTAAAAACGAAAGGGTTCAAATCAATTTTAGTGTATGGCACAGAGAGTATCAGACCCTTGCTAGAAATGTGTCGAGACACTTGCTCAGTTCCAAAATCTAGTGAGCTGCATTTTTTGATTTTTAAATCTAGTTAATTCAACACTAAACAGTCTCTTATGCTCACCCAAGCTGCGTTTATTTGATAAATGAGTAAAAACAGTAATATTACAAAATATTATTTCAATTTAAAATAACTGTTTTCTATTTTAAAATGTATTTTTTTTCTTTTGATAGAAAGCTGAATTTTAAGCATCATTACTCCAGTCTTCAGTGCCACATGATTCTTCAGAAATCATTCTAATATGAGGATTTGATACTCAAGAAACATTACTTATCAATGTTGACAACAGTTTCGAAACTTTTTTAATTTAATCAATAGTAATCAATAGTAAGTTCAAATGAACAGTGTTTATTTGAAACAGAAATCTTTTGTAACATTATAAATGTCTTTACTATCACTTTTGATCAATTTAATACATCTTTGCTGAATACATTTCTTTCAAAAATACAATTTTACTCATCCCAAAAATGTTAATGCTAGTGCATAAAAATTGTTTCAAATAATTAAATAGATAATTCTCATATGTGTGTTATTATAATTATTATAATTATTCCTCTCACAATTGTAATTCCATAGTAGAGTGATTTTTTTTTTTTCCAATCCAGTCACTTATGAGGTTCTGTCTTAGTCACAGTACTGCCATTGAAGGCACTAGGTGCTCACTAGGCTTTGTGACAGAGCTTTCTTCCTTTTTATATTCCCTCACTCTATCTTTCTCTTTATCTCTGCAGTTGCTCCTACGGTGAAAATCATTCCCCCTCAAGGCATCCTCCGAGAGGGAGACTCCCTCAGTCTCACCTGCTCCGTTACCGGCAACCCACTGTGAGTGTACAAGAGCGTTTGTGTGTTTTTCTTTCTAAATGTATCTGTCAGTTGGTGTGTGGGAGATCTTGATGGATGTGAAAGCATGTGTGGAGTTCTGTTTCTACATGTTCTTTAAAACCTAATCATCTGAACTGGTCCCACAGGAACAGCTTTTATCTTCTAACAATCCAAAATGCTTAAAGAGGATCATCTGAATCCAGCTCCAATAAAGTATAACGGCTCAGAACAAAGGCAGCCTTGACTCTGTCCTCTGTTGCTCCCTCCATACCTCATTCTCTTATTATTTCGCTTTCAATTTAAGTTTTCAAAGTACAAAATAAAATCAGTGACTGGAAAAATTAAATAAAAATGTTTATTATTTTGTTGTTTTATAACAATTACTGCCACATTTATTTATTTAATAAATTAATTTTGTAATAAAGGTGGAAATAATAAAAATAACATGTTATTGCATATTATTTGTATTGCAATTGCTGCCACTATTTATTCATAAATATTTTTTTATTTTAATATTAATAAATGTAGCAGTAAAGATAGAAGTAATAAAAATAACAATATGCAATCAAATTAAACAGGATTAAATAAAATGTATTTCTTTATAAAATGTGAAATGCAATACAAAATAGAAAAAATGTACCAGTAGAGGTGGTAGTAATTAAAATAACAATATACAGTAAAATTGGATAAAATTAACAATTCAAAATGGACATTAAATAAACAACAATTTTGCTACAATAGATTCATGTGTGTCCTTCACCATATTTTTCTGCCAACTTTGGTAAATATGGAATGAAGTTTCAGTTTTTCTGAGATATTTCTGTCTTACATCACTTCTATTGAAGGAGAAAGTCAACCTCACCACTGTCACTGTGAGCACAGACACTTTCTTCTGTTTTTCTCTTTTTCTGTGGCTCGACCGTGGTCACTGAGCCTCTTCTCCATAAGAGGCTGTGAGCAGAAAGCCATTAAACCTCTCCAGAGCCTCATAAGGAACCGCTACAGAAATGAAAGATGGAGAGATAGAGAGGATGCTTGAGCTGCCACTCATTTTACGCTGAAATGGGGGAATGAATGAATGAGTGAGGGATGGAAAGAAAGATGGGCTGGGTGGGGGTGGGGGGTTAGCTGGGAAAGAGAAATGAAAGGCTATGTGATTTATGCAATGGGGAGAAAGAGTGTGAAACGTGTAAATGTTTAAATGTAGGGGCATGTTAGAAGATTACAGAATGCAGTGATGAGAAATGAGAATAGACTGCCCACCCACAGAGAGACCGCTCTCTGGATAGGTTGAGATAAATGAGTGTATTGATGGGAGGGATGAGAGATGGATCCAGATGCCGCGCTACGGTAAGTGAACTCAGAGTACACTGTGTCGTGCTGCTTGGTTATAGAGCCATTACGATCATGTTCATCCGACATTAATCACCAATTAAACACAGTCTGCATTTGTTGAAGGGGTGTGTTTATTATTCCTCAGTGCTTTGGTTGGCTCATCTGTATGTATGTGAGAATGTGTGTGTGGTACTGTATCCTGAATCCTGTGAGGGCTGTAATTAAAAGTGTCCCGTGGGATTACGGTGTGATGACGTAGGCTTGTATCCCAGCCAGGGTGGATGAAGGATGAGGCGTTTCACAGGCGGTGGGCTCGGAACAGAAGCCTCAGGCTTTTTGCCCTACCGTTTCTGTGTATCTCCTGCTACTGTGGATCACCTCGCAGCTGTTTGTTGTGTGTGTGTATGTGTATATGTATGTGTGTGTGTGTGTGTGTGTGTGTGTGTGTGTGTGTTCAGTAATCTCCTCCTTTCATGCTCTTTTGTCTCTGTCTGCCTGGTATTATCTTCTAGGACTATACTCCTTTCCTCTTCTCTACAAAATATTGAGTATAAGTATATAAAATATAAATTTTTCAAGTAAACACAAAATCCAATATCCATATTGCTTTTATAAAACAAAGACAATAATGTTTAGTAAAGAGAATAAAGGTGCATGTGTATGCTTGCATGTATGTATGTATGTATGTATGTATGTAGGTGTGTATATATATATATATAATACACAAACACCAATCAAGCATAACGTTATGACAGGTGAAGTGAATAACACTGATTATCTCTTCATCACTGCACCTGTTAGTGGGTGGGATATATTAGGCAGCAAGTGAACATTTTGTCCTCGAAGTTGATGTGTTAGAAGCAGGAAAAATAAGCAAAAAAGTTTGTTGCATATGGGACCTTCCACAGACCAGTCAGGGTGCCCTTGCCGGCCCCCTTCCACTGCCGAAAGTGCCAACAGTGGGCATGTGAGCATCAGAACTGGACCACGGAGCAATGGAAAAAGGTGGCCTGGTTTGATGGATCACATTTTCTTTTACATCATGTGGATGGCCGGGTGCGTGAGCGTCGCAGTGTGAGGCAGTGTGATGCTTTGGGCAATAATTCTGCTGTGAAACCTTGGGTGCTGCCATCCATGTGGATGTTACTTTGACACGTACCACCTACCTAAGCATTGTTGCAGACCATGTACACCCTTTCATGGAAACTGTATTCCCTGGTGGCTGTGGCCTCTTTCAGCAGGATAATGCGCCCTGCCACAAAGCAAAAATGGTTCAGGAATGGTTTAAGGAGCACAACAACGAGTTTGAGGTATTGACTTGGCCTCCAAATTCCCCAGATCTCAATCCAATCGAGCATCTGTGGGACATGCTGAACAAACAAGTCCGATCCATGGAGTGACTAAAAGGATCTACTGCTAACATCTTGGTGCCAGATACCACAGCAGACCTTCAGGGGTCTAGTGGAGTCCATGCCCTGAGATATATATATATATATATATATATATATATATATATATATATATATATATATATATATATATATATATATATATATATATATATATATATATATATATATATATATATATATATATACATATATATATATATATATATATATATATATATATATATATATATATATATATATATATATATATATATATATATATATATATATATATATATATATATAACAGCCAGTGACTTTATGAGTGATTAAATTAATCATTCAACAGATTCATTCAAAAACACTGAATCTTTTGGGAATGAAACAAATTAATACTGTGTGCGATTCATTCATTCATTCATTCAACTGATTCAAAAACACTGATTCATTTAGGAACAAAATCTTTAATGAGTCGATTTAGATTCAAAATGTAGTGAGGTTTTTGGAAGAAAAAAACATACTTGCCAAAGGAATAAAAAAATTATATTGAATATATAAAGTATATTCTCTCAAAACAAGCCTTAAAATAAATATTTTAAATAACTTATTTTTTTAATGTGGTTTAAATTTTATTTACTAGACAAAATGTCTTTTATGTCTTTCATCTTTTCTATATGATCAGATTTCTATTCTCTTTCCTCCCTGGTGCCTCATTAGTCGGAGGAGGTTTGGTTTTCAAGCATTTGTTTTTCAAGCTTTACTTTTAATGCCTTGTTCCTCCTTTGATAAATACTCGATTATTTCTTTAAAACATTGTCTTTTTACAGTCTGTCTTTTCTTCTTTTCTAGACCACGTGACATCCAGTGGTCACGAGTGAACGACACTCTTCCCGAGCGGGCGGAGAAAACGGGCAACATTCTCCATATGTCTCGCCTCAGCCAATCACACAACGGCACCTACCTCTGTCAGGCGCATAACAATTATGGCCGTGCAGCTGACCACTACACACTGCTGGTGTACGGTAAGAAAACGAGTGTCCCTGGTCACGTGATATTAACACTTACCCCTTCTAAACTACAATACAGTCCACGTTTTTGCATGTCAAAGTCTTAAGGCTTTCATATGAAACCTGTTTCCACACCACTCAGTTACAAAACAACTCCAAATGTATATGCATAAACACCTACACTTTTTTGAGAACAGCGTGGGTTCATCGTAGCTACAGAGGTGGTTTACTGTGGCTTTGGATGTGGAAAACTCATCTTGTGCTCCCACCATGGTGTTTAGTCCTCCCCCTCTTGCCCAGGTCTGCCCCTTGTGGCTGTTCAGTGTACTGCACCCTTCAGCTGTGGCTGTAGACCTGCAGGATGTGTGATGTATTTTGAAAGAGTGCAAGAAATGAGATCCCCAGAGGTCTCCCTCCTTTGTTTCTCTTTTTTCCTCTTTGACTTTTTTCGCATGGTAACGACAGCCATCAAATGCACACGTTAACGAGGCAGCTCGGAGAGCGCAGGTGGGTGGGAATGTCATCTTTCATCCTGCTTCTATCCCTCGCTCCCTCTCTTTTTTCTGCTCATTCTATCCGAGGTTCTGTGTAGGTGAGCCTCGTAGTTTTGAAACACCCCCTGCACTTCAGAGAATGTCTGAGGAATCCTTTTCCCTGCCTGTTTATTCTTCCTTCCTCCCTTTATTTGCTCCTTCCTTCCATCCTTTGTTCCATCCCTGTTCTTCCTTTCTTTGTTTCTTCCTGGTTTTGTTCCCCTTCTTTTTATCTTTCCTCTTTTCCTTCATTTTTTCTTTCCTTCCTTCCTTTATTCCTTGCTTTGTTCCTTTTACCTTACTCCTTCCTCCGTTCCTCCTTGTTCCTGCCATCATTCCTTCCTTTCTTCCTTTGTTTCTTTCTTCTGCCTTTTTTATCCCTCCATTTTCTTCATTCTCCTTTCTTTCACCTTTCCTTCTATTCTTTCTTCCTTCCATCCTCCCTCTCTTCCTCTCTGCCTTCTTTCCTCTCTTCCTTGCTGTTCTTTCTTTCTTTCCTTCCTTAATTTATTTCTTATTCCTTCATTTCTTCCTTCATTTTTTCATTCTTTCACCCCTACTTTTCTTCTTTTCAGAATTTCTTCCTGTTTTTTCTTACCTTCATTCCTTTATTCCTCTTTGTCCCTTCATCCTTCCTTCCTTAATTTCTTCCTTCCAACCTTTTTTCCTTTCCTTCTCCTCCTCTTCTTTCCTGCCTTCCTTGCATCCATCTTTCCTTCCTTTTTCTTCTTTCCTTCAATAGGCTTCTTTTTGCTTTTTCTTCTCTCATTTTGTTGTTTTCCTTCCTTCCTTCCTTCCTTCCTTCCTTCCTTCCTTCCTTCCTTCCTTCCTTCCTTCCTTCCTTCCTTCCTTCCTTCCTTCCTTCCTTCCTTCCTTCCTTCCTTCCTTCCTTCCTTCCTCCTCTCCCCTCCTCCCTCCCTCCCTCCCTCCTCTCCCTCCCTCTCCCTCCCTCCTTCCTTCCTTCCTTCCTTCCTTCCTTCCTTCCTCCTCCTCCCTCCCTCTTGTTGCCTGTCCTACACAGAACTCCCCATTTAATGTGTTTGTGTGGGAGTAAATGAACAAGATATGGTGTTAACTCTCAGCGGTATCAGCGTATTTAGGTTTCATCCGCTGGAAATCCCTCAGTTGGAAATGCTCAGTGCAACTAAAAAGAGAGAAATAGCTGACTGCTGAAGGCTGATAGAGGATGAGGGAGAACTATTGAGATGATGAGTCAGCAGTCACAGTGACACGAGAGGGTGGAGGAGGGCTAATCTAAATATCTTGCTGCTTCGCAAGTTTTTTCGCAACTTTTTCCCATTGATTTATTTTATGTCTAAAGTGACCATGAAGTGCAAAATGAGGAGCAACCAACCAATATGAACAGAATGATGATTATAAACTGAAGGTAAGTGAGAGAAAGACAGAATGAATCAGGCAACAGAGAGCAATGGAGAAAGGGGACTGATAGGGAAATGAGGAAGACAAAGGGACAGGAGGAGGAGACTTTGTTTTTTTCAGAACTTTTGCAATTTACGCTGACTGATATGCAAGTGTGTATTTACCACATGGCTCAACAGGTACGCCTGTCTGTGCTGCTTTATCTTGGTCTGTCTGGAAACTTACATTTGCATATATATTTGTTGCATACTTTTTTCTTTTTTTACCAAAACAATTTTTTTGTGTTGTTACATTTTTATATTTATTTAAATGTATCTGTGTGCTTTAGGTTAGAACTGCTAAATCAGAACTCACTTGCATTGTAGGGAGCAGCCAAAAGTCTCCATGAGGAAAATGTCTTAAACATGCTAAATAATGTGAGTTAGATTGTGTGAGTGTTAGATTTAAGGTGCGAGGATAGAGAATTTCATTAATTCACTATAAAAAAAACAATAGTCAATAGAAAGTCCTCACCACAAAAAAGCAAATGTGTGTGTGTGTGTGTGTGTACTCCTCACCTCCACATATGCAGCTTGTTCAGTGGTCAAACGGTCAGAGGACAGTCCCCTGGAGACATGCTTATGTAAAACAGCAGCAGTACTTAGCCATGATGGACCTTGCTGCCGATAAAAGCCATTACAATTGAACAGCCTCAGAGAGCCACTGAGATTGAAATGAGAGAAGAGAAAAGGAGGGATGGAGAAAGAGATGGAAGGGGAACCAACAATGCTCGCAGGAGAGGGAAAAAGATGTAATGGGCTGTGGCTCTAATTGGGAGAAAAAACATGGGCACTTAATTAATGAAGTGAAACTTAGAAAAAGAGAAGGAAGCGTGAGCAAGAGGGGGTATAGTAATTGAAAATGTCATTTTTTACCTTTGGATAGTCATGGCAGGAATATTAAGCAAGGCGAGTCAAGGAGTGTGTCGAGTTGACGACAGAGACTTGGCCTTTGAGCGAAGAGGGGAGAGGTGAGCAACTGTGGGATTTATGGACTCCGTAAACGGAGGATTAGAGCACATCTTGAAGATCTGCCACTCTTTCTTTCTTTGATGGCATTATGTGGGACAAAACCCAAAGTCCCTAAAATTGCTGACGTGACTCACCCAACCATCTGTGTGATGAAATGTTTATCAGCTTCCAGCCTGAGCCATAATGATGTGCAGGAGGAAGGAATGAAGAAACGCCTTTTAAATGATTGGTTTTGGGAAAAGTACAGGAAAATAGAGAAATGTAATGAATGAGAAAGTGGGAGCACTGAGAAAGAAAAGAGGAACAGGAAATGTGATGAGAAAAAAAGGATCTGAGTGATCAAATGGGGCAACCAAAAATGGAAATCCGGTCATTATTTACTCACCTTCATGTCATTCCAAACCTGTATGAATTTCTTTCTTCTTTAGAGCACAAAAGAAAAGTTTCTGAAGACTGCTTTCCATGCAATTACAATGAATTGCGACTGAAGCTTTCAAGCCTAAAAAGGATACAAACGCACCATAAAATAACAAAAAAGTGATCCACATGATATGTCTTTGAAAGCGATATGCAAAATCTTTGTTTGAGAAACAGACCAAACCAAAGTCATCAATCACTGTACGTTTTTTTTTGCTCTTTTTTTTTTTTTCCACCTTTCATTTTTTTCCCTCAGTGTGGTCATGAGACAAATAGTGTTTTTTTGATTTGTGAATTAATCATTTATTTGATCAGTGAATATTTTGAACATTTTAAATCGTTTCACAAAGCATACTGAATGGTTTCCAAATTGAACTGATTCAATTCACAGTGGTTCTAGTAGGGATATCAATGAATCACAATGTGAATTTTGGTCAGTCTCTTACCCAAATCAATTTTAAGACTACAGAAGACTTGGAAATAGTCATATGTCACATGGACAACATTTATGAAACCTTTATGGTGCTTCTGTGCCATGTCTGCCAGTCCTTGTTTATGGTCTGAAAAAAATCTCTATTTATGTTCTAAAGAATAATAAAGTCATACAGGTTTGGAATGACATTATGGTGAGTAAATGATGACAGAATTCACATTATGGGGTTAAAGGAGTAGTTCACTTCAAAATGAAAATTACATTACCCCATGATTTACGCACCCTCAAGCCATCCTAGGTGTATATGACTTTATTTCTGATGAACACAATCTGAGTTATATTAATAAATATCCTGGCTCTTCCAAGCTTTATAATGGCAGTGACAGGGTCCATTGAGTTTGAAGCTCAAAAAAGTGCATCCATCCTTCATAAATTTAATCCACACTGCTCTGGGCTGTTAGTGAAGGCTTTCTGAAGCAAATCGATGGGGTTCTGTAAGTAAAATATCCATATTTAACATGTTATTGTCAGAGATCAGCCAGGGTCCACCACCACCCAATCACAACGCTCCAGATCACCAGAGTACTAATCACCCGCACCTGCACATCATCTCCTCATCAGCACAGACACATGTAAGAACACAACTCATGTTCACTCACTGTCCGGGCTCATTAGAGTAAGGACTCCACTCCCTTTATCCAGCCATTGTTACCTGCTAAGACTCTCCTACCTGATTCCATGTGTCTCCTTCGTCTTCCGTGTTGGTTCCACGTCATCCTCTCCTCGTCTCCCTCCAGTCTCTGGTTTCCACACCACGCTGTCAGCTCCTACGATCCCCAGCGTCGCCATCCACAATCTCCTCGTCCGACTTCTACAATCAGTATCTCTATCCATTTCCTTCTCAATTCTCCAGACCCATTGACTCAGGCCGATTTCCATTCTTTCCATTTGTCAATAAACGCTGGTTCTGTGTCTCTGTACCATAACAGTTATAAAGTAAAAATATTGAGCTTCCGCCGGACCGCCTTCTGTATTCAACTTGTGCAGAAAGTGTAATGCCTCTCGCAGTTCAAAACGCTTGCGTCATACGTCACGCCAGTTACGCTTTTTCCGTACGTTGAATACGGAAGGCGGTCTGAGGGAAGCTAGATATTTTACTTTATAACGTGTTAAATATGGATATTTTTCTTACAAAACCGCATTGCTTTGCTTCTGAAGCCATTTATTAACGCCCTGGAGCCGTGTAGAGCAAGTTTATTATGGATGGACGCGCTTTTTTTTGAGCTTCAACCTCAATGAACCCTGTCACTACTATTATAAAGCATGAAAGCATCAGGATATCTATCAATATAACTCTGATTTTGTTCATCAGAAATAAATGTCATATACACCTAGGATGAGTAAATCATGATTTAAAAGGAACTACTCCTTTAACTGTGCCTTAAAAAAAAAATCTTTTTTTAGGGGAACTATCCCTTTAAGAATCACGTTTGGGGGTTCTGTCCCTTTAACATCCCTGAAATGTTTTAAAATGTGAGATGTTTTGCCACCGAGGAAGACAAGAGGTTTTGAGAGAAGAGGAATGAGAGAAATGATTAGCTGCCCGTCTCTTCCTGAAGAGTCAGGGTGGTCTCGGGATATTGATCTGTGTCTGGCTATTGATCAGTCTGGTACCATGCTGTTAATCCCTCTGAGTATGAAGGCCACACACATACGCAACAGAAAACTTGCTGCTCTTTGTTGCATAAAAAGGAAAGACCCGTGTGCATATAGAGTAGCTGCGAGCCAACAACAGGAACGAGATGGGTCGAGAAAGAGCGATGAGGCTAGTGCCTATATTAGAGGTGTGGAGGATGGTGAGCAGAGCGGTAAGATTGATGATCTTTGGGATGGAGGGATTGAAGATTACAGTGAGAGAGAGTGCTGAGCCCGGGGTGCACGATAACTGCAGTATTTTGCAGCGGTGAGGGATGAAAGGGTGGAACAGGAAGCTACTGCACCCTGCTGGCTGGAGATGTTACCCACAAAGAGACCCTTGACCCTGGCAGAGGGGTGCAATTCATGAACAACATTGTTTATCTCTTGCTCACAAACTTATACACTCACATACACAACTGACAGGCCACATTTTGCATGTTTTCCCCAGCATGTGCTTGTGTGTAGCTGCAGTAGTTTGTTAATAACCTTGTTGTAATGCCGTTCCCTTGTAGTGTCTGTCCCTCCCAACTCTCATCCTGCCATCGCTCACCCCATCCTTCCATCCTACAACTTTACAAAGGAATACAAAGGTAACCCTTCTTCCATCATCTCACCTCTCACCTTACCTCCTGTCCCCCTTATGCACTTCCCTTCCATACTTTAGGTTTACATGAGGACTACTTTAACATTTCTTTCTTTCTCTTAGAATACAACAGGCTGTTTTTTACTGTAGCTTTTTTAAAATATGTAAAACCCTCTGTTGTGATTGGCTAACCTCTTCACATGTGTAATAACGAGTGACAGTTTTATTACAGTGCTTGCACAATGAGCAATGTCATTTTTTTCCTCATTCTTTGTCTTCTATACAAATTTCTGCATCCATCATTTTCATTTTCTTCATAATTTATACTGCATTTTCACTGGTTGTGTGTTATGATCCTCTCTGAATGCAGGATTTTCGTATCCGATTTGACAGTGTGTGACATGATCCGACCAGATATGATATATTAGATTCAAAACTTTTCAGTAATTTTGTGATTTGAATGGATGCTTAGAAATTGAAAAACTATGTTGTTTAACACCATAGCCTTGAACAACCCATATTATGCTTTCTATGTTTTGGTTGTTGTAAAGTTTATATTTGCTTAAAAATGGAATACAGTTCACTTACTGATTTATGGTGCATTCACGGCATGTTGTAATAACCGTAATTTCACATCCTCAAACTCGGAATTATGCATTTCCATTGCAACACTTTAATAGTTTAATTTGAGTAATCAGTAGACAGCCTTATTACAGCCTTATTAATAAACTATATTTAGATTATTTAGCAGGTCATTAAATCTATTCAAATCTGTGCTAGCTACATTAAACTGTGTCCTTCATTTATTTTCAGATTAATCTTGTATTATTAAAGCTTTTACAATAATCAACTATTGGAATTATTAAACAGAAATATTTTGAGATAAATACTTTACTACATTTTAATTTAAGTCAATGCAATTTGAGTGTTTTCACGTGACGTTGCAACGGTCAGATGGTACAAGCTCAGAACATTTTATAAGTTACAAGTTCTACGAGGATTTCAATGGTTTTTACATGTCGGAATCTTAGGCTCTGTTTACACTAGTGCATTTTCGTTTCAAAGTGTATAACTTTTGCTACGGTTAGGCCTGTTGTCTACACTACTCGAAAATGGAGACTTTTGAAAATGCTGCAAACCTCGTTCTAGTTTGAGTCCGGGTTGCATTTCAGTGTAAACCGACCAAAACGGACCAAAATGTCTTTTAAAAACGATGCCGTGGCTGCCCACATTACGTTACATTAACAGACCAGGCCTGTGTTTCCCAAAAGCACTGTACGCCTAAGTTGATCGTAGAGACCGTTGGTGTGCTATTGTATTACAATGCTTTTAGGAAACACAGCCCAGAGTTGTCTCTCTCAACGGCTCTGTAACATACCAGCCTCGATGACCGTGTAAACCGTAACACGGAGACAGGACTACATGCTTTGCTGACTTTGTGATCCTTTTTAGCAGCCGTTGTGCAGTTACGCTGTATTGTATAGTACTGCAGCTGTCTACCTGTGCAAGAAGCAACTGTTTACACTTGTACGCGCATGCCCGGTGGGCATGAACAGTCATGTGACGTGTTCTCGGTCGTGCAGTGTCGGCAGTGTTTCTGAAACGCAATGGAAACGCCAGTGTAGAAACGAAGATGAAAACGCACTAGTGTAAATGGGGCCTAAATCATGTTAATTCCGACATGGTGTAAACGCATCTTTGCGATGATTGATTTAAATTTAACTGATTGCAAGGACATCACTGATTTTTGCATACTGACCTACAGTTTTTGTTTTAAATGCAAATATTTGCATCACTTTGTGATGGTTCTGTCTCTAAGTGACTTCAAGCTACAAAGACAGGGCACTAGGCACAGAAGCCCGCTTTATTGCATATTACTGTCAATCTCTGCCTTTCTCTCTCTGTCACTTGAACATTTCTTTGTTTGCTACCATGCAAGCACTGTTATTTCCTTCATGAAATGCAAATCCAGTTTTTTTTTTAATTGTCTTCCACCTCAACATATGCGAATTCTTCCCTGACGGCTCTGCTCCGATGCTTGCCTTTTAAACCGGCTTTGTTCCATATATTTTCTCCTGCTAAATCGCCTAACGTCTCATCTTCTCATTCATGTTTTGTGATTTATTAATGTTCCTTAAGATGCATGTGCACACACTCCTATCCTATCTTCCTAGTGCCCTTGTCATTTGAAGCACTAGCTCTGCTCTCCAGAGGATCTACTCAGCTGCTGTGCCATGTTTTCAATAGAATTTAAGAGTCTGTGCACAGATGAAAAAACACATGCTGAAAAAGAGTGAGAAAGAGAGCACAATGACCCCTTAAAAGAGGCCCAGCTCTACAGCAGCATCGCTTGTCATTCATGATGTTGTGGGATGTGAGGTCAGGTCAGACGAAAGCCCTTGATCATCCCACCTGACAGAACTACTGAGAGACTTCACTGTACTGCAAGACATCAACACGCAACACTGCACAAACCTCACACCTCAACACACTGACCTGCAGAAGATACCAGATGAATTTTCATTTCTTGCACTTCAAAGTGCACAGTCATTGGATCTATGACTCTTTTGCTTTTCTTTCACGCTCTCTCACACAAACCTTTTTCATCAGGCTCATTTCTTTTTCTCTATCTTGCTTTTCTTCTTTCTGAATCGTATTGTTTGCTGTCTCCAATATCCAGCAAGAATTGAAGGGGTAAAGACTATGTTTTCTAGAACAGAGTGGGAGAGAAAGACAATTGCAAGTGGAAGCAGAGGCTGTGGTCTCTTTCATGTCACTTCCTCAGCGGTGTGTGGCTGGTTCCCTGAAAGGTGCGTGAGGCGGGCAGCAGCGTTAATTTTTCATAGTCTCTGAAACGGTCTTCTAATGAAATGTTACTCGACAGCCTGTTCAAAGGCAAACTCCTTCACTCTATATCTCCCGCTGTTTCTGTAGCATTTGCAGTGAAGGTGAAGTGTGTAATTTTTTTTGATGTTTAATACTTTTTCTTATCCCAGCTTAATGTGCAGAGACAACTGTAAGTAAGTCATTTGTAGGTTTATTTTTCCAGAAAAGTGTAAACACTGGGGCTCAGTGGTGAAAACATTGTTCTGTTTGTTTGAGAATCCTAACCAGCCCCACACGGCAACATCAGCTCATCCAATGGTGTGATTTTGGGGGCGGGGCTATCGGTTTGGCTTACCAATGGAAAAACAGGGGAAGTGTTTTTGAAACCTAACATTATTACACACTTTATCAGTTTTTAAAATGTTATTTACTCATTCAAGTGGTCATCTAAAAGCTGTATGCTATTGCATGAAACACAAAAGAAGAACTTTTAAAGAATCCTCACACAGGTCCACTTAGGGTTTATAGTAAACATGTTCACTCAAAAATGTATTTACAAAAATTAATTTACTCACCCTCACATCTGTGGAACACAAAGAAGATATGGACACAAAGCAAGTCAATGGTAAACGCAACTGTTTGGTTATTAACATCTTATTCCACAGAAGTTGTCATACAGGTCTGGACTATATGAGGGTGAGTAAATGATGACAGAATTTTCAATTTTGGGTGAGTTATCTCTTTAAGCTCCAAAAATGAGGGGGAAATCCTGAAATAAACTATAAATTAGAGTGAGAAACAGACTGATATTTAAGTAATTAATCACTGATAATCTTCCTGTTAACTCAATAACCACTGCAGCCGGATCATTGAGTGAGAACTGGATCAGTGAACAAATTATTTTCAATTATTGATCTGTTTCATAAATTGGACTGAATGATTTGTTCAAATCACAGTTCAACTTACTAACAACTCACTGATGATATATAATCAGTGAATAATGACTAGAATATCAGTTTGTTCAAATGGCTTCAGAAGACTTGGAATATAGTGCATGAGTCATATTGATCCCTTTTATTTTTGTAATAGTTTATAGGCTTTTTAGTAACAGTTGGAATGTAAAGGTTTTAGTTAGCTGCATTAGTTAACATGAACTAACAATGAACAATACTTATGCAGCATATTAATGTAAAACATTTTATATATTTGTAAGTTGCATCTGTTAACATATGCTAGATCGTTTGCAAAGTGTACTAACATGAACAATTAAATTATTATATTTCTATAAATTAGCATGATCAAAGATGAATAATCTCTTTAAAATGGATTGTTTGCCTAAAAGTGAATTTACTCACCCTCAAGCAATCCTAGGTGTACATGACTTTCTTCTTTCAGACGAATACAATCGGAGATGTATTAAAAATGTCATGACTCTTCCAAGCTTTTTAATGACAGTGAATGGGGGTTGAGATTTTGAAGCCCAAAAAAGTGCATCCATCCATTATAAAAGTAATCCACATGGCTCCGGGCCGGGGGGGTTAATAAAGGCCTTCTGAAGCGAAGCAATGCGTTAGAATTTTTTTAAAGAAAAATATTATTTAAAATGATATAAACCAAAATAACTAGCTTTTGACAGACGGCTGTGCGCATCGATTTATAGTCTAAAACGAGGGTTTTAAAAGAGAAATGTCAGAGATTTTCGATAGAAGAGAAGAGGAACATGAGTTTTTTGCCCAACCCAATTAGTTTGAACCATGAGAGCCATCAGAGCTTACGCTACTCCTATATCCTACATCATACATGTGTCAGGGGTTACTAGTTTGGCTTAAGTCGACTTGTGTAGGCTCTTTGCCGGAAGCTAGTTATTTTAGTTTATGAAGTTTTAAATATGGATATTTTACTTACAAACGCATCGCTTCGCTTTGCTTCAGAAGGCCTTTATTAAACCCTGGAATCGTATGGACTACTTTTATGATGGATGGATGCATTTATTTGGGCTTCAAAATGTAATCCTCCATTCACTGCCATTATAAAGCTTGGAAGAGCCAGGACATTTTTTTTAAATATATATATCTCCGATTGTATTCGTCTGAAAGAAGAAAGTCATATACACCTAGGATGTCTTTAGGCTGAGTAAATCATGGGGTAATTTTCATTTTTGGGTGAACTATCCCTTTAATGCTCATTTTAGGTAGCAAAAGCATGATCTAATGCTAAAAATGAGACCTTATTGTACAGTGTTATCTTTTAAAAGCTTTCAGAGTTTAACAGCCATGGTCAACAACTATTATTGTAGTTTTGTTCCATAGAAATAAAGTCATTCAGGTTAGGAAGTAAAGATGGTGGCAGAACGGTGACAGCTTTTTTCTTTTTTGGATGAATTCATCAGGCACTTTTCTTATCTGTGTTGTTGACGATTGCCCTTTAAGCAAACATACTTTTCTTCCCCATTCTTTCTTGGCATTGTTCTCATTTTTTCTCACTTTCTCTCTCTGCTCTTTCTATCTATGCATTCTCTCTATTTCTCTGTCTCCTTATCTTCTATTTTTCTTTTTACCCACCGCTGTGTGGCGTAAACAGGTTGTTAAATATTTAAGGAGTCCAGGCTCATATGTTGATGGTTCAGAGTGTCTCTCTGTCTCTCACTGTTTCCTATCTTGTCGGAAAAACTTCATGGTATACGTCACACACAGACTCTGATGCCATCTTTCCACTGCTGTCATTGTCTCTTTTAACAAAAAAAAAATCCAACACTGTAAAAAACAATCCTGTTGTTTTTACCAAAAAACTGGCAGCTGTGGTTGCCAGAATAACTGTACAAAAAATGTGAACAGAACAGCCTGTACATTTTACAGTGTGTGTATTTTATATATATATATATATATATATATATATATATATATATATATATATATATATATATATATATATATATATATATATATATATATATATATATATATATATATATATATATGCACGTGGTAAAATAGGAAGCCACATGAATAATCATGAGTAAGTTCATTACATGTAGCTTTTCCACAGGCAGAAGTATATAAGGCACAGTGTCATTCAAACACAAAACACCATTATGGTAACACGACACTTGAATAATGCAATAAACATTCATTAAACAATAGAAGATGTAACAAAACCCAAATGTGCATAACTGATAAGAAAAACTATTAAGAAATTATTTAAACAAAATACCTTCAAATGTGAAGTGTCACAATATTTTACAGTCACAAGTCACTTTGAATTGTTTTGTTCAAATGCTAAAGCTAAACCTCTTCTCTTCGTGTTTGTGTGCATCTTAGACCCTGGAGCAGTGGTGGAAACCCACAGTGCCGTTCCGTATGCAGTGATCGGGGGCATCCTGGCTCTGCTGGTCTTCACTGTCATCTGTGTGCTCATCGTCACCATCTGGTGCTCCGTCCGACAGAAAGGTGACCTCCTCTCTCCACACGCTTGACCTGTGGCGACAAAATGACATGATGCACCTCACCTTTTGAGGAGAGGGATGTAAAAAATATCTAAGCAGCAGAGAGAGAGAGTTAGGGGAGATAAAGGCTGGTTCGCAGTCTCTCCAATTAAAATCAACCAGGTTAAAACATGCATCCAGTTTGTTGGTGTTTGCTGGTGCAGTGAGAGCCATTATTAGCAGGAAATGGAAACAGAACTGTTGTAGATTGTATATTTTACAGCCTAACCTTAAATCACCAAGCGATGGTAGAAATGTCTCCCTGTAGAGATTCTGCTATACTGTTTATTCTGCAATAGATTTGTATCAGTGAGCAGAACTGCCCTATGTTATTTCCATGTGCCCTCTATGAAGAAACATTGAGTATTATGAAAATACAGAGCAAAATGTGAGGATGAACTTGTCACTTGGTGTTTGTTATAGCCTCGGCATGAAATGCAAAGCAGAGTTTTTTGTTTACAGTTTCTGAGCCACGACACATTACTTTTGTGTATCTGCTATTTTACTAAGATCAGACTATTAAAGAATTAGGAGTGTTCGGTTATATAATATTAGTTATAAACACTACTATACAAAAGTTTTGGGGTAAGAGTTTTTTAAATAAAAAGAATGCACTTATTCAGCAAGGACACACTGAATTGATCAACAGTGACAGATGATTATAATTTCAAATCAGTGCAGTTCCTTAAGCAGCAAATTGGCATATTAGAATGATTTCTGGAGAATTGCGTGACACTGAAGAGTAATGGCTGCTGAAAAATCAGCTTTGATACACAGGAATAAATTACATTTTAAAATATATTAAATACCCACTCCTTTTTTTAATCCCCATAAATTATAAGCAAGTGCATCAGAATAAGCCGTTTGTGAATTCTATGCAATGTGACGTCACATGCTGTTGACGTGACATTACCGACTGTTTGTGTGAAATTTGTGTGTTTTTGACATAACTTTGTGTGTATTTGACAGTTTAAGCACAATAAGAGGAAAAAAAAAAAAAGAGAACTTCATTTAATACTCATGAAACGCCCGTCTGACATGCAGGTTTCTGTGCGGGTTCTTCGGATGTATGCGCTCAGAAAACCATATAGCAGAAGTTTAGAGTGATGCGGCTTTAAAATTCATGCACATAATAAACTTTCACAATGATGAAGAACTGCAATGTCACGTGAGCATGACCGCGGAAGAGATAATCAAAACCAAACAGATTCGTTTTTGGCAGTATCCGAGGCACCAGCTGTACAGGCTCTGCCCTCTTCTGGAAAGCGGGGTAGGGAGCAGGAGCTCATTTGCATTTAAAGATATAAGCACAAAAACAGCATGCTTTTTCCTTCCACTTAAAAATGGGCATTCCCATAATTATACCATACAACATATAATAATAAATGATCTGTGGGGTATTTTGAGCTGAAACTTAACTGACCCATTTTGTCGAAAATGTGCCCTTTGGTGAAAAACAACAAAAAAAGAAAAATACTAGTCAAATTTGGTCCGTGTTCATTCGTTTTTCGATTTAATGTTGAAAGTTGAAAAATTAGAAAACGGCTCATTTATTAATTTTTCATTTTTTCAAAAAGAAAACGAGAATTTGGCTTGCTTTTATATTTTTAGGTTCAGGGATAGAAAATGGATAAAAGGCTTGAATATTCGATTTCCACATGTGGGCTTGCGTGAAACGCCCCTTTCCGATGATTGGTCAGCCAAAGATCAACCCGTGCCTCTTTCACTTTTTCCACAGTTCCGTGCAGAATAACAGTCTTCCGCTCCTGGACAGATTCTTAAAGTGTTTATGACAAATAAACTCTCTCATC
The DNA here is from genome assembly GCA_018749465.1 of Paracanthobrama guichenoti. NCBI lineage: Eukaryota > Metazoa > Chordata > Actinopteri > Cypriniformes > Gobionidae > Paracanthobrama > Paracanthobrama guichenoti. The sequence continues at coordinate 22,056,512 of CM031958.1, read as the reverse complement.
AAACAACAGGACTAATGCTTTGACACCCATCGCACTGGGCAGGGACTAGAAAGGGTTCTCTATAGGCATGGATTCGACAACCGTACATGCTAGAGAAATATTAGCTGATTATTTCAGAAATATAATGTAGGTTATCTCGCATCTGCACCCACATTACCCATCACCAGCTTACTTCTTTGGCACACCACTGGTTTTATTGAGTTGTCAAACTATCAAAATCTGTGTTACAATAAAGCTGCTTGACCCACTGGACAGCACGCAGATGCAGTTACATGTAGCGAAGCGCATCAGTATCGATTTAAATAAAAATATGCAGCAGGCATAACTTTTATTTCAGACAGTACACAGAGTTTTGAACAAGGGATGAAGCTGAAATCAAATTAATTAATGCTATTGCAAAATAAAGCCACAGAACTGTTGTGCGGCTGACTCACTGGACAGTGCTGTTCATGAATTAACCTGATTCGTTGAACAAATCGGTTGAGTGAATGATTCAATGTCCCGTAGACATCCACTTGCTTCATTCCTGAATCAGCGTTTTGAACGAATCGGTTGAATGAATGACTCACTGACTGACTATTATTAAGACAGTTACATGCTGCCACCTACTGGGGGTCTTCATCGTAATCGAAGTAGGCCTGTCGTTTCATTTTTTTCATTAATTTCGTATTTCAAAAGGCTATTCAAAATATTATATTTAAATTTTTAATCTCATAATATTATGTAATTTTAATTACTGTGTAAATCCTCCGAGCAGCATTAAAACAATTTGCAAATAGGTCTAAATGCCACTTCAGAATTCAGATGCAGCTTCTAGTTGATACTGATTTAATTTGTAACAGCCTGTTGTCTTATTATTCTAATTAAATTTTTTATAAAAGATGACAAATATATTTAAAAAGATTAGAATAATTGCCCTCATAAAGGTAAAAATTATTCATAAGCTATTATCTAAAAACAAACAACAAAAAAAACTAATAGAATAACAACCAAAACAATAGATGCGCTGTGATGGTAAACTGACATTGATACAAAATAATGTCATTTATATATTTTCATATCTATCATAAGCTTCATCCCTTGTCCAAAACTCAGTGTGCATAATAGATATGATTGCACTTCTGCATATTTACACTTAAATCCATACTGGTCTGCACTTCGCTACAGTGCAACTGTATCTGTCGCTGTCCAGTGGGTCACGCAGCTTTGAAGTAAGCTGGTGATGGGTAATGTGGGTGCAGATGCGAGATAACCTACATTAATATTTCTGAAATAATCAGCTAATATTTTCTCTAGCACGCAGGTTGTCGAATCCATGCATATAGAGAAGAAAACCCTAGTCCGGTTGTTTGATGAGAGAGTTTATTTGTCATAAACACTTTAAGAATCTGTCCAGGAGCGGAAGACTGTTATTCTGCACGGAACTGTGGAAAAACTGAAAGAGGCACGGGTTGATCTTTGGTTCACCGTTCAGCGGAAAGGGGCGTTTCACGCAAGCCCACATGTGGAAATCGAATATTCAAGCCTTTTATCCATTTTCTATCCCTGAACCTAAAAATATAAAAGCAAGCCGAATTCTCGTTTTTTTTTTTTTGCTGAAAAAAAACGAAAAATGAATACATGAGCCATTTTCTCATTTTTCAACTTTCAATAAACGAATGAACACGTGAATGTACACAGAACAAATTTATTATGAAATCTAGGTTATTTGACATTAATCTTTTTGGTTATGGACCTGTTGTGTAAAACCAATATCTCACTAGCAATCCTGCTGTAGATTTTGATCATGCCGCCCACCCCAGTGGTGATGTAATGGATTAGTAAAAAAGGAGAGCGTAGTTGGTGTTAGGTGGGTTTCTTTTTTGTTGTTGTTGTTGTTGTTGTGTGTTTCACACGGAAAGTTTACATGTAAAAATGTTCAGAGGAAAGAAGGGAGAAAGAAAGAACATCATATGCAGCGGACTGTGCCAGACCTGTGATATAAAGATGTATATCCCAGGGAAATGTGGGTACGGCCCTCATGTTTAATTGCTTTTTTAGTCAACCGTATCGTGGCGCATCTATAAAGAAAACTTAATTACCTCGTCCCTGAACTCTATAAGAACTTCTGGTCATCTCTATGTGTCACAGTTTCCAATAAAGATCACGGCACCCGCAAATTGGGGCGGAGGAAAAGGGCTGGGAGGAACACGACCCCACCTGTCAATCAAAGTCAGAAGCAGTTAGTTCACCCATCGGCACAGAGACAGAGAGCATTAGAGTTGATCCTGTCTAACCTTGGGGTGCCTGGAAAGGCAGAATGGAAGTGATTAATCTTAGGATAGAGGAAGAGGAACATTACAGCTCTGATGCACTGTCTTTGTCCCGCGCCGTCCACGACATCACTGCTTTTAATGACCCCATCAGCCTCTGCTGTACACTTACATTTTAAGAAAGCAAAATTGCACGTACATAAGATCGATTTTTTTAATTAAACGGTGTCGTGCCGGTGCCATAGTCACTTCTGTCCTAGTTATTTCAGTTATTTGTCCCTGAGCCACAAAGGCAAAACCATTGTGTCATATAATGATGTGAATAAAAAGGTTGCACTGTACCATATCGCTGACTGTGCAGTAAAATGTCAGAGGTGATTATGCCTAGTGAGTTTTGTGATTAATTAAAAGTTGATCTGCATAACTTCCCCCAATTACGGCAGATGACTTTTGCTGGCCCTGCAAACGTGATTCCAGAGAACAAGGTTTAGATATGTAAGGTAGATGCAATCTAACACGACAGCATCGATCCCTAAGAGACAGTTTATTTTGAGACATACTGATTGATGACACTCAGGGATAGGTGAAGACACATGGGACATGCAAAAGTTATGTTGACTGATATGCATACAAATGAGAATATACTGAGAAAACATTAAAGAAAAAGATATGGAGCGGTACCAGGGCTAGGCGTCATGTGGGGCTATTGTTAATACTATCAAAAACTGAAAGTATTAAAAAACATATAAAGCTTAAATAGCATATAAATACTAAATGAAAACTTATTAAATGAAAAAGTAAATTAGAAATGTTGCCTTGGCAACTGAGAAAATAAGTTTAAGTACTAATATGACAAACTAAAACTGAATAAAGCTAAATAGAAATAACTAATAAAAATGACAAAAGAACAAAATTACACAAAAACCTTTTTATAAATATAAAAATAAAAACTAATTAAAAATATGAAATAATACTATAATAGTATACACTCACCTAAAGGATTATTAGGAACACCATACTAATACTGTGTTTGCCCCCTTTCGCCTTCAGAACTGCCTTAATTCTACGTGGCATTGATTCAACAAGGTGCTGAAAGCATTCTTTAGAAATGTTGGCCCATATTGATAGGATAGCATCTTGCAGTTGATGGAGATTTGTGGGATGCACATCCAGGGCACAAAGCTCCCGTTCCACCACATCCCAAAGATGCTCTATTGGGTTGAGATCTGGTGACTGTGGGGGCCATTTTAGTACAGTGAACTCATTGTCATGTTCAAGAAACCAATTTGAAATGATTCGAGCTTTGTGACATGGTGCATTATCCTGCTGGAAGTAGCCATCAGAGAATGGGTACATGGTGGTCATAAAGGGATGGACATGGTCAGAAACAATGCTCAGGTAGGCCGTGGCATTTAAACAATGCCCAATTGGCACTAAGGGGCCTAAAGTGTGCCCCCACACCATTACACCACCACCAGCCTGAAATCCAGCCTGCACAGTGGTAACAAGGCATGATGGATCCATGTTCTCATTCTGTTTACGCCAAATTCTGACTCTACTATCTGAATGTCTCAACAGAAATCGAGACTCATCAGACCAGGCAACATTTTTCCAGTCTTCAACTGTCCAATTTTGGTGAGCTTGTGCAAATTGTAGCCTCTTTTTCCTATTTGTAGTGGAGATGAGTGGTACCCGGTGGGGTCTTCTGCTGTTGTAGCCCATCCGCCTCAAGGTTGTGCGTGTTGTGGCTTCACAAATGCTTTGCTGCATACCTCGATTGTAACGAGTGGTTATTTCAGTCAAAGTTGCTCTTCTATCAGCTTGAATCAGTCGGCCCATTCTCCTCTGACCTCTAGCATCAACAAGGCATTTTCACCCACAGGACTGCCGCATACTGGATGTTTTTCCCTTTTCACACCATTCTTTGTAAACCCTAGAAATGGTTGTGCGTGAAAATCCCAGTAACTGAGCAGATTGTGAAATACTCAGACCGGCCCGTCTGGCACCAACAACCATGCCATGCTCAGAATTGCTTAAATCACCTTTCTTTCCCATTCTGACATTTCAGTTTGGAGTTCAGGAGATTGTCTTGACCAGGACCACACCCCTAAATGCATTGAAGCAACTGCCATGTGATTGGTTGATTAGATAATTGCATTAATGAGAAATTGAACAGGTGTTCTTAATAATCCTTTAGGTGAGTGTATATACATAATGGTAAAATAAGGGTTTTTAAAGACAAGTTACAAATGCGTCACACCCCTTTTTTTCTTTTTTATTCTGCTGTTTATAAATGGTGTATACAGAAGTGAACATAATAAAATCTCACTAATGAGGTTATCACATTTTTTTATGAGTTAAGTTGTTGTGCGATTTAATTGTTAATTAAATATTCTGTATTTATTTTATTTAATTTGTATTTAATTTATTAGATACAATTTTTTTTTTTAAACCAAACCATGGTTTGATACTTATTTTACATTGTGCTGTTACATTAATAGTTTTTGTTTCATAATTGTTTTACTTGTTTAAATATTGCTGAAACACCTCACCTAGCCCTGGCCCAGGAATTAAGACACAAAAAAAACGGCACAAGCTCTTCTTCATGTCCTGCTTCAATTGAAATACATTCAATTGCACTCAGCAAGGGTTTCTTTTAATTCCTGCTATGAAGTATGATTAAATTGTGTCTTTCTCTCTCTAGGTTCATATTTGACTCACGAAGCCAGTGGTTTGGACGAACACGGCGAGGTTCAGGAGGCATTCCTCAATGGTAATGATGCCAGCCAGGGCAAGAAGGAGTACCTACTGTAGCGCCTCCCTAGTGGAGCTCTTCAGAAACACTGGACCACTGCAGAGTGCACACCGCAACACACACTGTTCCCAAACAGACACACCACCACAACGACAACAAGAGGGAATCACAATCGTGCCATATGAAGATGGAGTGGGAAGGAGAGGACGGAGACATTAATGGAGCAGGGTGGAGAGGGAGAGAGCCGAGAGAAGAGGATAATTATTATGATTGAAAGAGACCATCACACACACTCTTTCGGTTTTTAGTGGCGTGTACAATTGACAACTAGCTGTAATTGTAGGTCCAGGAGAGAAAAGTGTCCATTCAAAACAGGCCGATCCATAACCGTCCAGAACGGCACTGCTTGCGGGAAGCTGCAAAGGGCTTATGAGCTATTGAATGTCCCAGTGTGAGCAAATTGGAATCCCTTACATTTGCCAAAGCGTCTGGGCCTCAGAGACTGAGCTGGTAGAGAATAGTTCCACCAATTGACACAGCTGAGAGCTCAGAGCCGTCCTCATAAAGTATTCATCTGCGCTTTTCATCCGGCAACTCCATTATCTGCTCACATTGGCCAAAACCTGTTGACTTGTGAAGAAAAGTCCCTCTCGTTTTGATCCTTTCTCGGTGACTCTCTGCTTCCCGCTCTCCAGTGCTCCTTCCTCTCCCTCCTTTATCTCTCCACTATTGTTTGTTAATAATTAAGGGATTAGACATGTTCTCTTTTATGAGCGGAATGAATTAGAGCGCCCCGCTCGCTCTGACGCTGTAAAAAGGGGCTTAATTATCGCGAAGAGTCATTGGGAACGCGGAACCACGAGGAGTTCGACTTGGGTGAGAAAAAACAGGAAGGGAGTTTGTAGAGAACATGTCAGAAATGTCGATATTTTTTTGGATCGCTCAACACGAAAACACTTACACAATGAAACATATCTCTAAAGTCATTATTTGTATGAAAAAGTCTACGAAGTAAGTTAAATGACTCTTTTAAGAAAAAAAAAACATTTACTTTTGCGCGCATTACCAAGCGATGCTATCGTACTAACACAGATTATTAGCTTAGAGGTGCAAAACTGAACAAACTACTGTTACGTCATCTTTAAAAATAAAAAAAAATCAAAATTCACAAAAATATATATTTCGTTTGTCTTTAAAAGATATCGAAGGTCTTAATTGTTTTTATTAATTATTATTTGGACTATTATGATTGTTGTTATTGTTATTATTATTATTCTTACTGTTATTATAATTGTAAATGTTATAAATTGTATACTTCCCATGCTTTAGTTTTACCAGTAGAAACAGCTGTGTACTCTTTTCTCTCTCTCTTTCATTCTCTTCCTTCCTTCTTGATCCTCTTTGTGTCTTTCTCCCTATTTGTCTTTCACGTCTCCTCTTCGTCTTTCACTTCCTGTTTATTTTATAGTCTTCGCGTCGCTGTTGATATAGCTAACTGTACATCTTTATAGGGGAAAGATACCAAGCACGAAAAATTAAAAAATACTTCAAGAATCCCTCGTGAGAGACTGATTTTCTGACTTTGAGAAGCCGACACAATTAAGTTTCACCAGCGGCAATAAAGAAAAGCAGCGAGGAAAAAAGGGGAGGATATTTTAATTAGCAGAAGCAGCCAGCAGAGATGAAAGCTGTGACTGAGATGATGAATCATAAGACTCTTATGACAAAAGAGCAGACACATCGGAGAGAGAGAGCAGGTGAATTAAAATAGTACTCCTCCATTATTCCACTGCAATCAATATACGATTGTGTCAGAAGTCACTTGCTGAGCGCTCCGGGAGGGGTGGGATTAGATCTGAATGCTGAGGGGAGGATGACTGATCGATGTGTTTGTCCTGTATTGATGGAGAGGCTCTGCAGAAACCTGTCATAAACAGTAACTGTCACATTGCAATCAAAGCGTGCCCTGTGTTACCTGCTGTTCTGCTCGGTAAGCGCCTTGGAGCGCCTCCATAGATAAAGAAGGACATATGCTAGCAATTTCCTTTTACTGTGAGTTAATGCTTCACAAAGCATGATCAGATGAGAGGAGTTGCTAATTTTGGGGCTTCAGAGAAGCGAGTTACGCTTCAGTGAGCAGACAAACTCCAGACGCAGAGTTCAAATGAAAAATGACAGCCGTAGACTTCATCTGAACTTCATCAATCTCTTGTAAATTTGTTTATTGGACCTCGGCTGACATCTCAGAAGCAGATCCATGGGTAATAAACCATATGCTGGTCAAACAGCGCATCAAACTTTCCCTCGGCTTTATCCAAGGACGATGAACGTGACGGATTTGAAGCTTCCGTGCTCCTTGTAATGACCCCATTTAAGAGGATGCGGACTAGAGCAGGTGCCGATGACTAGACTGAAGCCGCTAAAGTGATGAAAGATTGTCATTTCGGCAGGAAGCTAAAGGCTCTCGAGCGAAGAGAACAATCGAAAGAGCTCTTGCTTAGGGAAAGCTTTTACTTGTTTTTCTCTTATGGTCCAAATTCACTCAATAATTCACCTCGGCATTGGAGGTTAGTGCACACTTTAAAGAAAGAGAAAAGCATTTGCAAGAAAAATGAGTGGAAGACAATGATCAAGAAGTAAAAAGCACCAGACGAATCAAAGTCAGGGCTATACAAAGAAAAAGTGAGTGAAGGTAAAGTTAGATGGAGGATTTCATGCTTGAAACTTGGATGAATAATGGGTGGATTGGGGGAGTGAGACGGCGAACAGGGAGAAGAAGAAAACGAAGATCATAACCCACACATTCAGATACAAAAGGAGTAATTTCTTACACTAGCACTGCCATGAGTGAGCAAAAAAAATAATCCAATTAGTGTGAAACAGGGCTTTTATTCCAGCTGCATATAAGAAGTACGCGTTTAATCAAAACAGCTATGCAATCCTGTTTTCCCTGGGAGTTATTGAGTGGTTAATTATCTCGATGCATTTAAATGGTCTCTCCCACTTGATGTGCTATTATAGTTGTTATAATTAAACATTCAGATCAAAACAAGAGCTTACGTTGGGTTTGAACATTGATGGGACACATTTTGATATACTATATTTAATTATGCATAAGTATGCAAACTTATTGATGTGTTCATATAACACTCTTCTGAGATTGTTGGTTAAATCATTTTACCATTTAATCCTGGAGTTTCACTGGGATTAGACATGACAGAAATGCAATATTTATTGGACCATTTTTACAACATAACAGGAATTTACAAAGTGCTTTCTAATCACTCGTTACATGTCCAATAGGAAAGTGCCGTTTCTGCACCAGTTTTGTTCACGGCTTGCTTATTTGTTTTTAGTGACATTAAACTAAGGTCTGTCAAATATTTTTTGCTTATTGCAACAACTTTTTCAGTATTCATTATTTCCTATATAGGATATCATTATTTCTTATCTGGGAAGCCTTGTTTAGGTATGATAACTCAAGAATTACGATAGCTAGCCTCATGGGAATTGGTAGAAACATAGACAAACTTATTTCCTTCAAATCCCCAGAGTTCAAATATCTTCATAATTGGCCCCTAAAGTTGAAAAAAACTTTAGACATGGGTGGTATTTGGGCCTTAATCATAAAAACAAAACCAAGGATACAAATAAATGCGTTTTGATATTAGAAAATTGTCAAAAATTGTCCTTGAACAGAATGTGAGATGTTAACGTTTTAGTCAAGCCCAAATAAAAATGTGTCATGTAATTATGCCAATTAAAATAAACTGACCATATTCGAAGTTTAATTTGGATTGAAATGGCTGGTTTAAACCTTTAATAATTAGCATAGACATGTAAACGTTCCACTTCTCAGAAAAAAAAAGGTAAAGTTGTAACTGGGACGGTACGCTTTAAAAAGGTTCTAATGGTACCAATATGTACTTTTGAGGTACTAATATGCACTCTTTAGGTACAAACCCGATTCCAAAAAAGTTGGGACACTACAAATTGTGAATAAAAAAGCAATGCAATAATTTACAAATCTCGTAAACTTATTTTTTATTCACAGTAGAATATAGATAACGCATCAAATGTTGAAAGTGAGACATTTTGAAATGTCATGCCAAATATTAGCTCATTTTGGATTTCATGAGCGCTACACATTCCAAAAAAGTTGGGACAGGTAGCAATAAGAGGCCAGAAAAGTAAAATGTACATATAAGGAACAGCTGGAGGACCAATTTGCAATTTATTAGGTCAATTGGCAACATGATTGGGTATAAAAAGAGCCTCTCACAGTGGCAGTGTCTCTCAGAAGTCAAGATGGGCAGAGGATCACCAATTCCCCCAATGCTGCGGCCAAAAATAGTGGAGCAATATCAGAAAGGAGTTTCTCAGAGAAAAACTGCAAAGAGTTTGAAGTTATCATCATCTACAGTGCATAATATCATCCAAAGATTCAGAGAATCTGGAACAATCTCTGTGTGTAAGGGTCAAGGCCGGAAAACCATACTGGATACCGTGATCTTCGGGCCCTTAGACGGCACTGCATCACATACAGGAATGCTACTGTAATGGAAATCACAACATGGGCTCAGGAATACTTCCAGAAAACATTGTCAGTGAACATAATCCACCGTGCCATTCGCTGTTGCCAGATAAAACTCTATAGGTCAAAAAAGAAGCCATATCTAAACATCATATGATATCGAACAACATATGCTCCCATCCAGACGTCGTCTCTTTCAGGGAAGACCTTGCATTTTCCAACATGACAATGCCAGACCACATACTGCATCAAGATTCAAGATTCAAGAGTTTTATTTGTCACATACACAGTTATATACAGAATATACAACCGGCAGTGAAATGTAAACAGGTCCGCTCCATGGACAGTGGAAATTCACAGTTAAAAACACAAGGAGGAAATTATAATAGAAATAGGATATAAAAAAAAAAGTACTATCTATATACATATATATATATGTCTATATCTGTAGAATTATAAATAATCAAGTCAAGAGAAAAAAAAGGTAACAAATAAGGATAAAGTGGAATAAAATAATTGAAGTAGACTTTGCAGTGAGTAAACTGTAGACTTTATAAATATGTGGTTAACAAATGTATAAAGAGTATAATGTGCAAACAGGTTTATAACAGGTTGTTACACAGTAACAACGAGAACAGAAAGTGCAGTGCAATGTCAGTGTATCGATGTTTATCCTGGCGGTGAAGTCACGTGATGTTAAGTGACTGAGTTCAGGAGTCTGATGGCCTGGGGAAGAAGCTCCTCCTGAGTCTCTCAGTTTTGGCCATCAGGCTTGGAAGCGCTTACCAGATGGTAGCAGCGTGAAATGAGGGTTTGCAGGGTGATTAGAGTCCTTGATGATCTTGGTAGCTCTACCTTTGCAGCGTTTGGTGTAGACGTCCTGCAGAGACGGGAGAGCTGACCCTGAGATACGCCGGATAAGCGCACTACTCTTTGCAGGGCTTTGCGGTCATGACTGGTGCTGTTCCCATACCACGCTGTGATGCACTGAGTTAAAACACTTTCTATCGCCCCTAAATAGAAAGTTTTCAGGATAGCTGGTGAAACCCTGAATTTCCTCAGCTGGCGCAGGTGGTACAGTCTTTGCCTGGCTTTTTTCACCTGTGTCTGAATGTGAGCAGTCCAGGTCAGGTCCTCGGAGATGTTTACTCCCAGGTACTTGAAGCTGCTCACTCTCTCTACTGGTGACCCGCTGATCATGAGGGGGAGTATGTCCGTTGCTGTCTCTTCCTGAAGTCCACAATCATTTCTTTGGTCTTGCCAACATTCAGAGAGAGACAGTTGTCCTGGCACCATGATGTTAGATGCTCCACCTCGTCCAAGTATGCCGTCTCATTGTTGTTGGAAATGAGGCCCAGGACAACAGTATCATCAGCAAATTTGATGATAGAGGTGGAGCTGTGTGTGGACAAACAGTCATGCGTGTAGAGAGAGTAGAGCAGGGGGCTCAGGACACAGCCCTGTGGAGCTCCCACACTCAGGGTGATGGAGGTGGATTCAAGATAAACTCAAGAGTTTTATTTGTCACATACACCTGAGGCAACTGCCAGTGAAATGTAAGTCCTCAACCTCCAGTGGCAGAGAGAAAGGATTCAGGCCGAGATCCAGGAGTTTGGAGGTTAGCTTGGTGGGAACTATGGTGTTAAAGGCTGAGCTATAGTCAATAAATAGCAGTCTTACGTAGTTCCCACTTTTGCTGTCGATGTGAGTGAGGAGGAGTGGAGGACATGAGAGATGGCATCTTCAGTCGATCTATTGGGACGATAGGCAAACTGAAGAGGGTCCAAAGTGTCAGGATTGAAGGCGCAAATGGTGTTTTTAATGAGTCTCTCAAAGACCTTCATGACTATAGACGTGAGAGCCACTGGACGATAGTCATTTAGGCAAGAGGGTTTACTGTTCTTAGGGACAGGGATGATGGTGGATTTTTGAAGGAGGTGGGGACCACAGATGTAGCGAGGACTCATTAAAGATAGATGTAAACAACCCGGCGAGCTGATCAGCACAGGACCGCAGAACACGACCTGAGATACCATCTGGCCCGGCAGCTTTCCTGACGTCCACACGCTTGAGTGCTCTCCGAACTTCATCCTCTGAGACAGAGATCACGTGATTGTTGCTGCTCTGAGTAATTCCTCTGACGCGCCACTTGGCGGAGTCGCGTGCCGCGCGTTACAGTCAAAGCGAGCATAGAAAGAGTTTAACTCGTTCACGAGCAACGGATCAGCGCTTGCCTCTGCAGAGAATTTAGATCCAAAAGAGCAGATGGACCTCAGACCTTGCCACATGCGCCGCGAGTCGTTGAGTTGGAAATGAGACTCCACTCGGTCTTTATAACGGAGTTTTGCGGCTTTAACTGCTCGTCTGAGAGCATAGCAGGACGATCAATATTCAGTCATATTCCCTGAATGGAGACTAGCGTTGTAAGCAGCAGTGCGTGCGTTCACTGCCGCGCGGATTGAATTGTCCACCCACGGTTTCTGATTTGAGAAGGACGTTATTGTTATTGTTTGCGTGGCAATCAATTACAACATCATGGCTGCGTAGAAGAAAGATCCAGGCACTGAAATGGCCAGCCTGCAGTCCAGATCTTTCACCCATAGAAAACATTTGGCGCATCATAAAGAGGAAGATGTGACAAAGAAGACCTAAGACAGTTGAGCAACTAGAAGCCTGTATTAGACAAGAATGGGACAACATTCCTATTCCTAAACTTGAGCAACTTGTCTCCTCAGTCCCCAGACGTTTGCAGACTGTTATAAAAAGAAGAGGGGATGCCACACAGTGGGAAATATGGCCTTGTCCCAACTTTTTTGAGATGTATTGATGCCATGACATTTAAAATCTACTTATTTTTCTCTTAAAATTATACATTTTCTCAGTTTAAACATTTGATATGTCATCTATGTTGTATTCTGAATAAAATATTGAAATTTGAAACTTCCACATCATTGCATTCTGATTTTATTCACAATTTGTACAGTGTCCCAACTTTTTTGGAATCGGGTTTGTACAAAGGTGTAGCTTTTGAAAGGCCCGACAGTTTTTGTACCTTTTTTTGAGTGTGTGTAGTTGGGACTTTCTACACTGCACTGTAGATTTTTGAGCCAAGTGGATTTTGAATGCAACTTCAAAAGAACAAAAACTTTGTTCCACAAAAATGTTCCGCAAACTTGTAACCTTGCAGATTTTACTGTTTTGATATCAAAATGCCATTTACATGATTAAATGTCAGCATTATGTAAAAATGTGCTCGAGAATCTGTCTCACAGGAGAGGCTCGTATTTCTGAAGGAAACAGAGGTAAGATGCAGTTTACATTTGTGGTGTACAGAACTAATGGTGTAAATCTATTCGTCACTCTATATAAGACAGAATACGTAGATCTCACTATCTATCCTGGACTTTTAAAAGTTGCTGAATAGCAGATATGAATAACAATAGAGTTTGGAATCGTCTACAAGAATGAATTCATTGAGAACATAAAAATGTGCCCATTTAAATGTAGCTAATGACTATGTCTAGGAGAAATGTGGCATGTAGGAGGTCTACAATAATTGAAGGGGGCCAAAAAATAAAATAGTTGAGCAGTAATACACTTCTTTATTCCATGTGAAATGACATGGATTAGTTTTACTCAACTGCTGAATATAATTACATATAACCCATGCAAGGACTGTACAGATAACTTTTGGTGTAAGTGCCCTCTCCGCATGACATCACGTCCATGGAGGTCCTTTGCTTTTCAGTGTTGACCCAGGGCGATGATAATCTTCCACTGAACAGAAAGCACTCCCCACAGATTTGACTCGAGAGGTGATAACCCTTGAGGTCAGGTTGGGCGCGGATAACAAGGAGCTCTCGATGCCTAGCTGCTGAGATGTGTGTGTGAAGAGGAGTGGGGGCACTACACTATACATCTGGAATAGAACAGAGGCTGTCAGAGAGGTCCAGCCGGGTCTAGTGGCACTCGGGGCGAAGATAAACAAAGCGTGGGTGATGTGCAGGGGCAGGCAAAGCATTACCAGGAGAGAAATGGAGAGAACCAATGAGCGAGACCACACTGAGCTTCGTTTCTGAGAAAATGTGGAGCTCGCAGGAACCTGCTGTGGCATGAAGCACATCAAGTCCAGATACACGGCCAACAGAACCAACAGAGGAATAACAAACACAGTGACAGCATAAACATACACAAGGAAAACCGGACTGAGCATGGTGTCGGTGGCACAGACGCCCCAGTGGCTGCCGTGGATCTCTGCATACGTTAAGTTATCCTTGTCCTCCACCAGAAACTTGGATAGAAAGCCTCCATAAGGCAAGAACTGGCCGATTACAGAGCGATCCTGGGGGTAGGGCCGTTTGGGAGGGAGGGCAGGGGTGGTGTAATTTGCTTCAGGCCATTCATCCATCCCGAGTCCAGCTGTATCGCCGTCCTCAGCAGCTCCCCAAGTATCAGAAGAGTTGGAAACGATGAACTGGCTGAAGGCAGTGATCACTGAAATGACCCAGCAGAGCAGCGCCGAGCACAAAACCCGCCTACGAGTCACTAAGCCTGCATATCTGAAAGAAACATAAGCTCTGTCCTGAATTTTTACTATTAAGCATATTCAGCACAATGTAATACTCTGATTTTATAGTCAGCACAAACTGAGTCTTTAAATGTTATTTCACACATTCTCTATTCAAGAATCAAAATACCTGAGAACTTGCTGAACTTCTCAAGCATAAACACTGCAAAACAAGGTCGGGATGTTCACACTCACCTGTTCCCCAGGCGGCACTGCAGGTGTGTGTTAAGTGTGAGAAGCAGCAGAAGGCACACAGTGAACTGCCTGACCAGTAGGGGGCAGGAGACCATAGCGATACAGGTGTACAGGCACTGGGAGCTCCTCAGGTTCAACAGCACAGACACAGGAGTGACCACAATACTGCCCGCTGACCCAACCAAACCGAGGCAAAGTTTCAGGCAGACAGATGTGCTCCAGTTTCTAGTTCCTGCCCTAGCTGCAAGAGAGCCAGCAGCCAAGCACAACCTCACACTCACTCCGATCACCAGCACCGCTATTACACACTGAATCAGGGAATATAGCCACATAGCATACATGACCCCTAAGAGAGAAAGGGAGATGATCATTAATTCAATAATTAAGTAAATAAATAATACGAATTAAATACAAATTAATTCAAGAGTGAATTGGATAAAAGCGTATGCCAAATTAATAAATGCCATTTTGATCAACAGCAACCCCTGCTGCTCTTATTCTTTGTAAATTGCAGGGGCCCAGACTCGGAAAATGTTCTGGTCAATCCCTCCTTGTCCCACAGGTGGCGCTAACATGAAAATGACCTGCCATTGTCATTTTTGTGCTATAATTTGTCATCTCTCTGCAGGAAATCTTCAGTTAAGATGTTATGACAATCTGAATAGATTTTCACATTTAGTTTGATTTATTAAAATTATTATAATACATATTGAATATTTATTAATATAAATAGGCTGATTATGCATATTATGATTTAAAATAAATGTTAATAATTATAATCAACCTTATATTATTATTAATGTTTTATTTTTAACAAGGATGATTTATTTTAATATTAGCACAATTTAAATAAATCAATAATAATTAAATGCATATTGTAGAATTTGCAGGTTTTTACATTTGTGGGTTGTGCATGACCCATTGTTCAATTAGACATGGTCTATTTACACTGGTAAATACGCTGATAAATAAGCTTTTTTTAAGTGCATAACATTGTTTATTTACAGGGACTGTCCATATGTGGATATGTGTATAGTTCAAGACCACAATGATTAGCTCAGGTCCATTACTTATGCTGCGTTCCAGACGAGGGAATATCCCAAATGAAATGTCCCACTTGAGACCTCAGTGAGTTCCAGTCAATCACACATCACGTTCACGTGATGTCGACCACATAATGTCGCCATGACGCATTGCGTCATTCACTAAGCATGCATGCACAAATTTGTGCGTGAAATGTGCGTACGAACGATTTTAAGAACAAATCATAATTCACCAAAGATTTGTGACCCTGTATGGCTTTATAATTGTGTTAAGTTATATTTTGTCCTAACATGACTATAATTACACTGAAGTATATTGCATTAATTGTATTATAAAATCCATATAAAGTTATATAATGAAATGATTAAATACAATTTAATTTCATCTTAAATACAGTCGATCATATAGGCCTACAGTTAAAGAGTAGAAAAAGTTGCATTATAGCTTCAGCTGCGAGGTTTCTCTGAATAACGCAGATATGTGCATATATGTACAGCTGGCTAATTAGAGCTCTGTAATCTGGGTCTTTATAAAAGCTGTTTATTGTGAGAATGGCACACTTGGCATAGCTCGGGGATCCGGGCGAGAGCGTGCCTGCGAACAGCGGCAAGTTTGACGAGAGTGACGAAAGGCTGTAAGGAAAGCCCTTATATGGAGATGGTTTGGGGGCGTGTTTTATGCAAATTACTAAACTTGTGTACATGGCCGCTCATTTAGAATACTCCAAATTCATTATCATCAGAACAAATTTATGTGCGTATGAACGTTTTGTGAATCTCCTGTGCGTAAAAATACAAAAGTATCCACGCAATTAATGAATGAGAACCAATGAGAGCATTATCGTGTTTTTTTTTGTTTTTTTTTTAATTATGGTAAAACAGAATAAAAATAACAAAATCGCTTTTGAAAACAGCTGACGAAAAGCAAAAACGAAGGTAGCATTACATGAATTTAATGTCCGATGTAAAGTTTGTTTTTATGTTCACATTCATTGGAAGCAGGCTGCGCCAAGTGACGTCAAATGACGCATCTTGCTGAGGTCGGGGTTGAAGTATGGAACGCCAACGGGGCTAAAACGTGTGAAACTGACGTGAAAGGCGCTGTGGGCCTTCCATAATCCAAGTTCACACTCCGAATGTCTTTGAGTGGCGTTCCAAACGTTATTTCCTAGGAGGTGGTGGGGAAAATCCTGAATCCAGTCTGTCACATGGTGATGGCAGATCAGGTGATTAAATTATTAATAGAATTATCATTAGTTTTCTAAGACAAAAGTAGTTTTATAAAGAATTAAAACATTTAATACCAAATTAACAATTTAAACAAGACAATAAAACACAAGAAGATATTACTGGCATTTGAAGTTGAAAAGGTTAGCAGAGATTGTTGTGACAGTGTATCCACACGACGGCTGCGATCGCAGTCTAAAGTTTAAAAGCCTGAAAAGTCACGCGCAGGCAGCTGTGACATCCCCATCACGCAGCCTTCTATACGCTGCTCTGACAGACAGGTTATTTCATTTTGTACACAGACAATGGGAAATACAAATTTGCGTTTAAAAAATAATTCCCCGAAACGCTTCAATATGCCACCTGTCTTTTTGTCATAATGAGTTTGACCTTTTCAACAGCCAGTGACAGTAATCAGTCGGAGAAAGCACCGAGTGCTTCACAGAAATGAACAATGATTGCGCAATCTCTAAATCCAGTGCTCCTCGTACGCGCGGGCTAGGCCGCTGGGTCTGTTCTTCTTTTATTGTTTTCCCCACTCAAACAAATTGATTAGCTGAAATAATTAATGGTGTAAAAGTTAGAAGTCGTCTCATCATTGTGCCGCTCTTATTGTAATGCTTCTGCACTTCACTCTCCGCACAATTAATTTCTCCAGCTAATCAACTATGAGCCCAGCGATGCAAACAAGAACTCGCGGATTCACGGTCCTCCACTGGCGAAAGGAACTGGAAATGTGTTAATTAATAAACCAACACATTTACAATTGAACAAAAGGTGAGAGAAACAAGTTGTTGTAATTACCGTAATTGGACGTGAAGATAAATATGAAACTGTCAGCTCTGGGATTTTTGCCTGTCACCCAATGCTAATTCCTCTCATGCACCGTGGGTCTGAAATGTGCTGATGGACAGAATCAACGCATAACCATAAACCATTTTTACCACAACTCCTCCGTTCAATACAGTGTGTGCAGGCTTATCAATCCATTCAAGTGTGTGAGCAAAACTGCCCATTCCATTTGGCCGGTACAAAGGGCAGCATCACCACCATAAATAAACATCAATCTCATTCAGGAACACATAAAGACCACAGCTCACATACACACACTTAGAAATGCACGGTCTGCGACTGACACACACCAGCACTGATTTGTGCACGCCAGGACTCTATCTAAAGTAAACAGATATGGCAGGAATGATTGAGAAGGGTGAAGGGGAGAGGAAGCTTATCTGTTTGGGAGTTTAGGTGTCGATGCACATGAACTAATTCAGTTCTCAGCAGGGTATGAAATGATAGATTTCTACCACGGTTCAATAAGGTTGTAGCCTATCCATTGCTTTTCTTTAAGGGAAAAGAAAATCAGACTGTACTAATACACGAGATGTCTGTTGAACTTCACAAGACAGTCTTAAGGTTAGAAAAGTATTCTAGCCCCTGTTTTGTTGAAAATATGGGTACGCTGTTTGTGTTGGGGGTCAACCCCCATCGTGTTCCATGCAATTTGCCAAAAATCAACAGAAAAAGAGAAACATAAACCCTCTATTGCAGTCAGAGATTATGCATATAAAATGTTCTATACTTATGAGAAACTATGAACTCCTATTGTAAAAAAGACTACCTTAACCTTAAAGGGTTAGTTCACCCAGAAAAGAAAATTCTGTCATGTCGTTCCAAACCTGTAAGACTGTGGCCTGACAAGCCCACATCAAGGCTGCGTTCAGCCCTGACAAAACATTGCAAAACGTTGTATAAACTGAAACGGTGGTGCATTGAACACCCTGTTCTGATGATGCAGGAGTTGGAACTATGGCAGCTGAGAAGGCCATTCTGTGTATTCTTTTTCAAGAATTTTCGGAGCATGATGAAATCGATGTAAATGTGTTTAATTCTACAAAATATTCTCTCAATCTTACAGTCACTGCCCTTGCCATCCAGAATAAAATAAAAAATTGAGGACATCCCAATCGAGTGAAGGGATTTGTGGAAACTGTGGTTCCTAATTATTGTGATCCAACATTTGCCTCGGATTTCAGGATGAAAAGACAAACACTTCAGGTGAAGGATAATCCTCCTTACCTCCGAGACTGTGTTATGATCTATATGACCTTATTATTTTTATTGTGAGTATTAGGCTTATCATTATTGCGGATCACTGTTGTGCTATGATCTTGTAATATTTACCGTTATATAATCAGAGGAGCATATAAAGGTTTATGAAAGTATCACTCCATAATACAATAGCAAAATATATAAATATGTATAGTATTTTTTTTGGACCCATTGTGCGAGCTGTCGCTTTAACACCGCACGGTTTATATACATGTTGCTGCTGATTGGGCTGAAATATTTGACACACCCAACAAATGAGAGAAAACGCATCTCAAACCCATTGCACACCGATTCCAGGAAACATGACGTTCAACCGGAAACCGTAGCAAAACGTTGCGCACCAGTTTGAGCTTTGAACGTGCCCCAAGATGTTGGGCCTGGGAACACACCATTGGCAGGGCTCAATCCGAGAGGGATAAACGGTTGTCTTTCAAATTCCCTCTGCACACTATAGGATAACGCTACAACCAACCAGAGCAACGAAGAAGGTGAAGCGGAGCTAGTTGATAGATTAAACTTTTACCGTATCCGGTCGGCAAAACTCTGAACACATCTTCCTTTTTTAAGAATGACTTCAATTCCTTCAAAGAATGCCGTCCTTTTTTCTTTTCTTAAAGAAAATCTTAACTTCAAATCTTCATGGCCAAAGCCGATTTGAAAGGCCGCTGTTCGCCAGCTTCTTTTTTCAAGTAACACGTGGAACCGCGGCAACTCTGCCGTCATTATGTTAAGCCCGCCCACCGACTCTATACACGATATGATTGGCCTGACTAGAGTTTGGTTTTTCAAGCTTGCAAGCCAATGAAGAGTTGCTAGACGACCCTGGCTGCAAATTATATTTGCTGCTGCTAGGGTGCGTCTAAATTTCTAGCCTAGTAAGACATTCATCTTCAGAAAACAAATTAAGGTAGGGAAGACATCATTAAAATAGTCCATGTGACTACAGTGGTTCAACCTTAATTTTATGAAGCGTCAAGAATAATTTTTGTGTGCAACCTCCCCAACCTAAACCCCGACCTTATTAAACAATTTCTTCTAGTCCGTGTCATTCTCCTACGCTGTTGACATAGTAAATACAGTGCATCGCTTCCGAGTTCTATGGCAGGATGGTGTCTCTATTTTAACAATGTCTTTACTTCCTTACTGGACCTTGAAAGTTGCAATGACATTGCTGCCTATGGCCGGTTCAGAAACCTCTCAGATTTCATCAACAATATCTTAATTTGTGTTGTGACAATGAATGAAGGTTTTACGGGTTTGGAACACCATGAGGATGAATTGACAGAATTGTGATAAATTTGATATTTTAGTCTTTGACAAGATATAAAGGTATAAAGACTCTTAGCTGTTGATTTTTGGCAAATTGTCTTTCCAAAACACGTGTCAAACGTTTGCATGCACATTCATGACCTAAATAGAAAAAGTCACAAAATTTGAATAAGAAATACATAGTTTAACCTGTGTTTCAGCAGTTTAAATATCAAATGTGAGCCAAATTGACCTTCAACACAAGGAGGGCTTCCTGCTAAACAAACGTGAACCAGCTAATCAAGGTCTTTAGACACTAGAAATTTCCAGGCAGGTGTACTTGGAACTAAACTCTGCAGGACGTTGAGTCTCCAGGGGAAGGATTGGACAACTGTGGTCTAGAGTGATGGATGGATGCAGTGGTGGGCATACTGGATTGATCAAGAAAGACCCCAGCTGCATCATGCAGCTATATAAATAAAAGAAAATTATTATAAGTGTATGTCTATTAGCTGCTGATAGACATGCACATTTCAGAAGGCATGTGAAAGTCATACACTCTTAAAAATGAAGGTAGGCTATCCATTGCATAAAGGATGGTTCTTCAAATAGTTTTCTCTAAGAATAAAAAATAGAACCGTTCACTGAAAGGTTCTTCAATAGGGATGAAAAGTATTTGAGTAACTACTTGCGTATCTTTTTGGCTACTTTTTAGTATTACTGAGTATGAAAGATATTAGCAACTTTTACTCCACATTTCTTGACTACAAGTTTACTCCAATACATTTGTAATGAGTAATGCAATTACTCCTTACATTTTGCACTGCGCCTACCTTTTTTCTGCAGCTGTTAATTGCTACAGAAGAAGTGATATCGCCATCTACAGGGCATTGAAGGTGCCTTGTTATATAATATCTTATGCGTTTTGTCCAAGCGGCAGCCTCCCCCAGTTTCTGTTGAAGCCAATACGGAAGTAACTTAAACTGCAATTCATCGACTGACCACTAGGCTCCAGAATGGAGCAGAATCTGATTGAGCCCCATGTTAAAATGCCCAAATTTACAGCAGAAAAAAACATATTTACAGCCTGGTACAAATTGTGGTTTTGGTCGATACGGCTAATTTTGCTCTTCGTGACAACTGTGAGGGGGGTGATTTTTTTAATATAACTCATTCGTTTACATTATATAAAGCCTTAAAGTGCTGCATAATTAAGGGCGTGGTCACTTTGAGTGACAGGTGGATAGCCATTTATCAGCTGTCTGTTAGTCATCGCATCACCTCAGCTCCGCCCACGTCCCGCCTCTTTGCCCATTTTCTGTTATCTGGGAGTAAGGCGCTGCCAAGATGGCAACGGCCAGCTCGTCTCTACGCTTCAAAACTGCTCTTCAGAATCCTATGGGTGACGTCACGGACACTACGTCCATATTGTTTTACAGTCTATGATTTTGTCCTTACACGCCAAAACTTAAAGCTGCAGTCCGTAACTTTTTGCGCTCTAGCGGTTAATAAACAGAACTGCGTGCGTCTTGCGGAAGAACATTGCAGCCGGAGCTACTTCTCTCTGTTTATGTCTATGGCGAGTCACGCCACACTGGACTGTGCTCCTCCGCAGCGGTTCCTACCAGACCGGTCTGAAAATGTCCCAATATAAACACTTATTATAAGTGTACCATAATGATTCAGGTTAAGACAAAAACACGGTTTGGAAAATGGATTCATGTTGTACATTCTCATTATATATATTTTTTGTGAATCTTGAACACAAAAAAGTGACGGACAGCAGCTTTAACAAGGCTACTTTACGCGAACGTGTAAGTATACAGGTAGTTGTGAATCGCAGGTGTTTAATATATCAGATGAGGACATGGCTGCAACTGGTGATGAGGCCCAAGCCAGCACATCCAGTGCAAGTAGTTAATTTTATTTAAAATTATTTTAATTTATCCGTCATATTGAAGAGAACTTTTTGAAGGATATTGGTGTACTTATCATCCTGAGAACCAGTAATAGGACCCATGGGTCTGCAGTAAGAGTTTTTTTACTCTGTAGAAGACATATTTGAGAAAATTTCTCTGACAGTTTTTAGTCTGAATGTCCTGTAAGGAGCACATTCAGGGCTTTTCTGAGACACTAAATGTTTGGAGGTGTAACCATGAGAACACCCTCTCCTTGGCCTGCCTTTAAAAATGACTGAATGATGAAATATAATAATATTTTGTAATTATCATTTAAATCTGACTTTCTGTTACGAAATAGGGCATCGATTTCATACGACGTGTAGAGGACACCAAGAACTTGCATCATGGCATGCCGTTTAGAGACACAAGTGAATTGGTAAATAAATGATGTATCAATAATCTTATGAAGTATGAGATATTCCTATGAAAATTTTCCCAATTATTAGGCTACTCCTGTTATTACATATCTTTTTTCATTGCATGTTGCCCCAAGAACACATTAATATGCAAATTAGATACAGTATGCCTATATATTGCATAGAATGGGAATGGCATTTATGACCACGTTTATACACATATTGCAAAATATGCAAAGGAAAATTGTATATCAAATCATTCATTATATCTTTAATAACATAGTTGAGAATCATCTTTATTCAAAGTTTGGATATATAGGCTACTTGACCTAATCTCAACCGTATTCTCAAAACTAGCCTATCATTTTCAACGCCTTCAAAAATCAATATTTTGATCACTAACAGCTTCTTCACCAGATCCATCAAGTGACAGTGACACTAATATTTGTTTGCGTTCAGTACTTCTGCAGTAAATCGCTAAGCCATTTCAAGTTTTGCTGATGATACTTCCTATTCTTTTGTTTTCTGCCTGAGGTAATTATACATCACGTCATCATTGTGTGTCAGACATTGCCACCTTGAGGAATAAATGTGAATTGCACTTATTGGGTCATCAGAGATTCAATTATTGTTGTGCGGAAATACACTTTGAATTAATAAAACATAAAAAAAAGTAATAATATAAATTATTAGAAAACAGACATTGATTTATTGCAATTTGTGCAATCTGTCCTAGTTATAGAAATATAAGATTTTTTTTTTAAGCAAAATGACAGTTACAGTTACAGATAGGCCTACTCTGCCATTACAGTGTGACTCTCTCTGTTGTAGAACATTTATGTTGTTGTTGTTGTTGTTGATTTTTTTATTTCATTTTTTTACACAAAATGTTTTAGTCATTTGTCGCAAATTTAAGTGTAGCCTATGGAAACAGAAAGCTTATACTCTTAGTAACACACTTATGTTTAGTGTGACCAGTGAACACAGCCCATTATACTGAACTGCACTAAACTGATATATTTAGATATAAGTCTTCCTAGACCCCCATATTTGCACACTTTTGTTGAAGTTGAATAAACGACCTCACTCCGTTACTGCACCATGTTCAATTCTCGCGAGAACAAACGCGACAAGCCCCTGTTAACACGCGTAGGAAACCCTGCGCGTCCCTCTTCCTTTTGCTGTCCACAAGCAAGGTAAAGCATACTCCGCATCTTTCTAGGTTATAAAGTGACTTTTAAGCATTTTTGTCACTCGTTTGATCCTACATCCACCTTGTAATGTAGCAGTAATCATATTGACACCGAATCGCAATAAAATTACGCAGAAACGAGACTCGTAGTTTTTAAAAATGTATAAAATTAGATCGCATGTTAAGAATGGCTGCGCCCATGCAGTCGCGCTGAGGCCTGGTCTACTCGGCATGTATCACTTCACTTAGCTACGATATAAAAGCAGTGAATTAAAAGTAACAACAAATAGCCGTTACATGGCCTAAAACACCGGAATTATCATTTATTTGCTAGTCAATAGAGCTTGTTTGTGTAAATTTTTTTATGCATCGGTGTAAACGTGGTCTTAACCGTATTGCTAACACGCCGTTTCTAACTCAACCACACACAAAACCGAACACTTGCGGTTATTAATAACGAGGGTTGTTTTGTCTCTGCAATAGTTCCCGCTGTTTTTAGGCTTGCTTAAATGTGTAATTCGTTTTTAGCTAATAGCTAGCTAAACGTTTTACATGTGACTCGCTCTTGCTAAAGCTGTAACGTATGCCTATATGTGAGTTAAATTTAGTATTGATTATCATTTTCAGATGCCAGGCGGTGGTGTAACAGTGAAAGACGTCAACCAGCAGGAGTTCGTCCGCGCGCTGGCAGCCTTCCTCAAGAAGTCAGTTCAACTGTCTTTGTGTTCAGTGTTGATTGTATTCATATCCCTAATTTTTAGTTTGATACTCTTTTTGGGCTGTGTATACTGTAGTTTATTTTTTTGCCTGGTGTTTTGGCAGGTCGGGGAAGCTGAAGGTGCCAGACTGGGTTGACATCGTTAAGTTGGCCAAGCATAAAGAGCTGGCTCCCTGCGATGAGAACTGGTTCTATATCAGAGCTGGTGAGTGCTGTTTCTTTTACAGGAGATCATGGGCATGCATAGAATGTAAAGAGCTGTTCGAACCTCACATACTGGAGAACAAGGATGATGGCGGTGCATTAGTTAACTTAAGTCATGTACCACACTTAAAGGGGTACTTCAGTGCTGGGATGAGGGTCATTTATGTAGTAGAAATGTGAAATTGGTGCCTTCTAGACTGAGAAGCCAGAAGATGTGTTTTTGGCTCATGTGGATGAAAGACGACAATTCCCAGAATGCACTTGCTTCGCTGTCCTACGAGGCCATGATCATTCGAATATACTACCGGATTTCTACTGATACAAAGCTTAATGCTAATCGCTGAAGTATCCCTTTAAGCTTTCTGTGAGGGTTGTGGAATATTTTTAAGTCAAGTAAATATCTGCATTTGTCAAGTCAGTAAAATGTGGGGTTTTATATTCAATAACTCCATACCAGGTACCAAGTATCATTATTGGCAATTTATTGAAGTTTAATGGTTCTTGATCCATTTCAATATGCAGTACTATGCTATTGAACACACAGAAATGTTAAATATGAACTAATTGAATACAGTGGAAAGTGTTTCTCAAGTTAAGTTCTCAGTAAGTGTGGTGTAAATGGGTCAGAAATAAATGGCAAGCAATGGTGTATATAAAACAATATAACAAATATAGGTCTGTCATGACTAATCATCTGATCGTGGATATTTGATCCAAAGATGATGGCAATAATTGTGCAGATTAAACTTCAGTCAGATTTTGCCAACGATTATATAAAGACATTGTAAAATGCGTAGTCAAATGCCCATGAAATGGTTTAATCAGACTAATATTGTATTGTATAAATATTAATTTTCACAGCATTACAATTACTCTGCACATAAGTTGCAAGTTTACATTTATGGTAAAGGAGTCATGAATTGAGCTTTTCATTCACTCTTTGATGTATAAGTTAATGATATAAGAATATCCTGTAAGTTTCTGAGCTGAAAACGTCCTTGTTAGTCAAAGAAAAGCTTTTGACACCAGGCCCAGAAAGCGCTCAGTCTCAGAATATGCCAGGCTGTGACATCTGAGTGTGGTAAAGCACCGCCTCTGCAGAAGATCAACGCCTACTTCATCACTGCCTGTTTAGCCCCGCCCACCAATTTGCACATGTAACATAGGCCTAGTGTTAAACCAGATTGAGCTACCAAGCAATAACGGTTGAGGATTACAAAATATTGTGCAGTGCCTGTGCTCGACAGTAATGCAACATGTAAGTAACTGTTCATTCTAATGCCTGATATGAAATGTAATAATTCATGTAGTCAGATGTTCTTTGTCAGTCACTGGTTTGATTTACTGACTAAACGGCAACTTGCATTGTTTCTCTTAGTAGGATGAAAATAATTTATTTAACGGTGATTTAAATTCTATAACGAAAGTGATCAAAGAAAGCTCCCTTTGCAATCGTTGGAGCAGCTGTCAATCAAACTG
The DNA here is from genome assembly GCA_018749465.1 of Paracanthobrama guichenoti. Taxonomy (NCBI): domain Eukaryota; kingdom Metazoa; phylum Chordata; class Actinopteri; order Cypriniformes; family Gobionidae; genus Paracanthobrama; species Paracanthobrama guichenoti. Next base: position 22,030,669 of record CM031958.1, on the reverse strand, counting down.
CGAGAGTTTATCAGTGACTCGCGTTTTATTCAACTAATCTGTTAACTATCACGTTTGCACTGTTAGTGAAGATGAAAGCATTCGTTAGTGTACAGAAACTGAGTTGCAATGGCGAGATCACTGCTTTCATATGCTCAACGTGTGCGATCGGCTACAATGATCATCACTGCAACCTTTAATGCCACGATCTTAATCTAATAGATCTTAATATAATGCTATAGATTTAAATGTAATGCAACACTTTTCACGATTAGTTAACGATGAGAACTGTAATAGTACAAGAGTAATACTATTTCATATGTAAAGATGTTAGCCAATCACAGCAGTGGGAACTCTCACAGCAGGCACACCCCTTAAAAGTGCGTTCAGGGCAGAGGGCTAAAATCAGGGTAGAAAAAATGCCTTATTGACAATTTTTGATGTTAAAAGCATTCTAACATAAGTGTACCCCAGGAAACATCATAAAACCATAAAACTCCATTCATGACCCCTTTAAGATGTGCATTTTGAGCAATGAAAGCATTGAACTGTTTGTGCTTTTCTTTTGCGTATTTTTAGCAGTAAGGGAGAACAAATGTGTGAATTTTCTGGAGTTTACACATTTGTAATGAAATTCTGGAATTCTCTGGAGAAAACGCTTGGAAATCATTTATGCCTGCACAGTCACTGCTCGCATTGTGTGACGGGAATTACAAGCTGAGATGAGAACGTTACAAGCATCTCCCAAACCTGTTTAAACAATTTGGGGAATCTGCCCAGTCAGGGTGGCTGGCAGACGTGGTAATCCACACTCACAGTAAAAAGTACCCCTACCCATGTGATTTGCGAGTGCAATACTGACGGTAAATTTAAAATGCAAAGAAACGGTTTGTCATTTTTTGCTTATTTTGATCATGTATGATGTCTTTCCTTCCTCTTCCCCCCTTTTTTTTTTTTTTTTTCTTTTTCTTTTTCTTTTTTAGACTTTACTGATAATTGTTTTGGTATCTCCTCAATTAATCAGATGTTTCCTCAGTGCAAAACTTTCACAGTAAAGTTATATCCTTATATGTAAGTGTTACAAATTCGCGCAAGTATTTCCATTTTACATGAAAGTTTGTTCTGGCAGTCTGTTAAACTTCATACTTTACTGAACGAGTGCCGGCGTGCATGTAGGTCAAACAGATGGGATGCATTAGAAAGCTAGACAATATTCAGCCCAAAAATATTAATTAATTAAATTTAGGTTTAAAAGTCAACCTGTATATAAAGTATTTGAGAGTGGTAACTGTAAAGGGATAACCGTGTGTGATTGGATATAAATGTAAGACGCTTCTCACATAGTGTTATCAATAAAAAAGATAATTTGACTTATCCGGTTAATCAAATAATCAGCCAGCTAATTATTAATCGTTAGTTGCAGCCCTAATTATTATAGCCCAGTGGCTGCACCTTACAGCGTACACACACACACACACACACACACACACATATATATATATTACTCACCTAAAGGATTAGGAACACCTGTTCAATTTCTCATTAATGCAATTATCTAATCAACCAATCACATGGCAGTTGCTTCAATGCCTTCAGGGGTGTGGTCCTGGTCAAAACAATCTCCTGAACTCCAAACTGAATGTCAGAATGGGAAAGAAAGGTGATTTAAGCAATTTTGAGCGTGGCATGGTTGTTGGTGCCAGACGGGCCGGTCTGAGTATTTCACAATCTGCTCAATTACTGGGCTTTTCACACACAACCATTTCTAGGGTTTACAAAGAATGGTGTGAAAAGGGAAAAACATCCAGTATACGGCAGTCCTGTGGGTGAAAATGCCTTGTTGATTCTAGAGGTCAGAGGAGAATGGGCCGACTGATTCAAGCTGATAGAAGAGCAACTTTGACTAAAATAACCACTCGTTACAACCGAGGTATGCAGCAAAGCATTTGTGAAGCCACAACACGCACAACCTTGAGGCGGATGGGCTACAACAGCAGAAGACCCCATCGGGTACCACTCATCTCCACTACAAATAGGAAAAAGAGGCTACAATTTGCACAAGCTCACCAAAATTGGACAGTTGAAGACTGGAAAAATGTTGCCTGGTCTGATGAGTCTCGATTTCTGTTGAGACATTCAGATGGTAGAGTCAGAATTTGGCAAACAGAATGAGAACATGGATCCATCATGCCTTGTTACCACTGTGCAGGCTGGTGGTGGTGGTGTAATGGTGTGGGGGATGTTTTCTTGGCACACTTTAGGCCCCTTAGTGCCAATTGGGCATCGTTTAAATGCCACAGCCTACCTGAGCATTGTTTCTGACCATGTCCATCCCTTTATGACCACCATGTACCCATTCTCTGATGGCTACTTCCAGCAGGATAATGCACCATGTCACAAAGCTCAAATCATTTCAAATTGGTTTCTTGAACATGACAATGAGTTCACTGTACTAAAATGGCCCCCACAGTCACCAGATCTCAACCCAATAGAGCATCTTTGGGATGTGGTGGAACGGGAGCTTTTTGCCCTGGATGTGCATCCCACACATCTCCATCAACTGCAAGATGCTATCCTATCAATATGGGCCAACATTTCTAAAGAATGCTTTCAGCACCTTGTTGAATCAATGCCATGTAGAATTAAGGCAGTTCTAAAGGCGAAAGGGGTCAAACACAGTATTAGTATGGTGTTCCTAATAATCCTTTAGGTATGTGTGTGTGTGTGTGTGTGTGTGTGTATGTATGTATGTATGTATGTGTGTGTGTGTGTGTGTGTATATATATATATATATATATATATATATATATATATATATATATATATATATATAAAAAATATATATAACTGTTGTTCTATATATATATATATAAAAAAAAAATATATAACTGTTGTTCTATGCGTTTCCTCAAATCTTTTGCACACTCGATAACTGACTCGTGCGCAATGGCTCAACCTCCTGAGTGTCCGAACTCGCACAGTGTACCCCCACCTTTAGTGTGGCTAAAACTTTGTTTTGTGATTGATGATCCATTTGAATGCTTTGTGCTGTAAGCACAAAATGTAGTGTTTTTCAAATGATGACAAAGTTTAGTGGTCTTAAATGTTTATTCTGAGAATCTGGTGGAAAACAATGGATGGTGAAAGCAAGCAATTGTGTCAGGATTGGGCTCGATTATTAATGACCATGTCCTGTTAATGTGTCAGCAGTTTCTGGTGTGCTGAAAAACTGAGACTTTCTGAAATGAGCAAAGATCCCAGTTGGCGCGTTACATTTAAGAGCTGCGTTTGAGTAGTTAGTAACTGATATTACAGATTTTATGCCATGTGCTGCAGTTTTGCTGCGAGTTTGATCATACTTGCATTTGGTGGTGTTTCTTAGCATGTTGCCTTCTGTTATCATCCACTGCCCTGAAGAATATGCATGTACGCCATAAAATCAGCCATCATGACACACAGGCCCAGCATAGTCAGCTGGCATTGGTGTTGGTGTCGCCAACGAGTACATACTTTGAGCCGATCAGCAGGGAGACGCGCTCATTTATGACAGGTTTTCAGCACGAAATTGTAGAAGGATATTCAAGTGATCGCTATGCCAAAGTGCAGTTAAATATACAGTAATGAGTGGGAGAGTGAACCAACTCTCAAAATGTGGATTACACCTGTGACTCTTTATAAATATAACTAACTCTAAGAGCACAGTTGAATGACTCGAATATAGGACTCCTGTCAATTGTGTGCACACTGGCCTGATCAGGACATCTGCACCTTTTTAAACGTCTAGACTCTGCTCTACTTCTCACTGACATCTGCTGAAAGAGGTTTGAATCAACGATTAATCCATTTTGACTGTCAAATTCTGCGTTATGTTCTATAAATATGTACTTCACGAAAGACATAGTTATTGTAGTTCTGTCTGAAGTTAAAGCAGTAATGTGTGTGTGATGCCTACTAATTACGTTGTTTATTCCGATCACTTATATTGGGCACTTTTTGCACTTTAAATTGTCATTATTTTTTTTTTAAGGAAATAAAATGGTGCTAATCAATCTTGATTGACATGGCAATTAAAATTATATCATTATTTTAGCAGTTTAAAAAAAAAAAAAAAAAAATTTTTTTTTTTTTTTTTTTTTTTTTTTTTTTTGGACTGGGTGGGTTTTAGTGAGCTTTTGGGCTGGAAATCGTCAACCCAATCTGGCAACACTGTGTGCTGCACAGGTCCACTGTCTCGTCCTCCTCGGGCAACCTTGCGCTAACCAACATTATTAACCCTTAACGTTACCTAGTCACAATCGGTTAAGTGATTGTAGTGTAATAACAAAGCCCTTGACCAAATTGCTAATTATGGTGAACAACAACATTACTGAAAGAGTCGGAATCAAAAAGAACTAAAATCGAAAGTAAGGATCGGAATCAGAATCGTTCAAATCAAGACGATGCCCAACCCTACTCCTGACCATCTCTGTCCTCTCAGCCTCCACAGTGCGTCATCTGTACCTGCGTGGAGGTGTTGGTGTGGGCTCTATGACCAAGATCTACGGCGGGCGTAAGAGGAATGGCGTGTGCCCCTCTCACTTCAGCGTGGGTTCAAAGAACGTGGCCCGTAAAGTGCTCCAGGCCCTTGAGGGCCTCAAGATGGTGGAGAAAGACCCCAATGGGTGAGTAGACTGCAGTCTTGCCTTTGTCTATCTCTCTCTATCTCTCTCTCATATTGGCTAGTATTTTTTTTTTTTTTTTTTTTTGTAAACTATACTATTTTTAAATGTATGATTCTCAAATCAGCTCACCTTTGTAAAATGGCACAGCTATTTAAATAACTTGGGACTGGTGGTGCTTAAGATATTGTTGGTCATTCAGTGTTTCTGTAGAAAAGAAAATAGACAATAGTAATTATTAAAAGAGAACACTAATTATACTACTAACAATATACAATTGGGGATGGGACTGTATGAGAATTTCATATCACATTTGTAGTGACCCAAATTATTGTGGTTTATCTATCGCGGTTTTAAAATTGAAAGTGTTCAAAAAGAATGTCGAAAACATTTAAAGTTTTATATTTGAAAATCAACAAAGCAAGCAGCTCTATGCAGTTTAGGCAAGATTCTATTCTGTGGCATTTCTTTTCTTACAATGACAATGCATTATAACAGCGTGCATCCATGTATCATATGGACACGCTCTCTCGTTTAATTCAAATGCAACTTGCCATCTTGCATCTGTTTTTGATTGTATTGAAAATGAAATCAGAGGACTTTGCTATTAAAACTAGTATAATGTTATGATCTTGTTTGGACGATTGTTTTGTACGCTGTACAAATGGATTTATAAACCGGTAAGATCAGTCCCTGTAATTTATGATTTGATGAGAAAAGTGTAACTGTACAATGACTATAGAAAATAGGGCCTATATACTAAGAAATTAAAATGCCTTTATTTTAAATGTATAGTGCAGCTTTTTAATGAGACGGCAACATATTATAGACAGGTCAGAACAAGGAAGGCTATTAATAATCTTTCATTGCGCAAAAAGTATTATATGAAAGGCTCCAATACAGAGCGTCACAAAGTACTTGTGCGCATCCTGTGTGCAGGATGATGCCCTTGAAGCAACATGGAGTCACAGCACGCAGCGCTCCGTCCGCATTGAAAAGATCAAAACACAAAGGGAAGACGTGTCAATGCATAGTGTATCTATCTATGCAATATTTTATTGAGCCTTTTCTTTTTAATAGTTCATTTCAGTTACCGTGCATGTGAAGAATACAATCTCTAGTCCAGTGTTGTGATCTAACAGACACCCGGGTAGAAAGTAACATGATTTAGAAACAGCAAGAAAGTCATTTTATGCGAAATCATATCTTCAGATCAAGCATAATAGGAACATTGAATGATCTTGGAGAGTTTCATCGTGTTGACTGTCGTATCAGAGTGTGACACACAGTTTGAAAGCTGAATGGAGAATGACTGACAGCTGCAGTGGAGGGAAGCGTTCACGTGAACTTGAATTTAATGACTTAAATATCCATCTGTATCTCGCATTAAACTATGGAATGACTTCAGAACACTTAACGGTGCACAAAGCGTTGAGGTTTTGTTTTTGTTTGGCACTGGGGCTTAACAATAACAGAATATTATACGCACCGTATCGGATTTGGATTGGTCCTGTCTGACCAATACCCGATCCAGCAAATAATGGTGGTATCGGATCAGTGCATCCCTAGCTCCAATTAAACGCCTAGACCAGCTAATCATTACAAGGCATGCTAGAAGCTTAAAGGCAGGTGTGAGGCCAATTGAAGCCAAACTATATGAAGGACAGTGGCTTTCCAGGACCAGGTTTGGACACCCCTGATTAGACATGTGCTGGTATGCAGTAATATATCACAATAATGAACATGCAACAGTTTAAAATGCACAAAACCACTGTATGCTGTGAGGCACGCGCACTGATGTAAACGAGCCCAACAAGCATGGGCAGCGCATGGTGGAAGGAGATGCACTGAATGAAAATGCACATTCGCTCTCTGGCAGGCACTGCTGCAACAGCAGAAATGCAGCGGTTAACCTGGGAACCTCCTAAACAAAGCAGCTGCGCTAAAGAACAGCATTTAAACGTTACTATGGTTTTCATCACAGCACTTAATGCTTAAATGTCTGGACCACAAAATGCCCTAGACATTGTTTGAATATGTTCTGATTCTTTGTTCAGCCATCATTAGTTCACATTAATTGATTAGTTAACATTAAACTAAGATTAAAAAATGCTTTAGAAGTATTTTTCATTGTCATTTTGTTAATGCATTATTAAAATAAGTTATTTAGGCTTAATGGACTTGAAGTAACATTAGCCAACCATTGTTTTTTAACTAATGTTAAGAATGAATAACTTTTGTAACAAATCGAGCTCCTTGTTAATGCATAACTTGTATTAATGCAACTAACATTGAGACCATAAGTGTTATATTTTTGCACTTTAATCTGTTCAAATTGAATTAGTTTACATTTATAATTTGTATTGCTTTATTGTATTTAAATGTTAAATTTTTGTTATAAGAAAGTTGTTATACCTTTTATAGTATGGCCACTTTTTTTGCTAGTTCAATACCGTGATAATACCACATATCGCGATAAAAGCTTCAGCAATTTATCGCAACATGAAAATTTGATACCTTCACATGCCTACCCCTGATCTATACTGTTATTGTGCTAAGATCTATGGTTATATTGTAGTTTCCCCAACTAATTCTCAATTGTTGCTGTTTCCTAGTGGGCGTAGACTGACCCCTCAGGGGACCAGAGACCTGGACAGAATTGCTGGGCAGGTAAGTGTTATCGTACTACTGCATTTGTAACAGATTTTTCAAAAATTTGATTAAATTGCTATTATGTCAAGTCGGACTTCTGAAGTTAGTCAGATATCGTACAACAGATGGTGGTCCTCAGAATTCACATGAATTGCTATTCGCCTTAGTTATCAAATTTCAGAGGAATTAAAATTATGCTGCATGAGTGAGAGCAGATCCAGGTACTGAATGTGGTGAACCCATTTTCACTTTAAAAGGCAGTAGTTTTGATTTTAGTGTGTGGACACAGTACTATCTTCAAAAAGGAAATGCATGCACGTCCTCTCCAAAGCCTTCGCTTGGATTTCGCCCCTCTGTTGGTCCTCCGCTTTCCCTGCAAGCTACCGCTGTGCGCCAATCCGATGCTGAAGGAAGTAAACAAGCCGATTGAATTTCATGCTCGCTGGGCTGCCGTATGGCGGCGTTTTATTCTGCCTGATCCCCTTAATGAGCTGAATTCAGATGAGTTGACGTGATTTTCATGTTGTGCTTTCCTTGGCTGTGTTTTATGCACTCTGACTCTTTCCAGAGTACTGTTGATATGCTTGGCTTCTCATTGGTGGCATGAGCAAAAACAATGTCAGTGTAGAACCCAATGTTGCTCCTAATCTCCTGTCTCGGATCACGCCCAGAACCTGAAAGGCTCCTTAATGTTTCCCCACAGTTGATTAGTTTCTCAAGGATTTTGGTGCAACAGGGTGCAGGAAATAACCTGACTGATGTGACTAGATGTCTCTTAATCATGATCTTTTCTTCATTATTTGTTACAGGTTGCAGCTGCAAGCAAGAAATCTTGAAGTGTAAAATAAACTTTTGTGAGAAACCAACCACTGTGTCTGTCTTTTTCTTGTTTGTTTCCTTCAGGGACAAAGCTAAAAAAAAAAAAAAAGTAATTCTTTAACCTTCCTAAACACATTTGTCTTCTGTAAATAATATTCCTCCCTTCCATCCATATTTTAACTTGATGTTCTTTTTGTTATCAGTTCTGGGTCTTTGAGTCATATTTTGCATTAATTCAGTCTTGGGTGCTTCAGGCAATTTGCTTGCCTCTTCCTAGAGTCTGATGAACAGTAAGGCTGGATTTGTATAACTTGGCAAGGATGCTGATTGATTTACTCATTAAGACAAGTGTCTTTATTTCCCTTCTGCTAGTTTTGGCAGAGGAATTTGAAGCAGTTAATGGATAAATGCATAGCAGTCAAACTGAGCTGAACTGTGATTGCTGCATAGTAACAGTGCCATCATGTGGGCTTGTATAATATAAAGTCCATTTGGTTTGTGTTGGCAGCCAGCATTCTCCATTACTTGAGGCCAACTCATCCCATGATTTGTTACAGGTGAGGTGTGTGTACATATACACTATGGGAAATGGTCTTGCTTTTTTTTTTTTTTTGGAAAATGGTGGATCGTTTTGTTTCAAATGTTGAAACCTGTTGTGAGATTTGTGCTAGAATATTAAAACCAAGTATGCTTAATTTCCCCATGAAGAATCTCAAATTCCGATCACGAATTTGCAGTGAAATATTAAATTTGGTGATGGTTACTTGTAGTTTAGCAGAAAATTCATGAATTTCATCTGATAATCACGAGATGTTAAAAGAATATGGGTAACCAAACCATTGGAGCCCATTGACTTGCATAGTGTTTTTTTTTCCAAGTCAGTGATGCCGATCAACTGTTGCTTACTGACATTCTTCAACATATCTTGTTCAGCAGAATAATTCACACCGGTTTGAAACCACTGTCCCTCTTAAGTTTGTTTATTTTTAGGTTCTCTAACTGATTGTCAATGGGTTTTGATATGCCATGGGACTTAAGCAAATGTAGTTACAGTAAAAATACACAATACTAACAAACTGTTTGACACTGATCCTGATGAGTAATGAACATCATACCTGTAGCGTCTAGCAGGAAAGGTTTTTATTTTTTTATTTTTTAAGGTGAATTAACAATTTGCGCAAATATTAAAATGACATCTCATTTGACAGCAGATATTGAATCTGGATTATGCATTTTATTTTACTCTTTCTTGCAAGGCAGATAGTTTTACATTTTTGCACATTTCTTAATGTTATTGCAAGAAATGCTTCGGTCATACACAATTTATCTGAATTCTCACTAATTTTGTTTGGTATGGAAGATTTTGGCATTCAAAAAATAGCACCTCGCTTGTTAAATCAGTTTTCAAAAGAAAGTTAGGACTACCACTTTGTCTGATTCATCAAGCACAATGATGTGAGTTTACGTAGAAGTTCTCAGTGATTTTTATTTGACTTGACACTTCAACTTCAGTGTTCTGGATTCTCTAACATTTCTAAGTCATCTCAGTAGTCAAGTGTGTCAGTCATTTATTTTTTTTAAATAGTGGGTGAACTTGAAACAAACAGTGAAAGGCTGTGCAACGTCAAAGACGGCCATCGTTAATTTAAAAGCAGTAATGGGACGCAAAAACAACACGTTTTATTTGGATATGAATATATATTATTATTTAAAAAAAAAATTTTTTTATAGGCCTACAATCGTAAAAGTTTGGGGTCTAAATGACCATAAAGACCCTAAGTGTTAACTGTAGGCCTGTATGAGCACCGCTATGATTGTGGACTTCAGGAAGAGACAGCAACGGACATACTCCCCCCTCATGATCAGCGGGTCACCAGTAGAGAGAGTGAGCAGCTTCAAGTACCTGGGTGTAAACATCTCCGAGGACCTGACCTGGACTGCTGACATTCAGACACAGGTGAAAAAAGCCAGGCAAAGACTGTACCACCTGCGCCAGCTGAGGAAATTCAGGGTTTCACCAGCTATCCTGAAAACTTTATTTATATTAGGGGCGATAGAAAGTGTATTAACTCAGTGCATCACAGCGTGGTATGGAAATAGCACCAGTCATGACCGCAAAGCCCTGCAAAGAGTCGTGCGCTTATCCGAGCGTATCTCAGGGTCAGCTCTCCCGTCTCTGCAGGACGTCTACACCAAACGCTGCAAAGGTAGAGCTACTAAGATCATCAAGGACTCTAATCACCCTGCAAACCCTCATTTCACGCTGCTGCCATCTGGTAAGCGCTTCCGAAGCCTGATGGCCAAAACTGAGAGACTCAGGAGAAGCTTCTTCCCCCAGGCCATCAGACTCCTGAACTCAGTCACTTAACATCACGTGACTACACTGACATCGCACTGCACTTTCTGTTCTCGTTGTTACTGTGTAACAACCTGTTATAAACCTGTTTGCACATTATACTCTTTATACATTTGTTAACCACATATTTATAAGTCTACAGTTTACTCACTGCACAGTTTACTTCACTTATTTTATCCCACTTCTTTATTCTTATTTTCTTACTTTTTTCTTCTACTTGACTTGATTATTTATAATTCTACAGATATATATATATATATATATATATATATATATATATATATATATATATATATATATATATATATATATATATATATATATATATATAGTACTTTTTATCCTATTTCTATTATAATTTCCTCCTTGTGTTTTTAACTGTGAATTTGCACTGTCCATGGAGCGGACCTGTTTACATTTCACTGCCGGTTGTATATTCTGTATATAACTGTGTATGTGACAAATAAAACTCTTGAATCTTGAATCTTGCTAGGGGGCAATGCAACCGGCCTCTGCTGTTTAACTGTTTTTCAATGGTTCTGAACAATACCTGTTCCGCCGATAGGTGGTTAGATTTCATCAAACCTTCACTAACTCAGAGAACTGACGAGGTAATAAAATGGTTAGGTAAAATTGAGAGTTCGTGTCTAACTTCCAGACATAATAATTGTGCACAGTTAACAGTGTGGTAGTAATAGATAGGACGGTTAAATGTAAACGCATAGCTGCTCTGACCCAGCGACCTTTAATTTATTAGCCTACCTTTTTTTTTTTTTTTTTTTTTTTTTTTTTTTTTTAATCGTACCATGGATGACAGTCCTGTGGGCGTTTCTGCTAAAAGCAGTTGTGCTATTTGGAATTTAGCAAACAACATGCAGCGGAAAACACATTCTTTGCAATTGGAACAACATGTAGTTAATGAAGTGGCTAATATTCTACAATTGTTCATTGCTGGATGAGACCGGCAAATTTGAATTCACCGGTAGCAAAAGTCGGACCCTTAGCTGTAGGCTAACTACAGTTAATGAACGCCAGAGGGCAGCAAAGATCAAGATTTGTATGGACCGTGAAGGTGAGCTGCATCAAAATAAAATCTAGCCTACTGAATGCACCACACGTATGCATACATTCGATAAGTAAAATAAATAAAATAAATAACAAGTTCAAAATAGTTTGTTACATATTAAATCACATAGGCTACCGTGAAAAAAAAAATTATATCAACACATTTTGTTCACGTCGGTGTCACTGCAGACAGTGGAGATGTTCCACTGGTGATTTGTGTTGTTTACCGTTTGCTTGACACAATGTGTGTTCAGATGTTCCCTGGGAAGCTGTTTCATTCTCTGTGTCCACAATGCAGCTCCGTGCCAGTTTATCAATGGCCGTGTAAATACAGAATCTCTTTTTACAAAATCAGTCATCAACATAATTAACGTTTCTGCGTTTGCCCTTCATCTCTCAAGAGATATTCATTTGCAGAATTTTCATACCCCCCTCGCCAGCTGTTTGGGAGCACCTGAACCACTCCCTCTCTCTGTCTCGACCCTGTAATTTGGAAGCAAGAGAGAAAGATAAACATGCCTTTGAGTGATAGAGGAGAATGTAAAGAATGCGGGCTTAGAAGGTGTTGCTGTTTGTTCACTTGCTACTTTCTGAATGTGGCTTGGCCTCCAACGACGCCGCCGCCGACAACTCCGAGCCCCTGCAGCCTTCACGTTACGTCTGTTAACTTTCCAGGGCATTGTTTTCATAATGGAGCCTGTGGGTGTATAGAGGAGATTAAAAACTGTAATTACTACAATTAAGATTACGACATTAGATAATTCAGTTATTGTACTCTTAGGTAATATGTCACGCCTGTTTAAAGTCACCAGGAAATCTAAACAGACAAATTTTTGATGGAATATTGCAGTATTATCATCTATTATTAATCTGTGCACGTCATCATCATCATTATTATTTTAATTCATGTACCCTTGTAATTTTTAATCAAAATAACTTCCCCTTCCTTTGACATTTCTGATGACTGTTTACTGGCGCATGGGCGGGACAACCTGTCACTCACATGCTATTGCAGCAATAGCGCCAGTTCACACAGAACAGTTCTTGCTGTTAAAAACACAAGACGCAGGTCAGTGGAACGGAAAAAAAAAGCACAAGGTCTAAAGGTACGTTTTTTAAAAGGTCTTTTAACTTGAGCGGCACTGCGCAAGACGCTGCAAAAGACGCAAGACCCGAGCGCAACGGTTAAAGACGTCCATCTAGCGCGTTTACATTGAAAAACAATGGAAAAGTAGTGCGGTGGAATGGAAAAATGCTTTGTGTGTGCCCGCCCCCATTTTCAGTGCCAGTTCCGGAAGTACTTATTTACTACACATTTACAAATGATGATTATATAGGTTATAAAAGCAATATATTATATGTTTATTGCAAAATATGTTTATATATTTAATTATATAATTTGTGGTGCTTCATAGGAGTGGGCTGGTACAGCATTATGGTAATGTTGTTTTTCACCAGGAATTTCACTGTTAAACACAATTATTATGAAAATAAGATGAAATAACTCTGGCTGATGGCTTTAGCAAAAGCATATATCATGGATTAAAGGCCCGTTCACACTAAGAATGATAACTGTAATGATAACTATAACGTTAACTATATTAGCGTCCACACCAGCGGGCGATATCATTCTGTTCATTCTAAGCGCATGCTTGTCTGTCGCTTTAAATGCCCGAGCTCATTACAACAGGATGGATTCTGATTATCAGTGTTTTTATCGTTTATCAGCTGGAAAAACAATCGTTCTGAAAGTGATTCCAAGATATTGTTTCTCTGTGCCGTTATCGTTAGAGATGTGGTGTGAACTCTGCTAGTCTTTAATATTGAGAACGAGTTTTAGAACTATCTTTATAGTTATCGTCCTTGGTGTGAACAGGCTTTAACAACCTTGTAGCTCTGACTTTAAAGGTTTATAAGTTATCGTTCAAAATAAATTTCCCTATGGAGAAAATGAATGAAGTTTACTACCGGATCCCGACTGATGCACTCTGTAGCACTCTACAACAAACCACATCCAATTCCCGATGGACAAAATCAAGTCCCGACCTACATTTTATCTAGTTTTAGAAGCCGTTTCACCTGAATGTGTCACAACAGGGAAGAAAAGACTATTGCAACTTCCGTAATTGGAGCTAAATGTTAATAGTAGTGATGGGAGAAAACAAGGCTTTTCGAAGCTTTGAATCATCTGACCCAGATTGCTTAACAAAATTGTACCTTTTAAGGTAAAGTAGCCATCACTGGGGTGGTACTCTTAAGGGCACATTTTTGTATCTCTAAGTAGAGGAAAACAATGGTATAATTGTTCCCTAAGGACCAATTGTGTACCTTTAAAGGTACAGTTATATGTTTTGTTCTCCAAGGATCAAAATTGTACATCCACTGTACCTTTTTTTTCTGAGAGTATTCTGGTCATTTTATTTTGATTGTGGTGCTTGTTTTATGGAGAGCTTGGCTAATAAGAGACTATTAACTAAAACTCTTCCTTTTATTAGCCTATACAAATGTGTCTACTGAACCATTGACATTTCAAAAGCCTAGTTTATTGAAATCACGTGACTATGGCAGTTCCTAATCACTGGTTCGAAACAAGTGATTTGCAAAGGTTTCGAAGCTTCATGTTTCAGAAGCACCCATCACTAGTTAACAGGCTCCATCATCTAAATGCTTACTGTGTATGCATTTGGCAGACGCTTTTATCCAAAGCGACTTACATTGTATTGAAGGTACACATTTGTACATTTTGTCAGTTCTTGCTTTCCCTGGGAATCGAAACCTTGGCGTTGCTAGCGCCACGCTCTTATTGTTTGAGCTACGGGAAAGACTCTGTGCTAATAGACTGTCTGCTCTCAGTGCTTTTCCACTGTGATGTGTTGATTGGAGGATTTCTGGGCCATGAGCTGCTTCCTCAAAAATAACTGTATTATCAGTGAAGTCTCAAAGCCACTCAACACCCTTCTTCTGTTTTTCTGCAGGATAGAGATATCTGTGACAGCGGGTCAGGATGACAGGACGGGTAAACGCATGGACATAATGCATAAAAAGATTAAGATATAATCGGATGTTCCTGTTAAACAAAGCCTGTATTTGGTTGTCCATTTATACAGAGATCTTCACACAATGTTGAAGTGTGGGTAAATATTTTTTTTTTCCTCTGTCCTGGCCATGGCTAATCTAATCCTACCGTCCACTAGCTGAAGTAAACAGCTATTGTTGTTGGTGTTGAATGTCTTTTTGAAAAAAGAAAAGCTAACCGATTTGAGTAGGAACACTCACAAAACTCATTATGTTAAACACTTTTTCCTCTGGGGTCGATTGAAATGCCACTGAAAATGAGTCGTTAAATATGACTGCACTTTTACAGGAAGCTCAACTTTTTTTTTTTTTTCATTTGACAGCGCTGCATCTCGCTTTTTAAATGAGCACATTCTGTGTAAATGGTCCCTGAGACCGTCTTTCCCGCCGACTGTCGCTGACACTCAGCTTCTGCGTGGCGTCTTTGTTAATCTACCCATCAAGCTCTGTTTGTGTTTGGGGCAGGTGGCGCAGTAAGTCCTGGTGTTTTTGTGTATTAATCTTCTGTGTGGCTGTAATGTTTCCCTGTGTGTGTGGCACAGCCTCAGGGCAGACAAGCCTGTGTTGTCTTTACTCAACAGGCACATGGCATGGCCTGCTCCTTTGGACATAACACCTGTTTGGAGGGCAAAAGGCGAGCTATGAACAGATGCGGGTTAGAAACACTGTGTTTGAGTGTGTCTGTTTGGCACTTGATCTGGGTTCATATACATTTGCCAGACACAGTCAAACACCTGTCAAAGGATGGACCAGAGCAGAGTCAAGTTTAAAGGAAGAAAAACTATTAGGAAGATAAAAAGTAGGCCTGGCAAATTAACATGCCAATTTGGTATGATTAGTCAAAAAGATTAAATCATTTTAATATTCATTTATATTCATTTAAATAGGCATATTGCACACTTATTTTATAGCAATTGAAGCTTGAAGTACCCATTTTACACTACTCTTTTGTTTTGTTAGAAATAATCAATTGATTATTTTACTTGCAGCTCTATTAATAAAACTCTTCATACAGTTGTTTTTAGTTCAGAATTTGGTTGTCAGTTCTGTCTTTGAATCCTTAATACGGTTACGTTCACACACAGTATGGTTATTTATGGGAGTGGAAACCACATTTTTTAACCAAACTAATGCCCGTAAATTTTCAGGACTCACAACCGCATTCTCTGAAAACCCGCACTGGGCAACTAATCTTTCACGTCATTGTGCGAGAGAGCCGCTCTGCGCTGCTCAGTCAAGTACAGAGAATATTTTACAGGTAATAATTTATTTTTTAAATGTTTAGCTTTGGAATATTATCAATCAAAACGCCATTTAATTTTGCATAAATGTTGCCTTGTAATATCTTACACATGGGACTTCCTTGCATCCTTTTGTCCAATCTGTAGTCACATTTTCAAAACTCTAAACACAGCACAACATTTGTCTGTGCTCATACCAGTAACACAATTCATGTTGTTTTCACACAATGTACAATCTATTAACACGTTTCTAAAATTCTTTAATTTTCTTTTCATATAAGCTTACCCTATAACAATATCACAGATCTTTCTGGTCTTATTTACAAATGCTTAAACACAGAATGTCAGACATGAAGACCTAATGTTCCAAACCTTAAGTTTAGAACAAAGCCTCTACTTCTGCAACAACAGCATCTCAAAAGTACTGGGAAAAAGAATATTGAAACAACTGATCAGCATTTTTGGGTAACAGGTCACTGAAATATTGAGAAATAGCTGAATCCAATCTCAGTCTGAGGCATAAAAAAAGTTATTTCCATTACTTGGACGTACACAGTATAAAAGGGACTCTTTGAATTGGTTTTGTTCAATGTGGATACAGAACAACGCAGTGGAGCAGAGAGAGAAAGAAAAATGTCTGGCCGAGGGAGAGGAATAGTTTAAGGAGGAGAGGAATAGTTGGGTCAGGACAAGGGAGAATGTGTGCTGGACTGTGCATCTTTATGTTTTTTTCCCTTACACATGTGGAACCTATGAAAGCATAGAAAAACATATATCTGCCATGGAATAAAAAAATAAAAAGGTATAGGATAATTGTGACTTTTTATCTCACAATTCTGGCTTTTCCCCCCTCAATTCCTATAGTGTATAATATCACAATTCTGAGGAAAAAAGACAGAATTGTGAGATGGGAACTGAATGAAATGAAAATTGGGAGATAAAAAGTCACAATTACCTTTTATACTATTTTAACCTATAGTAACCAAAGGCAATGTATGTTGGATTTGTTGTTGCTCAATGGCAGCAATTTCATGTTTTCATTTCAGTAAAATCTTAATGTAAAGCTTTTACTACAACGATTCCAGTACCACTGTTCCATATACGCACAATATGTGGTCTAACTAACTAAGGGGGCACCATTCCACCCTCTATGGGGGCACCATCAACACCCCATCCCACCCCCCGAAAGCAATTTCAACTGAGGTGGCAACTAAAGTTCTGCATATGGGATCTATTTGCCAGCGGCTATAGCAATTCTGTTACATCCTATTTTTTTCTACTGTACATTCTATAAAGTAATGCCTCATTCACTTTTAGATAGTATGCTGCCATGTTGCCAAGTTCACAAATTCAACACTCAACCAAAAATGTAGAATGGCTTACAGTAAAAGGATTTCATATTGTCTGCAGGTAGAATTAAAACATGACGAGTAATGCAGTTTTCTTAATGCCATCAAGTGTTAGTATTTTGACAGTCATTGTGCTATGATTAACTATGTTCATGTTGGATAGAAAACTAGTGCTAGCGTTTTGACAGAATGATTAATTTGAGTAGATTCAATTTGGAGGTTTGCTGTGTTTTAATAATTAGTATATGTATAAAAAGGTTTTTAGTGTTATGAAATGTAGAGTTTGCATTCATTTAAGAAAATGTGGTTTTGGCCAGAAAATTAACTATTTGACCAATTGTGTGATGTAGGTGTGTTGTCGTGTTAAGAGTTTAGAAAAAGTACTTTAAGTATCGGTAAACATTTGTACAAAACTGTAATACATAAATATACATCTTTCTTTGTTTCAGCAAGGAGGTCATTCGCAAAAGAGATCATAATATTCAGGTCTTATACACTGTAAAAAAAAATATTGTTGGTTTAACTTAAAAAGTAAGTTTCCTGGTTGCCTTAAAATGTTGAGTTCATTGAAATAAAAATTTGAGTTAATACAATGAAGGAAATGGGTTTAATAAATAGAAACTCAAAATATTATTGTATCTGAACCACATAAATAAATAAAAAAATGTTCTGATAAATCATGAAAATAGCACAATTTGGCATGTTTCACTGCATTATAACAAATAAAACACAATTACACAATATGCTTACAAAATCTTTTAATACTATTTGAATAAAGGGTGATGTCAGTTCTCAAAAATGTTCATTGTATTAACTCAAATTTTTAATTTCAATGAACTCAAAATTTTAAGGCAAAGGCAACTTAGGTTTTAACTATATATATATATATATATATATATATATATATATATATATATATATATATATATATATATATATATATATATATATATATATATATATATATATATATATATATTTTTTTTTTTTTTTTTTTTTTTTTTTTTTTACAGTGTAGGCATTAAGTTTGAAATCTCCAGAGATAGAAAACAGACACACATTTATAAAGGTGAGAATGAGTAAAATAAGCACTTGCATATGTATGTACTGTATACATAGATGCCACATCGTCACTCATAGTAAAGCAATGATGCCACAACATTGCGCTTCGGTTGTGAAACAGGATAACCTTTATGTATTAACTCAATATTTCAGGTTTTATATGCCACTTTTTAATGTTTTTACTTTTACTATGGTAACTTTTAAATGTTGTGTTAGCTGACACCTTTGTCTTGTATTATGTTTAGAAAAATCATTGGTAAAACTTTACAATACAGGTGCACTAATATGCAATAATTCATGCTTAACTAATGCACAGATAACCATGAGTTAATGTATGACTCATGAAGGACTAAACCATTTATTAATGATTACTGCATCAGCAACTAATGAACATTCTATATTATTAATAGATTAAGTAATCATTAAATTGTTATTAGTTATATGTGTCATATTGTATTAATTCCCTAATAACATATTATATTAACTAATAATGTAAATTAATGCATTAATTACCACAATGGGCCTTAACTAATTCAAGAGCCATAACCACAATGACATATTACTTAACAATTAGTTAATAGTCACGTTCCTCAACAAGTAAAGTCATAACATAATGATACCTTTGCAAATCATTAGCTAATGATTAATTCAAGCAGACTACTGGTTGAAATGCAGGGCTTTGACCCATTGTGGTAATTAATGCATTAAGTTTCGTGAGGTTTAGTTCTTCATGAGTCGTACATTAACTCATGATTTTCTGGCTACTAGTTAAGCATGAATTAATGCATATTAGTGCACCTGTATTGTAAAGTGTTACCAAATCATCTGCTGTAACCTACTGCAGATATAGATATTCATACATACGTCTAACTACGGTTGCAGATGCTCAGTCAGCTTGCTCTCGAATGTTCACGGAAATTTGACCGGCTTTGACTGCTCCAATATGGCGGACTGCTTATGCATAGCGCCCATAAAAACAACCCCTAATGAGGCATCTGTATGTATGTGTGTATATATATATATATATATATATATATATATATATATATATATATATATATATATATATATATATATATATATATATATATATATATATATATATATATATATATATATATATATATATATATATATATATATATACATCTATCATCTATTAGTATGTGAACATCTGGTAAATCCGGAATGTATGTCTAATCCAAAGTGAATTTTATAGCAAGGCTTGTATGTTCTTGCAACATGATGTTATTAGAAACATCTACATTCTGAAGGATAATCTGTTCACACTCATCTAAATAGAAGACAGTAACAATCAAGCATGTTTGGGGTTAGTAAGGGTTGTCTCTGTCTTTGCTCTTAAACACATCCTTCTTATCTAATCACAAAAGCTGATGACCAGAAAGTTCTCCTATTTCTGTTGTATTTCTCTCACCTGTGCAACCCCCCTTCAGTGGCTACCATCACTTCACCTCTCTTTCAACTCAAACCACTGTTCACTATAAGCTCTCAGTTCCTCTGATCCCCTCTGATCCCCCGCCCCCGAATATGTGTGGTCTTATCTTAACAGCTTCTGACCCAGAGTCCCGCTCTCGTTTACTCCTATCAGCCCATTCCTCTCCCATTCACTTATGTAGACAATGCACATCCACCAGCCCACTCCTCCGTGCAGGAATATGAATTTTGCAACATCTTGGTATTAAATATTTACTTCGAACAGTGTCCAGAGAAATGTGAACATAAGCCATGCACATACCTGCAGTTATTTATTAAGTCTCATATGACAGTCCAGAGCCCTGCAGTTGGTTAGAGCAGCCCGAACAGACACGCATGAGTTAGGGTTATTAGAGTGGGTGAACTTTCTAGAAAGATAGGAATGGATTATTTATGGTTGGTCAGTGCTGATGGTATGATAGTTCTTCTGCTTTAACAATGTGTTGAATGGGATATTACTTTTTTTTTTTTTTTTACTTTGGCCAAAGTTCTCCCACTTTTCTCTCCCTTCAGAGTTCAGGCATGCTGTTTGTAAGTATGTGTGCCTGATAATTTGGTGGATGCAGTTGTGAGGAATTGTACATGAAATGTGTGTGTGTGTGTGTGTGTTGGACAGAGTGTATTTCTCTGTAACACTGCTATATGCTCTCTCTGACTGCTAACTCTCATTCCAAGTTGTGAAAGCTACTTTATTGTAGTGGTTGACTAATACAAGTCTTTGTTTGTCTTCAGTTGGCCCTTAAAGGGATAGGGATGAAAATTCTGTCATAATTTAGGCCCTGTTTACACCTGGTTTCAAGATGTGTTTTGGTTGATTGGATCACAAGGGCGACGCTAAATACAGGTGTAAACGGGGTTTAAAAGATTCTAAAACATTTTGAGCTTGTCCACTTTCGACAACTTCCAGAGGTAGTCTAAACGCTCATGTGGTCGGATGTGTTCGAAAAGCTGCAAAAGACTGCCCACACAAAAAAATTTTATAAAATGTGCATTGTCTGTTTGACAAGGCTGTTTTAAAATCCCTTTGAGGCATCAGTTCACTTGGTCATTTTGTTAGCCTTTGGGCATAAATTTGTGAAACATAGAATAGCAGGGGAGTTTGAAACCTGAGTGTTCCCTAAAGCTCATTGCTACAACTACCTCTAACCATAATCATACTTGCTGTTTCACCGAATTAATAATCCTGAGCAGCAAATCCTCATATTAGAATGATTTCTGAAGGATCATGTGACACTGAAGACTGGAGTAATGATGCTAAAAATTCAGCGTGGCCAAAGTACATTTTAAAATATTTGTAAATTGTAATATTTCACAACTTTACTGTTTTTTGATCAAATAAATGCAGCCTTGGTGCAACAACAACAACAACAACAACAAAATCGTACTGAACCCAAAGTTTTAAATGGTAGCATAAGAGGCCTGGTAGGCCTCAGTGATAGTCTTTTCAATGAAATTCGTCATTCCATTTCTCGATCTGTTTCCTGATACTTCTTACAGCCTGTATAAGTTGCATGTTGTATCAGAACTGGAAGAACTGAGCTGGAGAGAGAGAGAGAGACCAGGTCTGAGATCTTTTATCTTCCAGTCTTAGAGCTTGTCTGTCAGGTAGTGCAGAGCCACAGCGAGACATTGAGACCACTGTCTGGATACAGAACACTGACTGTCCCCTTGCTTTTGAAGGAGAAAGCTCAGGAGAGAGCTCACATGGAATGCTAATGCTACAGTCAAAGTCAGGACAGTGAAATTTTGGGACAGTGTTCCAGAAAGGAGACATTGTGTCATTGCTCTGAGATCCATTAGCATGCCAGGCTGTGTCGCATACCCTATCGTCGTCTTTTCAAAGAGAAAATGAAATGAAAGTGAGGTGTCTGCTACATTACAAGTTAATTAGGAAAATGGCTTACAGAACAGAAATGGAACTATGTGGGTTTATAGTACTTGAATATTTTTGTGCTCTCCAGAGAAAACCGTGTTTCGAGATTATAACTTTGAATCTCACTTTGTCCCATTCTGAAAGTCATCTGCATACTCAGAAGCAGATGAAAGGCCTGAACCTGCTTTAGGGCTGCGCAAATGTAACGGACAGACATTTAGTGTTACATTATGCGTTTGCCTGAGGCTGTTCTCCTCTACAGTAATGGGGAGTCATGCTTCCCTGTCTTTTGATATATGAATGACCCTCTTTTTCATTTTTCATCACAACCGTGGTGCTTCTGTTACAGCTGTGTCTCATATCTGGCTGTGTTTTAAATCTGTAGCACAGCACACACAGCATTTCATGAATAACAATGCACTGCTACTATTCCTTGCCCTATGGGAGTAATGGTTGGGTGAGTACAAAGACTCTGCCCATTAAAGTGGCCTGCAACCTGCAAGCATAAC
This sequence comes from Paracanthobrama guichenoti, assembly GCA_018749465.1. Classification (NCBI taxonomy): domain Eukaryota; kingdom Metazoa; phylum Chordata; class Actinopteri; order Cypriniformes; family Gobionidae; genus Paracanthobrama; species Paracanthobrama guichenoti. The sequence continues at coordinate 22,008,537 of CM031958.1, read as the reverse complement.
TGCCACTCTGCCTGATTAAAAAAATAATAATTATGCAATAGCATGTTTTATTCCATTTGAAATGTCCCATTGTGGCATTTCCAGCCCTGACTTTAGTGCAGAATGAGTTTCTTTGGGTGTAGGTACGACTGTATGACTATTAAATTGATTTGTACTTACTATATATGATTATTAAGATGAAACAGTCTAATGGGTTTATTTATTAGGGCTGTCGCTCAAAAATGGTGAGTAAATATTAATTAATCTAATTAAACGTGTATTAATAATTTATTTTGAGAAAAGCTTACAAGTGAAGAAGATCATTTTAGACATTACATTTGTAACGCTGAGGGTATCTATGCAAATGCTGCATTCAAGCATTTTGAAAAGGGGTTTTACAATAAAACGATGACCATTATCATCCCCATGTAAACAACAAAATGCGTATTACGTATTCAGTCTATAGGCGCATAAATTACATCGCCAACTACTGGCCTGGCATGCATAAAAGCGGTTTTAGTCGTTTGTGTTGTGATTGGGGGAACGTTCTGGCAATGTTGTCGTTTGTGCGTGAAAAAAAACTTTGCATGACTTCATATCACGCAATTGCAAGTTTATTCTCAGAATTGTGACTTCCATCCATCCATCCATTATCTTCCGCTTATCCGGGACCGGGTCGCGGGGGCAACAGTCTAAGCAGAGACGGCCAGACTTCCCTCTCCCTAGCCACTTCCTCCAGCTCTTCCGGGGGAACCCCGAGGCGTTCCCAGGCCAGCCGGGAGACATAATCCCTCCAGCGTGTCCTAGGTCTTCCCCGGGGCCTCCTCCCGGTGGGACATGCCCGAAACACCTCCCCGGGAAGGCGTCCAGGAGGCATCCGAAATAGATGCCCGAGCCACCTCAACTGGCTCCTCTCGATGTGGAGGAGCAACGGCTCTACTCTGAGCTCCTCCCGAGTAACTGAGCTTCTCACCCTATCTCTAAGGGAGCGGAGAAAGCTCATTTCGGCCGCCTGTATCCGGGATCTTGTCCTTTCGGTCATGACCCACAGCTCATGACCATAGGTGAGAGTAGGAACGTAGATTGACCGATAAATCGAGAGCTTCGCCTTACAGCTCAGCTCCTTCTTCACCACGACAGACCGGTACATCGACCGCATTACTGCAGAAGCTGCACCGATCCGTCTGTCAATCTCCCGTTCCATCCTTCCCTCACTCGTGAACAAGACCCCAAGATACCTGAACTCCTCCACCTGAGGCAAATACTCTCCACCAACCTGAAGTGGGCAAGCCACCCTTTTCCGACTGAGAACCATGGCCTCGGATTTGGAGGTGCTGATTCTCATCCCGGCCGCTTCACACTCGGCTGCAAACCGCCCCAGTGCACGCTGAAGGTCCTGGTCTGAGGAGGCCAACATGACAACGTCATCCGCAAAAAGCAGCGACGAAATCATGTGCTTCCCAAACCGGACACAAATTGTGACTTCATATCACGCAATTGCAAGTTTATTTCTCAGAATTCTGACTTTATAACTCGCAATTGTGAGAAAAAAAATATCAGGTGTTCAGCCATCTTATCTTTAGTTCCTATATATTCATGTCTTAATTTCATATAACATAATCATAATTGTCAGTTAGTTCTTTGACAAGTGACAGGCACTGACCACAAAATTTAAAATTGCCTTTAAACTACCATTTCTAACATTCTTTTAATGCCATTCATTCTTTAATTCTCACCCTGTGCTCTTAGCAGCTTAAGTACACAAATATTGCCCTTGTTAGGGGCAATAAACACCCTTTCTTTCTTTCTTTCTTTCTTTCTTTCTTTCTTTCTTTCTTTCTTTCTTTCTTTCTTTCTTTCTTTCTTTCTTTCTTTCTTTCTTTCTTTCTTTCCACCTTTTCTTCTGACCCTTCTCCCCAATTTCTCCAAACAAGAGGCAGAACGTGTGCTGGAGAAGTGTAATCTGCTTTTTTTGTAATCTCCTTTATTTCCATTTCAATCCCTTATTCACAGCTGGAACCCAACTGCTTTGCATGCTGATGAAGAGTGGATCAGCCCGATGTGGGGGAAAAGCGCAAACAGACGGGGAGGGAATGAGGGATTATTTGGAGGAGTAAAAGAGAAGAAAGGGAGAGAGAACTGAGGAAAGAATGAGAAAGAGTGTATTTGTTTGTACGCTTTTAAAAAGCACTCAGAGAAAATCTATTATTTCCACTTATAAACCGATCGATTGTTCTTGCATTTTCCCCCTTTCTCTTTCCCTTTCTCCTGCCAGTGGTAGCGCTCGTTCTGTGGACTGCAGTGTGAAGTCATCTCTGTCGGGAAAAGTGAGAGATGCTGAGTCAGATTACTCATAAACCTAGAGAATTAAGCAGCATTATTCTAGCAGGAAGTGGTGAGCAGCGTTCTCTATGACAGAATAATTGATCTATTGTTAATAATCAGTCAGAGAGATGTTGAAGTTGAGGATGTAAGAACGTGAGTAAGATGTTTGGTGATTGTGAAGAGATGAAGTGTTGAAGTGTGTGTGTGTGTGTGCATACAGTATGTGCTGTGCATAGTGTTGAAGAAATGCACCATTTCAGAAACACAGACAAAAATATAGGCCTACAGTGGGCAGACTTAAAATAACTTTTCTTAGAACTTTTTTTTTCAGAGCGATTTTTGAAGTTAGTTTTAATTATCTGGTCCCAAGGTGATTCATCTATAAACCATATTGCACTAATGTTACCAGAAAGTGTCCAGATCTCAATTTTAAAAATGATCTGTTGTTTTATCATTTAAAGGTAGCAAACTTATTTTTCAAATTTCCATGCTGTGCTTTCTTTTGTGCATTCAGTTCTTTGAGATACCAACTGTTTGGAGGTTTTTACCATGACAGCTCCCTCTCCTTGGTCTTTAAAAATGACTGAATGATAAAATTTAGCACTCTTATGGAAATGTGACAATATTTTGTAATTATCATTTAAATCTGACTCATTTTTCAAATTGTTTGTCAGAAATCAACATCTCAGGAAAATGTTATGGGGTTTCAAATCAGGATATGACTTTCTGTTATGATATTCTCGATTTCATACATGACCTCTGTAGAAGACACCAGGACTCTGTCTTGTCATGTCTTTTATTGTCCTTGTGTTCTTGTGTCCTACAGAGGACATAGCACAAAATAGGAATAAAATATATATATATATTTTTAAATATGTCTTTATTCCATTTGTTTCTTATGATCCAATCAATGTAATGACCTAAAAAAAAAAAAAAAATATATATATATATATATATAAAAATTCACAAAACATTTTTCTGGTTATGAGGAGGATTTTTTTTGTCGTGCTATTATGATTTTTTTTTTTTTTTTTTTTTATAATTTAAAATCACCATGAAAGATTTGATTTATCTTATTGTAAACGATTTATCCATGCATATGTTTTATTTATTTATTTTTTACCTTTTGTAATCAAAACTCGATCTTCAGGTGAAACATCAAACTGTCTGGTGGTGCATTCAGATCTGCTTCTAGCAAACGAACAACTGATGGATAGAGTCCTTGCCTGCATTTTTTTTTTTTTTTTTTTTTTTTGATAGTCTGTTTCACTCAGATGTACTTCACAAATGGAAGATTTGTTGCTGTTTTAGTTACATTGCGACTTTAACCACTATACATTAATGAAAACACTAAAATGGTTATTACTCAGGACATTTGCTGTTGTTTTGATCTGTATGGAATATTTTACTACTACCCTGTTAAATACCAGACTTAATTGCAAGTAACATATCTGGTTATTTTGATGATTGATATCTTTGAGATGTTGAACAATATACACTAATCATAATGACTATAATATTCCTAATATTGTGTTGCCCTTTTGCTGCCAAAACAGCCCTGACCTGTGGAGGCATGGACTCCACTAGACCCCTGAAGGTCTGCTGTGGTATCTGGCACCAAGATCGGATATATTTGTTCAGCATATCACACAGATGCTCGATTGGATTGAGATCTGGGGAATTGGGAGGCCAAGTCAACACCTCAAACTCATTGTGCTCCTCAAACCATTCCTGAACCATTTTTGCTTTTACTTTTGCTTTTGCTTTGGTTTCCATGAAATGGTGTACATGGTCTGCAACAATGCTTAAGTAGATGTTACGTGTCAAACATCCACATGGATGGCAGGACCCAAGGTTTCCCAGCAGAACCTTGCCCAAAGCATCACACTGCCTCCGTTCCCCAGATGCATGTTCCCCAGATGCGCGCACACCTGGCCATCCACATTATGTAAAAGAAAACGTGATTCATCAGACCAGGCCACCTTCTTCCATTGCTCCGTGGTCCAGTTCTGATGCTCACGTGCCCACTGTTGCCACTTTCGGCTGTGGACAGGGGTCAGCATGGGCACCCTGACTGTTCTGCAGATATGCAGCCTCTTACACAACAAACCACAATGTATTCTGACACCTTTCTATCAGAATCAGCATTAACTTCTTGAGCAATTTGAGCTACAGTAGCTCGTCTGTTTGATCAGACCACACAGGCTAGCCTCCACTCCCCACGTGCATCAGTGAGCCCTGGCCGCTCATAAGACCATGTCGCTGGTTCACCACTGTTCCTTCCTTGGTCCACTTTTGATAGATACTGACCACTGTAGACCAGGAACACCCCACAAGAGCTGCAATTTTGGAGATGCTCTGACCCAGTCGTCTAGCCATCACAATTTGGCCCTTGTCAAACTCACTCAAATCCTTACACTTGCCTATTTTTCCTGCTTTTAACACATCAACTTTGAGGACAAAATGTTCCCTTGCTGCCTAATATATCCCACCCACGAACAGGTGCTGTGATAAAGAGATAATCAGAGTTATTCACTTCACCTGTCATAATGATTGGTGTATACAGAAACTTCAGATTGCTGGACTAGGAAAAATTAGGACTATATTTTCAGACATCCAGTTTATCCTCAGTAAACTCTTGTTCATATAGTTATTTTGTCCTGTATATGCTTAATATGAACAGATTCTCTATCTATATAATGGAACCTGTAAGGATTATCGTCTCGCTTACGTATGTAACCCTCGTTCCCTGAAGGAGGGAACGGAGACGTACACGGAGGCTATAAAATCTAGCGAATGTGTTAGGTGTCGCCCAGCCCGCAGCTCTACAGATGTCTGCCAGTGAGACGCCTTGAGCCAGTGCCCAGGATGAAGCCACACTCCTAGTTGAGTACGCTTGCACCCCGAACGGGTAAGGCACGTCTTGCGATTGGTATACTAAGACAATAGCATCCACTATCCAGTGGGCTAACCTCTGCTTGGAGACCGCCTTTCCCTTCTTCTGGCCTCCATAACAGACGAAGAGCTACTCTGAGGTCCTGAAGCTTTGAGTCCGGGCAATATAAGTGCGCAGGGCATGGAGGGGACACAACAAAGCTAGGGCTGGGTCTGCCTCCTCCAAGGGCAGCGCTTGCAGGTTCACCACCTGGTCCCAGAAGGGAGTGGTGGGAACCTTGGGCACGTATCCGTAACTGTAACATGAGAGTTACCCGAGCTGAACTCTAGGCACGATTCGTTGACCGAAAGTGCATGCAGGTCCCCTACCCTCTTGATGGAGGCTAATGCAGTGAGGAGTGCTGTCTTAATGGACAGGATTTTTAACACTACTGACTGCAGTGGCTCGAAGGAGGACTCTGAAGTGCCTTGAGCACAAGAGTTAAGTCCCAAGAGGGTATGGAGTTCGGGCAAGGACAATTTAGCCTCCTCGTGCCTCTAAGGAACCTGACGATTAGATCGTGCCTTCCGACAGACTTACCCTCAACTGCTATAGCTGCGACATACACTTTAAGGGTGGAGGGAGACAGCCTTCGCTCCAACCCTTCTTGCATGAAGGAAAGCACGATACCAGTCGAACACCTTCAGGGGGCTTCTTGGCGGTGGGAAGAACACCACTCAACGAACAGGTTCCACTTCAACGCATAGAGGCGCCTCGTAGAGGGGGCTCTAGCAGAAGTAATGGTGTCTACCACTGCTTGTGGCAGGCCACCTAGAACCTCCGCGTCCCGTCCAGGGACCAGACATGGAGTTCGTGAAGACACAAGGCGACAGGGACAGCCTGAAGGGCAAGACTTTGTACTGATATGCCCTCCCCTCGAACGCAAAATGTAGGAACGGTCTGTGTTGAGTCAGGATAGAGACATGAAAGTACGCGTCCTTCAGGTCGATCGCTGCGAACCAATCCCGGGGACGGATGCATTCGAAGATGCATTTCTGCGTTAACATCCTGAACGGAAGCTTGTGCAGGGCCCGATTCAGGACACACAGATCCAGGATTGGCCGTAACCCACCCCCTTTCTTGGGTACAATGAAGTAGGGGCTGTAGAACCCCGACTTCATATCGGCTGGAGGAACTGGCTCGACTGTGTCCTTCGCCAGTAGGACCCCAATCTCTGACCTCAAGACATGGGCGTCGCTGCTCCATACTGAGGTGAAGAGGACGCCCTTGAGCTTGGGAGGCCGGCAAGTGAACTGAATTGCGTAGCCGAGTCTGATGGTATGGATGAGCCAGTGAGACGGCCTGGGGAGCTCTAGCCAGGCCCCCAGAGACCGAGCAAGCAGGACCAACGGCACCACAGACGTACCCGGGGTGGGTCAGCAAGGTGGAACACTCAGACCCGGCCCGGAGGCGACACGGAGTGTTGCCTGAGTGTTCCAGGGTGGGGCGGAGTGGGGGGGAGAAGGCCCGGAGGCGTCCTCGAACCACCCAATGCCGCCCCCTGGTGATAAGAGGGGAGGAGAGGAGTGACAAGGCCGGGGGCGTCGTACACTGCCGACCTGACCCTCTTGGGGCCCAGGGACAAAGGGAACTGCTCTTTAAGCAGCCTGCTCCCTCCGAGCAGACCCTTCCATCCCTGGGCCACCCGTCTCAGGGCTGATTGCTCTTGCGCTTGCCAGCCACCTGCTTGCTCTTGCCTGCTTGCCTGGTGGAGGCTGCTGCTTGGGCTGGGCTGGGCAGGGCAGGGGCGGAGGCAGATGCCGGGGGACACCCTCGGCAACAAGCAGGAGGAGGCGCTGCCGCTGGCGACGGGGTAGGATGTTTTTAATCACCTCCGTCTGCTTCTGGGCCACCAAGAACTGCTGGGCGAAGTTCTCGATGGCGTCGCTGAAGAGGCCAGCCTGACAGACAGGGCGTCGAGGAACCGAACCTTGTCGGACTCATGCATATCTGCCAGGTTTAGCCACAGGTGGACATCGCCCGACCCAGGGAGCGCGCAGTGACTTTCGTCACTCTGAGTGTGAGGTCTGTCGCTGCGCGCAGTTCCTGCATAACCCCTGGGTCGGAACTACCCTTGTGCAGTTCCTTTAGCGTTTTGGCCTGGTAGACCTGCAGGAGCGCCATGGCATGCAAAGATGACGCGGCCTCTCTGCAGGCTGTGTAAGCCTTGTCCGTCAGTGCGGACAAGAACTTACACGCCTGGGAGGGGAGACGCGGGTTAGCCCACCAGTCTGCAGCGGACCTGGGACACAGTTGCATCACCACGGACCGCTCGACTGGGGGAATCCCCATGTATCCCTTAGCCGCACCATCGAGGGTAGTGAGGACGGAGGAGTCAGTCGATCGATGTCTGGCACTATAGGATGCCATCCACAACTTTGTGAGCTCCTGATGCACTTCTGGGAAGAAAGGCACAGGGGCGGGGTGCTGAGAACCAGCGCGGGCCATCCTGAGAAACCAATCATCCAACCGTGAAGGTTCGGGCCACGGTGGAGGGTTCCACTCGAGCCCGACACTTGTGGCGGCCTGGGAAAGCATAGCCATGAGCTCTGAATCAGGCCCGGGCAACACTACCACACCCGAAGGGGGTAACGCAGCCAGATCTTCATCTCCAGAGTCCATTAGCTCATCCCCCGATGCAGCTATCGAGATCATGTCCTCAGCCAGAGCCCCGAAAGTCACGGACCGGGCCGCTCTTGCGGAAGCTCCACCGGTGCAGCGGAGGGGGGAGGGGCCCAAGGAGGCTGTTGATCTGTCAGGGAAGCCCTCACAGTAACCGTCAGGTCTCCACTAAAGGCATCAGCTAAAGTAGCAGCCATCTGCTTTGCAGCTGGAGGACCACTAGATCAGGGGATGTGCAATGGGACTCCACCCTGTCTGAGGTATTCGAGCCTAGACCGTAATACTGTGATGGTCATGTTCCCGCAGTGGGGACATGAGTCATTCACGAACACCGCCTCAGCATGTTGAACGCCCAAACATGTGAGACAGTGATCGTGACCATCAACTGGGAACAGAAAACGGCGGCACCCAGAAACACACGGTTTGAATGACATCTTGAAAAAGAAGAAGGGTCAAACCGTGTAGCTCTTTTAGAAGGAATTTGCTCTTTTAGAAGTGCTGAAGCACTCAGGGAGATGGCCGCGGCTCACCACAGTCCGGTAGTGCAAGCCTGTGTGAGCACCCAAAACGGGAAATGCCCAGCGAGCTGACAGTGTTTGAAAAACGCTCCTTTAATGCAGCCACTCGCTGAATTGTGCCTTCACGCCAGCATCGGATACCAGTAGCAACCCTTCTTAAACACTCGCAGAAAACAGCAGCTTCAATCAGCAACCATTCGGCTCCGAAGTTGAAAGCGAGGATTTATCCACTTCCGTATTTATACCCACAATGCGGGGTGGTGCGTGGACCGCATGCCAATGTTATTGGCTCGTTTCTATACACTTGATGCAGATTGGTCTCTGAAGATGATCCCCAATTCGTCGGTCAGTTCCGACGTACATTGAACGTGACCAACTGAAAGGGAACTAATATTATATGCATCTGTTGAATGCTTGAGTCTGATTGGCTGACAGATGTTTTAAGGCGTTAATTATTAGCATGACTATAGACTTTATTCAGAGCAGTGCCATGACAGGTATGAAAGCGAGGCTGTGAGGAATAGAAAGACTAAAACTTGTTTTCAGTGGTATCCGCTGTAAAAATCTGCATAAACCTACCTGGAGTCTCCAGAAGTGCAAGGTGTCAGGGTCTCAGAGACTTAAGTTAGGTAAAGAATCCTAAAAAATGACCTCGACTTAATAAGAATCACAAGCTGAAGTGTTGTAAAGTACATGAAGACATTTTGTATAGGCTTTATAGACAGATAGCTTGAAGAGTGACTCTTGAAGGACCAGCACCATATCCTCTTGTGCCACTGTTTGAAGAATTCATTTTTCAGAATCTGGGAGTAAGTTTTGGGAGTTCATTTTTAGTCCATCTCCTATCCTGAAGTCCGTTTTGCAGAGATGGACTAAAATGAACTCCCAGATTCTGAAAAATGAATTCTTCAAACAGTGGTAAGAGGATGTGGTGCTGGTCCTTCAAGAGTCACTCTCAACCTATCTAAGGTGTTTTTAATTTCCAGCCTTCATGAACAATTATATATCACTTATAAATGATTAAATACAAAATTAATAGTAGTTATTAAGATTACTGTGGTTTGGAATTGGTAAAATGTGCCTAAAAAAAAAAAAAAAAAAAAAAAAAAATATATATATATATATATATATATATATATATATATATATATATATATATACACTCACCTAAAGGATTATTAGGAACACCTGTTCAATTTCTCATTAATGCAATTATCTAATCAACCAATCACATGGCAGTTGCTTTAATGCATTTAGGGGTGTGGTCCTGGTCAAGGCAATCTCCTGAACTCCAAACTGAATGTCAGAATGGGAAAGAAAGGTGATTTAAGCAATGGCATGGTTGTTGGTGCCAGACGGGCCGGTCTGAGTATTTCACAATCTGCTCAGTTACTGAGATTTTCACGCATAACCATTTCTAGGGTTTACAAAGAATGGTGTGAAAAGGGAAAAACATCCAGTATGCGGCAGTCCTGTGGGCGAAAATGCTTTGTTGATTATAGAGGTCAGAGGAGAATGGGCCGACTGATTCAAGCTGATAGAAGAGCAACTTTGACTGAAATAACCACTCGTTACAACCGATGTATGCAGCAAAGCATTTGTGAAGCCACAACACGCACAACCTTGAGGCGGATGGGCTACAACAGCAGAAGACCCCACCAGGTACCACTCATCTCCACTACAAATAGGAAAAAGAGGCTACAATTTGCACAAGCTCACCAAAATTGGACAGCTGAAGACTGGAAAAATGTTGCCTGGTCTGATGAGTCTCGATTTCTGTTGAGACATTCAGATGGTAGAGTCAGAATTTGGTGTAAACAGAATGAGAATCATTTCAAATTGGTTTCTTGAACATGACAAATGAGTTCACTGTACTAAAATGGCCCCCACAGTCACCAGATCTCAACCCAATAGAGCATCTTTGGGATGTGGTGGAATGGGAGCTTCGTGCCTTGGATGTGCATCCCACAAATCTCCATCAACTGCAAGATGCTATCCTATCAGTATGGGCCAACATTTCTAAAGAATGCTTTCAGCACCTTGTTGAATCAATGCCACATAGAATTAAGGCAGTTCTGAAGGGCGAAAGAGGGTCAAACACAGTATTAGTATGGTGTTCCTAATAATCCTTTAGGTGAGTGTATATATAGAAAGCACCCCTCTCTCTTTTTCTGAAACCAACCTTTTTGGGCTTTTTCTAAGCAAGATGGTAAATCAATGATGTGTTTATGTGCTTACTGCAGTGTAAGCGGAATAATTGGCTGTTAAATGATTGATAATTAATGCACACCCAAGCTGTGAATTTGCTTCACGTTGTGGCCGCATTAGCACCATGTGCATTAACTTTTAATAATTCGTCATCCGCCATCATCCCTTAATGCTTATTTAACTGTAAATCCAAATAAAGCGTTTGAAATGTGTGTGTGAGTGAGAGAGAGAGTGAGTAAGCGTGAGCTTTTGTAGGGGGGCTGACAGAGACCCGCTTGCTTGATCAAAGGGACAGAAGCAGCTCAAGCCAACCGAGCCTGATGAACACACTCACAATCACACACTCTCTCCCACGGGATGCTGCGCCTCACCATATGCTGAGTATTGATTATGATTCTTATTGATTTATGCTCCCATGCCTAAGCAGTAAATGAAGTCTCAACCCTCTTCAATAAATTACTGCAGTGAGCGTACATTACGCTGTCCTTGGCTTTTGAGAACGTCACAGTTCCCTTTTAACCTGAATAATGTCATGTTTTTGCAGATCTTTGCAATCTATTTCTGCCAGCAGATGTGAGTGAATCAGCTAGTAAGTTTATTAAAGGAGCACGTGACCATTCCACTGCCCTGCCATACTCGTCGTGATGAGCGGGTACGCCGGGAACTTGGCAGCAGAGAGCACAGTGCTAAATCATGGCAGTAAGGGGAGCTTGGTTGCACTGACTGCTGCAGGCTGGGATTTCCAGCACTCTCTCTTCGGTCTCAGCATCAATCTGGCATGGGTGCCAGAGCTCCCTCATTGTGCCGGAGCGTGTGTCATAGGTTCTCTTCCCTGAATGCACCGTCATTGCTGGCTAATAAGATAATGATCATCATCATGAGTAATAGAGGGTGAGAGTGAGACAAACAGATATGGAATGATAAAGAAAGGGATTTTGAATGACAGAGGAAGCAGAAACAAGGATAAATGGAATGAGGCAGAACATTGAAGGAGATTAGGTTAAGGAAATGTGGAGGAAAATAAGATTGTGAGAAGAAAATAGGCGATGGGCAAGGATTAGCATGCTGGTTGGGTCGATATAGAGCAGACTTTTGTGTGTGCGCTGGTTTTGGTTAGTCTGGGTGTCCCATCAAAGGAGGAGGCCACTCAGGGGAGGTGACATCAGGGGGGTTTGGCACTGAAACAGGCCTCACTGTACACAGATGGGGCCCGATGTGAACCAACTAACACACACTGACAGAAGCACAGTCTAATGGAAGCACAGGTGGACAAACACTGCTATGATCTGACTCTAGAGACAAGAAATCTGAGCTCAGAGAGTGCTTGGACGTAAAAATGCTCTTGTTTCTGCTGCATACAGCACTGGTTTAATCATCATGTGCAATTGTGGGAACTTGAGCTGTATTGTAGGTGTAAATATGTTTTGATGTGCCCACAGATCAGACAGCAGTCTTTGTGTTGGGATTATGCAATGTTTTGTGGTTGGCATGATTTATTGACACACACACAATGGCTGCCTCATTAATATGCTTCATAAATAAACAGTCATGCTTTGGTTCATCCATATTTACAGCTTAATTCATTGAACTTTTCTTATTTCTCTTTAAAGTGAGTCAAGGAATTTTTCCCTGAAAAATATCCTCACTCTGCCTTAAGCTCCAACACCCCCATCTCTACTCAAGCTCACATACACTTCTTCTATGGAAATGGACCTCGGGCATGTTTCAGGCGTATGAGTGTGGAAACAGAGAGTGCTAAAAATGGATAAAGGTTTAAATTCTCCAGGCATGTTGTTTCAGCGTATGAATATTTCAATACTTTTTCAGAGAGAAATTATTTCATTTATGGAATTGTTTCTAAAGTTCACTGAACGTTTTTTAAATGAGATGATAAGTATGTTTGAGTATATTTCTTCTTCTTTAAGTTTAGTCATTTTATTACTTTCTTGTGTAGAAAAGAAATTGGACCCACAAAGTACCCTAAAACATACATATACACCTGTCCATCCACAAATTTTGTTGTTGAAAGAAGTCACTTAAGTGTACCAAGTCTCCATTTATTTAATAAAAATACAGTATAAACAGGAATATTGTGAAATATATGTAATAACTATTATTACAATTTAAAATAGATTTTTTTTTTTTTTTTAATATATTTTAAAATGCAATTTATTCCTGTGTTGGCAAAGCTGAATTTTCAGCATCATTACTTCCAGATCCTTCAGAAATCATTCTATTATGCTGATTTTGAAACATTTCTTATTATTTTCAATCAGTTGTTTCAATCAGTTCAATCAGGAGATTTTTTCAAACAGTGGTTCTTCTATATTTTCATGGAAAACATGATACTTTTTTTTTCAGGATGCAAAAGAGCAGCATTTATTTGAAACAAATCTTTACTTTGAAACATCATCCTTACATCAGTAAAATCATTATTAATGCAATGAAAATATGTCATATGCCCATTTAAGCCCTCTAGTATGTATGCGAGTATCATACAAAGGCTTTTATTAGGTGCATTGTTTTACAGGCAGTGAATTTGAAACCCACAGTTCTTTTGAGTAAGTCATCTTATTGAGTTTACAGTAAACTTAAGTGTCATTGTGCACAGAGCTATGAATCCAGTTCTGTACACTGACTGTGTTTAATGAAGACCATGTCTTCTTCAGTTGTTCTTTTGACCTCTGGCATGAGTTAAGGTCAGCTCATCCACATCGAGCACTGATCTGTGTGGTCTGTAGTTTATGATAATTTGCTCTGTGTGTAGAGAAAGATGTTCAGTCAGACTGCGAGGGAAAGGAATGATAGGCTCTATTGTTCTACTGTAAGCCCCCATGAGGATGAACCCTGCAGCTGAAATGTCAGCACGTCCGCCCACGTGCCATGCCGAAATGACTGGTCCAAATATGCAAACTTTTTGGGTTGAATCCTGACACTGCCGCCATGATGACAGACTGTTATGACTAGATCTAAAGGATACATGCAGCTTGTGGGTTTAATGTGTTGTGACTGGAAATCAGAATATGGATCTGTCTTTCATTTCATTTAAAACAAAAAGTGGTTAAATGGTGGACATTCCACTCATAGAAAGAAAGGTTTGTTGGGGTTCTATATAGAACCCTAGCGTTCTTGACTCAATTTTAAAGGCTGCTTTATGCCAAAAAGTAATGATGTTTTATTAACAGTTCAGAAGAGCATGTTCAAATGATCTATCCAATCAACTCGTCATCAGCAATTACCACGTTGTCTATCCAATCAGCATGAGAGTAAGCACATATATATATATATATATATATATATATATATATATATATATATATATATATATATATATATATATATACAGTCGACTCGCCTACATTCCTCAACAGTTTTCAGCATACCTCCACCACCCCGACTCCTCTCTCGCCTGGTTCCTACCACAGGGGGGAGTACTCTGGGTTTGGGCCAAATACTGAGACTTATTTGTAAGTGTGAACTGGTGAATCTATATGTGTCGAAGTGGAAATGCCTAGAAGAGTATAAATTTAGGTGTCAAAGAGGAGACTCCCCGTTTAGCTTAAGTCAGGTGCATTATGGAATTCCTTCCGCAGGTTCTATATAGATTCAAGAGTTTTATTTGTCACATACACAGTTATATACAGAATATACAACCGGCAGTGAAATGTAAACAGGTCCGCTCCATGGACAGTGCAAATTCACAGTTAAAAACACAAGGAAAATTATAATAGAAATAGAACAAAAAAGTACTATATATACATCTGTAGAATTATAAATAAATTAAGTAGAAAAAATAAATAAATAAAGAAGTGGAATAAAATAAGTGAAATAAACTGTGCAGTGAGTAAACTGTAGACTTATAAACATGTGGTTAACAGAAATGTACAAAATATAATGTGCAAACAGGTTTATAACAGGTTGTTACACAGTAACAACGAGAACAGAAAGTGCAGTGCAATGTCAGTATGTTTATCCTGAAGTGAAGTCACGTGATGTTAAGTTACTGAGTTCAGGAGTCTGATGGCCTGGGGGAAGAAGCTCCTTCTGAGTCTCTCAGTTTTGGCCATCAGGCTTCGGAAGCGCTTACCAGATGGCAGCAGCGTGAAATGAGGGTTTGCAGGGTGATTAGAGTCCTTGATGATCTTGGTAGCTCTACCTTTGCAGCGTTTGGTGTAGACGTCCTGCAGAGACGGGAAAGCTGACCCAGAGATACGCTCCGATAACCGCACAACTCTTTGCAGGGCTTTGCAGTCATGACTGTAAATACACTTTCTATCGCCCCTAAATAGAAAGTTTTCAGGATAGCTGGTGAAACCCTGAATTTCCTCAGCTGGCGCAGGTGGTACAGTCTTTGCCTGGCTTTTTTCACCTGTGTCTGAATGTGTGCAGTCCAGGTCAGGTCCTCGGAGATGTTTACACCCAGGTACTTGAAGCTGCTCACTCTCTCTACTGGTGACCCGCTGATCATGAGAGGGGAGTATGTCCATTGCTGTCTCTTCCTGAAGTCCACAATCAGTTCTTTGGTCTTGCCAACATTCAGAGAGAGACAGTTGTCCTGGCACCATGATGTTAGTTGCTCCACCTCATCCAAGTATGCCGTCTCATTGTTGTTGGAAATGAGGCCCAGGACAACAGTATCATCAGCAAATTTGATAGAGGTGGAGCTGTGTGTGGACAAACAGTCATGCGTGTAGAGAGAGTAGAGCAGGGGACTCAGGACACAGCCCTGTGGAGCTCCCACACTCAGGGTGATGGAGGTGGAGGTGAACTGGCCTACTCTCACCACCTGAGGCCTGCCAGTGAGGAAGTCTTCAATCCAGTGGCAGAGAGAAGAATTCAGGAGTTTGGCGGTTAGCTTAATGGGAACTATGGTGTTAAAGGCTGAGCTATAGTCAATAAATAGCAGCCTTACGTAGTTCCCACTTTTGCTGTCGATGTGAGTGAGGGAGGAGTGGAGGACATGAGAGATGGCATCTTCAGTCAATCTATTGGGACGATAGGCAAAGTGAAGAGGGTCCAAAGTGTCAGGAATGAAGGAGCAAATGGTGTTTTTAATGAGTCTCTCAAAGACCTTCATGACTATAGACGTGAGAGCCACTGGACGATAGTCATTTAGGCAAGAGGGTTTACTGTTCTTAGGGGCAGGGATGATGGTGGATTTTTTGAAGGAGGTGGGGACCACAGATGTAGCGAGGGACTCATTGAAGATAGATGTAAACAACCCGGCGAGCTGATCAGCACAGGACCGCAGAACACGACCTGAAATACCATCCGGCCCGGCAGCTTTCCTGACGTCCACACGCTTGAGTGCCCTCTGAACTTCATCCTCCGAGACAGAGATCACGTGGTTGTTGCTGCTCTGAGTAATTCCCTCTGACGCGTCACTTGGCGGAGTCGCGCTGCCGCGATTACAATCAAAGCGAGCGTAGAAAGAGTTTAACTCGTTCACAAGCAACGGATCAGCTCTGACCTCTGCTGAGGATTTAGATCCAAAAGCACAGAT
Source organism: Paracanthobrama guichenoti (assembly GCA_018749465.1). Classification (NCBI taxonomy): domain Eukaryota; kingdom Metazoa; phylum Chordata; class Actinopteri; order Cypriniformes; family Gobionidae; genus Paracanthobrama; species Paracanthobrama guichenoti. The sequence goes on along the minus strand of CM031958.1, from coordinate 21,992,447 downwards.
GGTCCTCAGTCCCTGCCACATGCACTGGGAGTCGTTGAGTTGGAAATGAGACTCCACTCGATCCTTATAACGGAGCTTTGCGGCTTTAACTGCGCATTGGAGACCATAGCAGGATGATTTGTAGTCATTCATATTCCCTGTTAGGAGATCGGCGTTGTATGCGGCAGTGCGTGTGTTCACTGCAGCGCGGATTGAATTGTCCACCCACGGTTTCTGATTTGAGAAGGACGTTATTGTTATTGTTTGTGTGGCTTGCTCTGTAAGCGTGTTGATGACGTCAGATGAACTCGCCCGGAACATGTCCCAGTCAACGTCATCAACAGCTGCCTGTAGCGCGGTTTCTGAATGGGGTGACCAGCGTTTAACTTCCCGCCTCAACGGGGGTTCCTGAACAAGCCTTTGTCTGTATTCAGGTGTGAGGAAAATGACGGCATGATCCGATTTGCCAAAAGCTGGTAGTGAACGAGCTTTATAGGCGTTCTTAAACAAAGAGTAGCGATCCAGTGTGTTTGCTCCTCGTGTAGGACAGGAGACGTGCTGGTGAAAGTTTGGCAAGACTTTCTTTAGGTTTGCTTTGTTAAAATCGCCCGCGATGATGAAAGCAGCATCGGGGTGTTTGTTTATGAAGCCGCTGGTAACATCATGAAGGCCAGATAAAGCCAGCCCTGTGTCTGCCTGTGGTGGAATGTAAACGGCAGTGGCAATGACCGAGGAAAAAAAAAAAAAAAATATGCATGCTTTTCATGCAGCAAAATGAAAAAAAAAATAAATGCAATAAAATGAGAGTAGAATGCAATAAATTCAATAAAATAGTTACAGTTTTTAAAAAGCGTTTTTGCACAGGTTTATTTAGGCTCAGAATACATTTCCCCTGCTTCTCTATAAAATTTGTCTACAAGACAAAGATCTGGTACAAGATTTTTCATCTCTCTGTGTCTTCTGTATTCAGCTGTTCTACCAAAAAACTAATTTGCAGGAATATCATTTATAATAAAATTGATTTTGAGGATAAACAAATACGCAACTGAAAAGATGTAGGCAAATGCAAAATAGAGAGTGTGTGTGTGTGTGTGTGTGTGTGTCAGCAGTTTACACAACAACCTATAATTGCAAAAATAAATGTAAAAAGTACATCAAATTAAATTCTACTCTGTCCATGCTCTCTTTGGTCTGTCTTTACTCATTCTCTGATTTACTTGCCTGGTGTGCAGTCCTCTTTCCTCTCCCTTAAGCCCCAATTTATCATTCTGTTTCTCTCTTCTCCGCTCCTCTGTTCTGTATCCCCGTTGTTCCCCCAGGCCCCATGCTAGTCACACCCTGACACAAGAATCAAAGAGTTCTTCTAACCTCTTCTCTCCCTTTTCATCATTTTATCATTACACCCCTCCATCATCCAGCCATGCAGAGTACTTCTGGTGGTATTGTTCCCAAAGAAAATTACACTTTTGGTGAAAATCACACACACTTTAGATCACTACAACATTCGGGGTCAACGTGAGTCTCTGATGTTTTCAAAGAGCAGAGTCTGGACCGTGGAAAGGTCACAGAGTCGGTTTCAGTTACTAGTATGCCCTCCTGTCCTAACTGAGACAGGAAAACTCACAACTCTGTGCCATACAGCAGCTTTTACAGGAATAGTTCCTGAGAAATCTAGATGAAACAATTTACCCTCTTGTTGTTCCAAACGTGTTTTTTTGTTTTGTTTTGTTTTTTTCATTGGAACACAATATAAGACATTTTCAAGAATCTTCATGCAGCTCTTCTTTTGGAACATGAGGGTGAATAAATGTTGACAAATTTTTTTTGGGTGAAAATCTCATTTTACATTTTAAATTCCATTTTAGATTTCCAGCCACATGAAAACCAATGGCATTTGAGATCATTAACATCAAAGCAGTTTGAGATTATAGAGCTTCAGTGGCAGGTGGCAGATCGATCAATCAATCAATCAATCAATCAATCAACCAACCAACCAATCAATCAATCAATCAATCAATCAATCAAAACCCAAGAGTAAAAAACAAAATAATCTAAACACAAACGGCTCTATACCTATAGTTGAATATTAAAAATAATAGCTGAACAACATTTCTGTAGGTCGGGATCCATTCGTACAGTGTTGAGAATTTGAGAATGGATTGAGATTTCCCTAAGCAAGCCCTTATCAGTATCGCTGTTTTTTGAAAACAGACATGAACTGATTGTATTTGACCCATTTTTACTAAAGGACCCTTTAAATACTCCCTAACTTCTGTGCATTGCACTGGAATTTAGGCATTGGAGTAAAGCAATGCTTGTGCATAGCCGGTGTCTGTGTGAACTTTGAAGTGCAAAGAGTCACTACAGGCGTTATGAGATAAGCAGTTTAATACATTGCTGTGCTGTCATGACCCAATAATAGCACAAAGTACAGTAATGATACAGCTGAATATATCACACTGCATCCAACACAAAAGCTCCACCCTCCTGTCTTCTCTCTCCTCTTCTTTCATCACTTTGCCCTACTCCATTTCCCAATCCTCTCTCCTCTTATCGGGTTCGATAAACGCACACGCTCCCCACTCTTGCCCTGAGAAAAGTGAAGCAGCTGTTTTGCTCCAGCTATCCCAGGAATGCCTGTTTGAAAGTCAGTGTGAGCTAAGATACTATTACTAAAGGGACATACAAATGCATGGTCTAAACCAATGGAAGAGCTGGAATTATACAAGTGCATCCTTGTCAATCACACACAACTAGCCTACAATATTTTTATGTTTACCATATGTTTTGTACAAAAGTAGTCCTAATTTGTAAATTAGGCTACTACAGATTTAGATATCGTAGCAAAACAGCCCCATGAGATTAATTTAGTTCCTTCAAAATTAAATCGCATCACTTGTATTCAAAGAATCACCCTTTTTAACTAACTATCCGTTGTGATACCGTGTAAAAGTCTTTCTCGTCTCTTGGCCGTATGTGCTCACTCCAGTAGCACTTTACTCATTTGGGAAGGGAGAGGAGAGGAGAGGGGAGGGGCGCACGGTCACCTTTTGTGCAAATATATCAGCCAAGTCACTGCCAACCGCATCAGATTTCTTGCACCAAGAAGGACGGGGGAGCGCACTCCACTGCTGCGTGTGAGCTCGAGAGCAGAGCGTGAAGGAGCTGTACCCAGGCGAGACGCTGCAAAGAAACACGACGCGACGCGACGCGAAACAAAGCCACCAAGTTAAGACGCCACTATTGAGAGAACGATGTTGGGACGTTTCGGGGTTTGCTGCACCTTGCTTGCTGTAGCGCTGCACGGTAAGGAGGCTACCAATGAGACTATTTATGAAATTAGATTTGACTATAATAAAAAAAAAATGTCTTCTGTAAATCACAAAATTAACTTTAATTATCAGTCTATAAACGTAAATGGCTTGTTTGAATGTGGAGTAAATAATGAACAGGTTACTTTTCTGTTGGTTCTTGGAACAACCTGTTACCGTGAGCGCAAGTTGAAGTATCCAAAGCAACTATAGAGGCATTTGCAGAGGACATGAAAACGGGTTATTTTGTGTCTGTCGGCGTCTATGGTCTGTTGCTCATGATGAAGTCAGGGAATGGTTCAAGGGTTAACAACCTGTACTGGTCTTGGTCTTTGAGGAGGGGAAGGAAGCTCCTGCTCCGCTGCACTTGAGAGCTCCGCGCGCACTGTGGCCGGATAGACGCGCTTGCTTTCATCCGAGTTCAAGTGTGCGGCTGCGAGTCTCCAAATTCATATCACGCCAGTATGATTATTAGTACGTGTTATTTACATTTTTGGGATTTACAATCTCATTCTTAGACTCTTTAAAAAATCAATTTAAGATGATATAATCCTAAATAATGGTATTTATTATTGTTATTATTTGTTTATTTATTGTATTCATTACAGATAGCTTGTGTAATTGTGTACTGGGTGCCATGTTTTAATTATGTACAATATAAATAGGCCTACCAGATGAATGCAACTTTTTTTTTTTCTTCTGTGACAAATACACAGAATCAATTAAGTTCTGATGAATGCAACTATCAATTTCCTTTGTCCTCAATTTTTTTATTTTTATTTAATTTTTTCTCAATTAGGCTAACAAATTTATCAAGAGTCTGATAGAAGTAAAGTAATATCTGTTAGTATTCTGTCAGAATATATGAACCTGCTTTGTGCTACCAAGACCATTGGGCCGTAACTGTGTGCACCCTGCGGTTCAGTTTTGTTCTGCTTTGAAGTGTTTGGCTTCCTATGACCAATGTTTCAGCACAGGGGCAACTTGGCTCCTCCTCTAGCTCCTCCTCTGACGGTCTTTACGTATGTGTTGATGCATTACCACTTTTAAAGTGAAGCCTAAATGCAAATTACCCCACTGTTTGACTTGTGGATAAGATTTACATTTATGACACGCAATTTGACTTGAGTCAGTATTGGGAATTTGCATATTCTCCACTTTAACATGACTGTATGAGTAAAAAACACTCATATAAAGAAAAAAAAAAAAAGCCTCCCAGGCATACATTCTTCTCCATCCCAGAGGTACTTGTGTTTTATCTCCCTATCTGCTCTTAAGGCGCTCTCTCACTCCCCTCTCTTACTGTGTATCTGGTTCTTCCAGCGTTCTCACCTTCTTTCAGTTCTGCGGCTATCTGAAGTCTTTTTTTTTTTTTTTTTTTTTACCTATCTTATCCCTCTGCGCCCTTCTATTGTTTGAGACTCTTCTCATGTCCAGAGTTTGAAAATACGTGCTGAGCAACAGACAGATGAAGAGTTTCTTCTGATGAGCTCAGTCAAGTCTCCAGGCTGCTGTGTTGGGGTTTAATGCACTGATCAGTGATGCTTCTGTTGCTCTGAAAGCAGGTCCCCTGAGATCTTCTCTTCTGTAGCTGTTTTCCCCCTCTCTCTTTAACTCAAACATCATTAAGAAACTTATTTTTTTGCATGTCCTTTAATTGGGCTGATCATGGGATTCACAGTTTCTTTTGATGCCAAACTATCTGTCAGATCGGACTCAGACCTGTCCGGAAGTTTCTGGTCTGCCAATCATACCACATGACTTCCGCGACTTCTCAAGCTCAGTGGGTTTGAAAATCGCTACACTTCCACAAACTCTGCAGCTTCTTTTCTTTATGCGTGTCAACAGGAAAACCTGAGTTAATGACTTTATCCTCTTTCCGGGCATAAATTTCAATTGATCTGTAGTGTTTAACTGCCAAATGACAGCCGCTGGAACTCTGCCCGTTCATTTCAATTTGTTGCCTACTTCTCCCAGAGGTGTGCCAGCCTCTGCTAGTGCTTTCATATAATTTGCCTTATAATGGAAGTCTCTGTGATTAGCATTTAAAATGGTTCCTGTCCAGCCTCATATTGGAGCCACATGACCTTGTTACGAAGCAACAACCTCTCAGATGATATTCAAATAATATTATTTGCGTTTTCAAGCCCCAATTGAGTATCCTTAGGTGGTAACGGTGCAGCACCTTGGTGACTGCTCATTTGATCGTGGTGGGATGTCAGAAGGTGGCGGAAAAAATCGTCGAGACAGCTTGTCTGCTGAGTTTTAAGGACCCGCGCAGAAACAACACGCTTCCCTTCTTTGTCTATTTCCCCCGCTCATTTCCTTGCTTAAATTTTCTCCTCAGCAGAACCTCCCCAACCGCAGCGGCATCAAACGTGAGCACGCACACACATCACCCCCTGCAGTTGGCAGTAATTATTATGGTATTAGGAGGCTTCAAATTAAAACCTGCTCTTTGTGCTGGTCCAGCAGATAAAAGCCAATCTTATGTCTGAGGTGGCTTCGCAAGCTCAAAGCTCCTATAGATATCCATCACACACACACACACACCTGCGCATAAAGCTAGTCACGCACACCTGTGTGTGCAGCCTACATGTTGTGTAACTGTTCAAACCCAAGGTGCTAATTTGTCCGGTGATGATGATAGCGGTGGAAAGAGGCGGTAAAGTGTGTGATTTGGCTCTCTGCTGTGGGCCCCAGTCTCTCGGATCAGCTTTGTGATTCATGCCCGTGAGGAGGGGGGAGTCACTGCTTGGAATGAGAAGCATTCAGCAGGGGACAGGTTACATCTCGCCCCCTGACTCTTAAACCCCCTCAGATTCTCTCTCTTTCTATCCCGTCTCTATTTCTCTGTCTCTCTTTCTTCGGCACAGATGGACACAGAGGCTGCCAGTGAAAGCAAGTCACGCAACCACAACACACTGGTTTTGATCCAAGATCACAATATGGCACTTTGCTGTTAGACCATAGAGCATTTTTTACACATAGGTCACATTTTAGTGGTTTAACAGCCCCCTGACCCCATAGCATGTGGCATTTAGACAAAAGAAATGCCATTTATAGACTGACGTAACTATTGATCATCACTGTAGCTGAACCTGAAATCACATACTATTTAAATAGGAACATTTGATGAAGAACTCACTTTGAGGTTTCAAACAAAAGAATATAGAACATTAAAAGTTTTTTTATTTTATCAAAGTAATCTGTTTAATCCTTGAAAATAAAGAAATGAAGACATCTCATCACGTGACATACAGCATCAATCCTGTGGCCTCATGGGATAGTAAAGTGTATGCACACTTCAGAATCTCAGCAGAAGTAGTAAGGTCCTTTTTGCCTATTCTTTTATATATACTGTGAATTGAGATATACTTCTCTTTTTATGTACTGTTTTCACTTATGTAGGACAGTAGGCATGTTTGGACACAGGGTGTTTTTTCTTCAAAGAAAGTCTGATAGAATTACTAACATCTTAAATAATAATCAAGAGCATTTGGGCTTGTTTTAATTGTTTTGAGACCCATCATAAGAGCTTGTTTTTGGATTGGCATCAGTTCTTTTGGCAGCCGGTTTGAGGAAAGCTCACTGCTTGCTGGCACAAAGCAGCAGGAACCACATGGTCATTCTGAAAGAGAGAAGCAGCCCATCTTTTCATCTTAATATAATCTAAACCAGTGTTTCCTGGACTTTTTTTGTCTTGTGTATCCCCACAACTATAGAGTGCAAGTACTCTTTTATCAACACCAAACCATAAACGGTTATTTTATTTACTTTTATAATATATAAGTTAGAAATCATCTAGCATGACGTTTAATGTTATGAAGGTTGTCACTATTACAGTACTTCACTTTTAAACTAAAACAATTGATTCTGATTCATTTTGTATAGTATGTTTTATAGGTTTAATAATGCAAGTTGTGGCCCAAAAAATAAAATTCTGTAATTTACTCAACCTCATATTGTTCCAAACCTGTATGACCTGTATTTTCTTCTGTGGAACACAACACATTTTCAGATATGGCTCCAGTTCTTTTTCCATGCCGTGATATGCCAGACCCGATTGACTTTCATTAAATGAACAAAAATCCCATATCTTATTTTGTGTTCCACAGATATCTTTAAATAATTTCCAGTCAGGCTAAAGTCTAAAAAGACAAATTATTGTTTTGGTCTAACTGAAATTGAACTTTTGAAGTGAATGTAAACGTATTGACTGATCTGATGCTGCTGCAGATGTTACACACCCAGACAGGGAGTTTTAATGCTGTGGATTAGCTCTGTCTGGCTTGCTTCTGTGTTTGTTAGTCTCTCTCTTTGTTTTCAGTAATGGTGGTGCTGTTTGCGATCAGTGGGCGACCATTGATGTTCTCTGTGATTTACGGTTGGTATTGTGCGTGCTCCGGCATAGATAACTGGCTAGTACACACACAGAGGTTGACCGAGAGGACAGACAGTATGTCTATTTAGAATCTGTGCTGCCATGAAAGAATTTATTTATGCAGACCTGCTGAGCTCTTTCACTCAAAATTTATAACCAGCACTTCTGATAGAGTCATTCCATCAAAAAAGAAAGCAGCATCCCTCCATCTCTCCTCCCCTCTTCTTCTCCATCTGCACTCAAGCCCCCCACCAATCCTCCCATATTTCATGAAATCTAGGTCCTGCCCAGTCCTTCAGCATTCAAACACTCTGCCCACACTACAAAGCATCCGGGCATGGCAGAAACAGAGATAGAGGAAGTTCGGTAGCCCGCTGCCCTTTGATTTCTGCAATGCTGCAGCTTCAAGGCTGTTATTAGTGGCATACAGGAAACAGTATGTGGAAGATTCAGTGTGTGTGTGTGTGTCTGTGTCTGTGTCTGTGTGTCTGTTTTCTGTGAAGGATGTTGAAGTGGTCTGATACTAAAGTGTGGAGCCGAAGGATATGAGGCACAGTGAAAAGCTGCATCTCTGTGTTGGGGCATAGTGCTTTGAAGAATGGATGCTTCAGAGGCTCTTTGGGGAGACGAGGTTAAGAGCGGCTGATCCATTTAGCTGTGGAGATCGGCAGGGTGATTGGCCGACGCAAATCCTGAGGCCTCTCTCAGGCATTCTTAATGGATTCAGGGCTGATGGGTTTCCTTTTGGGGAAAATATCGTTTTTTAGCGAGGAACTTAGGTCATGCTACACTGTCGGCCATCTTGTAGTACATTGCCGCATCTCCCTTAGCTCTATTATACCAGTATCGATTTGGAGATGGACATTAGTTGTTCTGCATTGATTTGTTTATCCTAGCAGTGTTTGGGGATTTGGCTTACAAGAAATGCTTCATCTTGATGCACTTCTACAGCTTGTTTTCTGTCATCGGTGATCTGTATGTTGATCTCTGGCTTAATTACATATAGGGCTGAGTGATATAGCTTAAAATGATATATTATGTAAACTATGTCATGTTTAAATATAGTCAAACCAAAATTTATTCAGACACCTTCAACATTTTCTCACATTATCACAGTTAGTTTTTTCGCTATAATTTAGAAAATGGTAATAAAATGACAAAAACTGTCAGAACAAATTCATCTAGATAACTTTGATAGAAAGGTATGTAATGGATTACAATCAACCAATCAGCTGCCAGCTGTTAAATTTAAGTACACAATTAGATAATACCAATTTATGTCAGCCAATTACCAAGCAAAGCTTCATTTAGTTCAGTCTGTGGTGTAAAAGGTCGCATTAGCAATTAAAGAAAAAACACTTAAGCAAAACATGGTCAGGTCAAAGTGTTTTTTTAAATCAACTTTACTGATAGTACACTTTATAATTTTTGGGTATAATATGTCACAGTTTATTTTGCTATCCTCACTTACATAAATTAACTATAGTGTCCTGCACCCACTAGTAAAAAATTATATCTGGTGTCTGAATAATTTTTGGTTTGACTGTAAAAATATTTGAAAAATCCATATATCAATATACATAAATATTATATATAAATAATATGTATTTAATATTTTAAATATGAGGATTAGAACAAAACACTAAACTTGGTTCTGACAGAATAATTTGGCAAAAACAAAAGCTCATAGGAAAACCCATGCGTTAAGTACAACATAATCAGTTATTAATATTTAAGTGGTTCTTTCTTGTTTTTGCATGTGTTCATAATTTCTTTGTATGACAGCCTGGTCAAAAAATATGTCTGAACAATTTGGCATTTTTCATTGCGTTATCACAAATAAAATAATTAATTCCAAGAACAGCTACACAATACACAATATGCTTACAAAATCTTTAACACATTTTTAATAATAATTTTTAATAATATTTGAATAAAAGGTGATGTCAATTTTCCTAGGCCAGACATCACATGGTATCTATATATATGTATACGTATGTATGTGTGTGTGTATAATATTTTATATAAATATTAAACATTTAAAATATAATTGGTTTCATTGTAAATTAATTTATTTGTTTTAACTGTGATTTTAAGCCATTGCATTTCAAAATGTTAGAGTTAAAAAAGTTAAAAGGTAAATGTGATCAAGTTATTATTTTACTAAATAATTCACTAACATTAATCACACTTATTAACTCTGGTGCCATCTAAAGTTTGAATGAGAGTCTTAACACACATATTTGCAGGTTGTGAAACAAGGAGACATTTTGACTTTAGTAAACAATGGTACCAGCAAAATCATCAAAAATACACACTGTATATCACAAGCTATTTTTTCACCATTGGTCATTTGCGTCATATCTCAGCTGGACCTCCATCGCACCTGGTTTAAACTGTGCCAACTTTACCTGACATGACTGAAAACACAGTTGTGTTGAAACAGTTCTTGTTTAAGAGCTCTTCAAACATCCCTTTCCTCATATACAGACTGTGCCCATTGTCTACTATCAGCTGGCAAACATTCCCTGGAGAACAGTCTACTGACGCAAGGGAGAGAAAAGCCTTTATAGCCCTCAGCTTACGGCTGTTTGGTTAGTCGAGCACCCCCCCGGGCTGAGCTATTCACTGCCCCGCACTCGACAGACCCTTCAAGATGTGGTCTCGTTGAAGATCACACACACACACACACACACACACAAACACTATGTGTAACCCTGATCTTTTGTTTGCACTTGCACCACCTGAAAAATACACACAAATCTTTCAGTTGAAAGTTTGGTTCTTGTTTGAGGTTCACTTACACATCACTGTTTTAAAAAAAAAAAATGTATCACTGCTTAAATATTGTTCGGATTATAGTTCAGTGGGTGAAACTAGATGTCCAGGCTGTGTTGTCCGAGTGTGATTTGTCATCAGAAATCTACTTCACAATCATTCTTTCTCTATTTGCACAGCGTGTGCCTTTAACATGAAGTCCATTTTTTTTCCTTGAGACGCTATTTTGACATTTGTTTTTTAGAATCTGGTTAATGGTTAGCCAAGCATTGTTAACCTCTTCAACGAAAATGGTCACTGTTTGACAAGCCTCATTGTTGCTTTAACAGTTCTTGACCCGTGAAGCACCACAAGAACCTCGGAGTGCATTTGTGAGTATGTATGTGTCTGAGGTGCGTTATATTACATGATTAAAAAATGCTGCAAAACAGCAAGGTGGTTTCTGGCCATTCAAATGTGTAAAAAAAATAACATTTATAATATTTGCATATTACACGTGGCCAGAGGGATTGTGTGCGAGTCAGACAGACATTTGGGGAGGGTTTGAATGTCTGAGATTGGGGCTTCCCCGTTCACACGCTGAGATTGGGTGACAGATCGCATTTCATTCAGGAGACGCATGTTCAGGTGATTACCTGCGGGAGAAGAGTGTCTCTCGCTTTACTCAACCTCAACCCCCACAGCCGCCTCTGTCTCTGTAACACACACTTTGCTGTCCTGTTTGCTGTAAAACCTGTGAGAACATGACTCTGAATATGACCGCTGTCCCAACACTAGAAGTTATATAGCAACGAGCTGAATATATTACCAACTTCTTGTTCTTGCTCTTTAAAAATCACTTACTTGATCAGTATTTTTGTCTTGTTTTCCACTGAGAATATGTAAACAATCTTAAATCATGATAAATGTACTTCATTATAAAAATGACAAACAATTGCATAAGACTTCAGAGTATATATAAAAAACCAGATTCCAAAAAAGTTGGGACACTATCCAAATTGTGAATAAAAAAGGAATGCAATAATTTACAAATCTCATAAACTTATATTTTATTCACAGTAGAATATAGATAACGCATCAAATGTTGAAAGTGAGACATTTTGAAATATCATGCCAAATATTGGCTCATTTTGGATTTCATGAGAGCTACACATTCCAAAAAAGTTGGGACAGGTAGCAATAAGAGGCTGAAAAAGTTAAATGTACATATAAGGAACAGCTGGAAGACCAATTTGCAATTTATTAGATCAACTGGCAACATGATTGGGTATAAAAAGAGCCTCTCACAGTGGCAGTGTCTCTCAGAAGTCAAGATGGGTAGAGGATCACCAATTCCCCTAATGCTGCGGCCAAAAATAGTGAAGCAATGTCAGAAAGGAGTTTCTCAGAGAAAAACTGCAAAGAGTTTGAAGTTATCATCATCTACAGTGCATAATATCATCCAAAGATTCAGAGAATCTGGAACAATCTCTGTGTGTAAGGGTCAAAGCTGGAAAACCATACTGGATACCGTGATCTTCGGGCCCTTAGACGGCACTGCATCACATACAGGAATGCTACTGTAATGGAAATCACAACATGGGCTCAGGAATACTTCCAGAAAACATTGTCAGTGAACAAAATCCACCGTGCCATTCGCCGTTGCCGGCTAAAACTCTATAGGTCAAAAAAGAAGCCATATCTAAACATGATCCAGAAGCGCAGGTGTTTTCTCTGAGCCAAGGCTCATTTAAAATGGAATGGGGCAAAGTGGAAAACTGTTCTGTGGTCAGACCAATCAAAATTTGAAGTTCTTTTTGGAAAACTGGGACGCCATGTCATCCAGACTAAAGAGGACAAGGACAACCCAAGTTGTTATCAGTGCTCAGTTCAGAAGCCTGCATCTCTGATGGTATGGGGTTGCATGAGTGCGTGTGGCATGGGGTTACACATCTGGAAAGGCACCATCAATGCTGAAAGGTATATCCAAGTTCTAGAACAACATATGCTCCCATCCAGACGTCGTCTCTTTCAGGGAAGACCTTGCATTTTCCAACATGACAATGCCAGACCACATACTGCATCAATTACAACATCATGGCTGCGTAGAAGAAGGATCCGGGTACTGAAATGGCCAGCCTGCAGTCCAGATCTTTCACCCATAGAAAACATTTGGCACATCATAAAGAGGAAGATGCGACAAAGAAGACCTAAGACAGTTGAGCAACTAGAAGCCTGTATTAGACAAGAATGGGACAACATTCCTATTCCTAAACTTGAGCAACTTGTCTCCTCAGTCCCCAGACATTTGCAGACTGTTATAAAAGAAGAGGGGATGCCACTCAGTGGGAAACATGGCCTTGTCCCAACTTTTTTGAGATGTGTTGATGCCATGAAATTTAAAGTCAACTTATTTTTCCCTCACAGTTTAAACATTTGATATGTCATCTATGTTGTATTCTGAATAAAATATTGAAATTTGAAACTTCCACATCATTGCATTCTGTTTTTATTCACAATTTGTACAGTGTCCCAACTTTTTTGGAATTGGGTTTATATATATATATATATATATATATATATATATATATATATATATATATATATATATATATATATATATATATATATATATATATATATATATATATATATATACACTATATAATACTTATATATACTTATAAAACTTCTAATAATAATATTATTTTTGTGATCATTACTCCAGTCTTGAGTGTCACAAGATCCTTCAGAAATCATTCTAATATACTGATTTGCTGCTAAGTAAACATTTCTTCTAATTATTATCGATATTGAAAACAGTTGTGCTACTTAATATTTTTGTGGAAACTTTTATACATTTTTTCAGGGTTCTTTGGTGAATAGAAAGTTCAAAAGAACAGCATCTCTTTAAAATCTTTAACATCAAACTTTATAAATGTCTTAGCTATATCTTTTGATCAATTGAATGCACCCTTGATAATATATAGCCTATTTTTGCAAATAGGAAAATAAAATAAACTTAATTGTTTATCTTATGCAATCTTGTGCAATTTTGCTTCTTAATTTATCTGATTTTTAAAGAGGTTTATACATGACGAAGAAAATTATTTATTTTGGGGTTGCTCTTATTCTCTCTCCTCCCCTTCTTCCTCTCTATGGAAACCCTTCATCCTTGTAGATTAGCAAGCGTTCTGGTTTAGTTTGTGGTTAATGAGTGTCCCTGGCTGATAGCTAATCAGGAAGGTGGTCTGATGGACCCCAAGGACCACAGTGCCGACTCTAATTCTGTTGCCTTCCTGATTGACACACAGCTTGATAATCATATTCAGGCCTGCGGGGCTCCAGCATTGGTTCCCCCTGCATAATCTCAACCAATCAGTGATTTCCCTGTACGGCATACTAGCATGACTGACAGCTAGCATGGCTACATTTCCTATTGAGTTTCAGATTTCATACCTTGTCATTTCCTAAAGGTTGTAGTCATCCATTTGCTCTCAAATAAAATCTTATTAATGGACAGTAATTGGTTTTGGATGTAATTTTCATTTGCAGAGAACACAGATGAAGTTTGTAAGATTCACATTATGCTTCAACTCTGTTGGGAAGCATATTTTTTTTACCAGCGCTAGGATCTCAGAAGATCATAATATACTGGTTTATCGAGTTTGGAGAACTAAAATGTAGCACAAATGAAAATCTTGTTATGTATTATCAGAGGAAATGTTCTTTGTGCGATCAAATTAAGCTTTCGTGAGGGCCAGTAATTCTTTGTTTGCTGTCTACTCCTCACAGAGTCCAGAATCTCTTAAAAGACAATTAAACAGACAACGGTGGCATTTGGCTTACTATGGATTAGTTCAGTTCGTTAAAAACACAGAAGCTCATGAAATGGTTCTGCACTAAGACACACAGAGCTTTAACTCTTTAAGGCAGACTTAATTAGACTGTTATTTTGGGAAGAGGCCGACACGCACTGGAAGATAGAATCTGTTGGGCATATGTTTGAGGGACTTTGTTGGTGTTGTTGGTGTCTTTGGTCCTTCTTGTGTCCCATATGGGGTGTGGAATGCCCGCTGACAGTGGCGGCTGTGACTCCCCACCTTGGTTGAACATTTTTGGGACAGCGGTCAGTCTAACCCCTCCGTTCCCTGCCAAGTAATCATGGTGACAGGCACATGGAATTCCCTAGTCAATTAACAGTTGGAGTGGGAGTAGGAGTGGGCGTGTGGGCGCATATTGACTGGTGCAGTGGGGAGGGCTGACGGAGTGAGAACAGAGGACACATGTTCATTAAAACCATCCATCCTGGATCAGATGGTAGATCTGGAGATTTTTCCTTCCCTCCCTTCCTCCCTCCCTCCCTGTCTCTTTGAAATGCTTGTGTTGCTCGTTTGTGAGTGTGATACTGTACCTATTTGGGCTAAAGGCAACTTTCTCACACTGCTCTGCCCTTTCCTTTGTCCTTCATGCATTCTCACTTGCTTTGTTAACATCTCTCGTTTTCTTTTGGGGAAGCCCCTTTCCTTTTCTCTCTTTTTGTTTTTCCTCTCTTTAGCTGCTCAGTCACTATATTCTATAAACAGTGACATCATATAAGTCATAAAAGTCATATACAGTACAAGCCAGTATAATCAGAGCGCAGAAAATAAGATCCATGTTTTGCTTTGACATTTCAAAATATCTTCTTATGTGTTCAGCAGAAGAAAGAAATTCATACAGGTTTGGGACAACTTGAGGGTTAGTAAATGATGACAGAATTTTCATTTTTGTACCATTTTTTTGTAAAATCGTACCGACCCCAAACTTTTGAATGGTGTATTTATTTTAATTTTTGTATTTATTTATTGGTCTTGTGGGTCCAGGGCATCTACTTTATGTATACATGTGACCACACACACACACACACACACACACGCTCTTGTACCTGTGCAGCAGTTAAAACACAAGGCTACATTGTCAAGACATTCCTGGGGCTGCTGGAATGCAGGTATTAATGCGGAGTGATTAGACACAGCGAGAGAACAAGTGCAGAGAGGGGGTGGGGGTAATGATAGAAAGGAAAAAAAGAACGAGAGAGGGGCTGGATTGGGGGGAAACGAGGGGAGAAGGGAGTGAAGGAGTGGGACAGATTGAGCACAGAAAGGGAACATATTGCCGAATGAGGAAGATACATTGTTTTGAGGACAGGATTCTGTGTTAGTGAAGGTCAAAGGTCACTTTATTTTCCTAGGTTTAATTCACTCAAAATTGAACATTCTGTCATGACTGACCGTGTGTTCAATGCTTTTTGGTATACAGTTATTATAATGAATGGGAAATCGGAAATCGTTAACCAAAAGCAATTAAAAGTATCAAACAAGTGGCCCGTGCATATTCCAAATCTTCTGAAACTGTACAATAGCTTTGTATGACAAAATACACTAGAATTTAAGTTATGCACTTAAAATCTGCCCTATAGCTAATGAGAAGTGATGATGTCTATTTTGTGAATGAAATATTTGAGTAGGATGAGTTGGATCAGATTCATGAAACCTGTCTCAGATTAGTTTAGTCTGACTGGTTCAAATTCAGAGTTCAGAAGAAAAAGTCACAGGTTTGGAATGATAAGTGGGTGAGTAAATGATGACAGGGGGTTCATTTTGGGGAGAACTATCCCTTTAAGTTGTGTTGACAGTGAAAAAAAAAAAAAAGTGTGTTGACTGTGTTTCAGGAATGTGTTTATAATTGACACAACTAATATCACAGTATGTATATGCATGTGTTGATATTAGAGGTGGAAATACGCATGTTGATATTAGAGGTGGAAATACGCGTGTGTTGATTTTAGAGGTGTGTCGGGGGTGCATCGCTATCAAACAGGAGCTTGTGAAAGTGGTCTTTTTTCATTCCAGAGAGAAATTTGTATTTAACTGTATTTAAAAATAGGAAGTGAAATGCCTGGGAGGACCCAGCATAACAATAGCAGTACCAGCTGGTGATCGGATCTGCCATGGATCTGTGAGAAAGGGAGGACGAGAGCGGGCGGGGGAAGGTGGGGGTTGTCTGTTGGTGCTTCCATGGTGAGGGCAGCATTGCCAACCAATGCCAGTCGTGCCATCTCTGCTATATAGCCAGGTGGCATCAACCAACAACATGTCCTGGCATTAACTACTACACACCCCTTCCAACACACAAGGTGGTTTAATCAATGTCAAAGTCAACCTCCTCTACTCCATGATCTGTCCTCACCCCTCCTAGAATCCCCACCCTTCTCTCCATCTGCTTCCTGTATGCACTGGACCAGTGGATGAGGTTCCATTCACAACATTTGTGGGTGTCCAATATCAAACATTTACCAATTCCAGAAGCTTGCTGTTCACAAAACTTCCTTATCATAGCCCTTAGTCAGAATACATGCCACATTTAACATCAAACCCTTAATTTTCATGGTTAATTTAAAGCTGAAGTGTGTAATTTCTTTGCCATTTTCAGATGAAATTGCAAAAATAATAACCTCTTCCCCTTGTCTATCATTTGTTGACAAATTGACAGATAATCCAGCCCAACTCACAACTTTAATTTTTTATTTTATTTAAAAAAACATTTTTTTAGCATAATGTTTACTTAATGTTCATGAAAGATGAACGTCTGTATTACATTTTTCAAGTACTTAAGTAAGTTATAAATATTAGTTTATCACAATGTATTTTTATATTGGTGTATATATAATAATATTTTATTCTTATTATGTTAATATAAAAATAAATACAATCATTCCTTTTCATTTAGTGAAAAACAGTGTGAAACATGCTTTATTTTAACTATATTTTTCTGTTGCGCTCCCGTTTCCTCTCACTCTCTCTTGATCTTTCCATCTTTCTATCTCTGGGAATGATAGTTTACAGTGTTGCGTAGAGCTCTGGATGAAGTGACAGAGAGGGAGTGAGACAGCTGGACACTCATGGCTCCAAAGATCAGCTTACACAAACTTACTGGCATGTCTGGCTGCAGTCTCCCTCTCTTTCTGTCCCAATGTCTCTTTCGTTCCACTTCTCTTATTTGCTCGGATCATTGCTCTGTTTCAGTCAAACTAACTCCCTGCACACATAGTGCTATGTGTTTTACGGTAGAGTTGGCATCTTGTGTTAGTTTGTCCGGAGTGGAGCTCAAGCATGACATCAAACACACAACTAAACAATGAAGTCATGAAAACAGGATGAAACTGCTCTGGGGCAGTAACTGTGAGCCCTCTTTACAAACACACACACGCATGCATTCCAACAAAAACACGTTTTAAAGGCATGACTCCTCAAGCCCCTGCCGTGTCATTCATTTATAAAGAATGGAGCGGATTGCACATGGAAAAATCTAGAGGGTGCAGATTGAGTGACAGACAGGCAGAAACTGCCCCAGCGCCCTGCCCCCTTCTCTTCCTCGGCACCCCCTGTATTTAAAGTCACAGATGGCTGTTTTCTACTCTCTTTTCTTCTGTCACTCTGCTCTCTCTTCCTCATACCTGCCTGAACATGGACCCAGTGGACTGGGACCCCCCCTCTCCTGCATTGTAACCCACCTATTTCAGCAAACATACTAAAACCCACACTTTACCCAAGAGTTAGGATGCAGCCTGGGGCCGTGCAATCTTCTCCAGGTGTGTTCCCTGTCGGAAAAGCTTAAGATGGAAGCCTTGTTTTGGAACATGGTACACAGTAGCTAGTTTCTAGCTGGTCTAAGTTGATTCAAGCTAGTTATTTGCTGGTTGACTGGCTATATGTATAACAAAACTGCAAAACAAAATTACCAACATTAAAATGAAAACTAAAAATATTAAACCAAATGCTAATTAAAATTTTTAATAAATACTATGATATACCATAAATAAACTAAAATAGCACTAATGAAACATACATGCTGCATCCGTGTATGCGTACTATCATAGTATAACGTATGTAAAAAACAGTATGTTGAAATCACAGCGTTACAAAATTTACTATCTCATAATGCCACAGAAGTGACCTTATGAAAGGCAGTTAAGCGACACATCTGACACTAGTAGATCACATGACAACCACAACATACTTTGAAGTTTCACACCTAATGTAGTACCTTAGACGCAGCTACAGTCGAATTAATGAATTATCATCTTAATGAATATTTTCATGATGGATATTGTCTGAATTTGTCATTATGATCATTAATTGTTACATATAATAGTATGTAATCAAAGTATATTTTGTATTTTGCAAGCTAAGTGCTCAGCTTACTATCTAGCACGCTGCTAGCCAATTAGCCTACTATCCTATACTGCACGCAAATGTTCAGTTATACATTTTTATATGATTGTGTTCAGGCAATACAAACAGCTACACCCTGGGGTTCTTGGCAAATTGTTCATGACACAGTAGCTCTTTAGGGATTTGGTAACAGGTCTAAGCAGAGAAGGACTATTTTTCACGACTGATACTTTCCTCTCATTCTTCCACACACTGTGGGCAGCTCCAGTCACCTCGACAGTGTGTGTGTGTGTGTTTGTGTGATGTTTAGAGGATAAACTGTGATATGCCTTTTCATGTCAGATGTGTGCATATTTGCTTACCTCACCAGTCAGACAATGAATCACAGGACAGAAGAAAGACAGAGATTACATCACGCTCCTTTAATGTTTGTTTTTATCATGTTTTTCCAAATTCTTCTCATATTTGAGCTCCGCGTCACACTTCTTTTATTTTTGAAACGTTATCATGTTTGCGTTTGTGGAAGGTTCTCCATTCTTCATAAAATCTCTGGAAATTAATTTCAGTAAGAAGGATTTGCACCCACTGATACTAGTGTTGTTTATTTGCACGTGCTGTCTGCATAGTAGCACTATTCAGAATTGTGCAAATCAGGTAATACGGCACAATAATTTATTTTTGAGCTGAAACACTGCATGTGAAAGTGGCACAACTCTATAGCATATTTTTTCCTTGTTTCTGAATTGCAAAAGAAACAATGGGACACAGAGGAGGCAGCAGTAGCCTCTGTTCTTATCGTTCTCTTTCACTCAAGGT
Source organism: Paracanthobrama guichenoti (assembly GCA_018749465.1). Lineage (NCBI taxonomy): Eukaryota > Metazoa > Chordata > Actinopteri > Cypriniformes > Gobionidae > Paracanthobrama > Paracanthobrama guichenoti. The sequence goes on along the minus strand of CM031958.1, from coordinate 21,972,984 downwards.
TCCAGCTCACTGCCCTCCTCTACAGCTCTCTCCGACTATCCCTCCTCTTATCTCCACATGCCCAAGGTTCTGTCCGTCCTGCCAGAACAGTTGAAGCTGAGCAGCCTGTTCAATTTCATCCATTTGTTCATAGCTTTTTCCCCTCATTGTTTTCCTTTAAGAATCAAATCTCACTCCCACTGTTGCTAGAAACCGTAGTTTTAACATTTACACAATGACTTTTAAGGGGGTTTGCTTTTGGGGGGTTGGAGGGCTGAAGTTTTGGATGGCTGCCGAAACATAAAAATAACTTGCTTTCTCTGTTTAAGCTTTTACTCTTCTGAACTTTTAGATTTGTATATTTACATTTTTTATTCTTTTATATATGTCTGGTTTGTGATCTTACATTTGTGGGGGTTTTTTCCTGCATTATTCAGCATTTCCGTATAGTATTTTTCAGTATTTTAAAAATACAAAGCTTCAGTTCAGTAACACTCAAGATAATGAGTGAGTCAGCTGTGTGGGAAATGTATTCATGATATACAATTCAATCTAACTTTAACAAGAACATATTTTTTTTGGTCCAGACTGGATTTTTAAGCTATATTCTAAGACCACCCCTACTTTTCATGTCCATTGAGGGATTTAAGCTTTATTTCCTGGAGTCAAATGTACAAAGCCTATACCCCCCTCGCTTTCTCTCGTTCACTTCCTCTCTCCCTGTCCAGCTGAATTCTGATTAAAATGATAATTTGTCACCTGCTGCCCGAATAATAAACATCATGTTTCTTTTGATCTGGCAATGCTGGTTCTTCCTTCATGTCTTTGTTCTCTCTTTATACTCTTTGTCTTTAAACTTATCTGCTTCTCAGCAGACCATGAACTCCTCTGCCTGTCTCCTCCCCTCTGTCCTCTTCTCGCCCGTGTTTAAAAAAGTCTATTTTGAAGGTGCGTAGATGTATCGGCAGTTCTATCGCTGTGAGTAGTATTGTATCTGTATGTTTGTGTCTTCATTGAGGCAGTAAAGAATTAGTATTCCAGCTGACCTTGAAAGTCTGACATCTGATTATTATTCTGCCCTTGTCTGTCATTGTCTTTGGTATGAGCAGAAAAGACGTACATTTCATTGTTACATGCCAAACTGGAATGCGTTATTCTGTTTGAACAACTGCAGCATCCTTCAAGATTCAGATTCAAGATTCAAGAGTTTTATTTGTCACATACACAGTTATATACAGAATATACAACCGGCAGTGAAATGTAAACAGGTCCGCTCCATGGACAGTGCAAATTCACAGTTAAAAACACAAGGAAGAAATTATAATAGAAATAGGATTAAAAAAAAATATCTATATATATATATATATATATATATATATATATATATATATATATATATATATATATATATATGTCTATATCTGTAGAATTATAAATAATCAAGTCAAGAGAAAAAAAAAAGGTAACAAATAAGGATAAAGTGGAATAAAATAATTGAAGTAGACTTTGCAGTGAGTAGACTGTAGACTTATAAATATGTGGTTAACAAATGTATAAGAGTATAATGTGCAAACAGGTTTATAACAGGTTGTTACACAGTAACAACGAGAACAGAACAGAAAGTGCAGTGCAATGACAGTGTATCGATGTTTATCCTGAAGTGAAGTCACGTGACGTTAAGTTCAGGAGTCTGATGGCCTGGGGGAAGAAGCTTCTCCTGAGTCTCTCAGTTTTGGCCATCAGGCTTCGGAAGCGCTTACCAGATGGCAGCAGCGTGAAATGAGGGTTTGCAGGGTGATTAGAGTCCTTGATGATCTTGGTAGCTCTACCTTTGCAGCGTTTGGTGTAGACGTCCTGCAGAGATGGGAGAGCTGACCCTGAGATACGCTCGGATAAGCGCACTACTCTTTGCAGGGCTTTGCGGTCATGACTGGTGCTGTTCCCATACCACGCTGTGATGCACTGAGTTAAAACACTTTCTATCGCCCTAAATAGAAAGTTTTCAGGATAGCTGGTGAAATCCTGAATTTCCTCAGCTGGCGCAGGTGGTACAGTCTTTGCCTGGCTTTTTCACCTGTGTCTGAATGTGAGCAGTCCAGGTCAGGTCCTCGGAGATGTTTACTCCCAGGTACTTGAAGCTGCTCACTCTCTCTACTGGTGACCCGTTGATCATGAGGGGAGTATGTCCGTTGCTGTCTCTTCCTGAAGTCCACAATCATTTCTTTGGTCTTGCCAACATTCAGAGAGAGACAGTTGTCCTGGCACCATGATGTTAGATGCTCCACCTCGCCCAAGTATGCCGTCTCATTGTTGTTGGAAATGAGGCCCAGGACAACAGTATCATCAGCAAATTTGATGATAGAGGTGGAGCTGTGTGTGGACAAACAGTCATGCGTGTAGAGAGAGTAGAGCAGGGGCTCAGGACACAGCCCTGTGGAGCTCCCACACTCAGGGTGATGGAGGAGGAGGTGGACTGGCCTATTCTCACCACCTGAGGCCTGCCAGTGAGGAAGTCCTCAATCCAGTGGCAGAGAGAAGGATTCAGGCCGAGATCCAGGAGTTTGGAGGTTAGCTTGGTGGGAACTATGGTGTTAAAGGCTGAGCTATAGTCAATAAATAGCAGTCTTACGTAGTTCCCACTTTTGCTGTCGATGTGAGTGAGGGAGGAGTGGAGGACATGAGAGATGGCATCTTCAGTCGATCTATTGGGACGATAGGCAAACTGAAGAGGGTCCAAAGTGCCAGGAATGAAGGCGCAAATGGTGTTTTTAATGAGTCTCTCAAAGACCTTCATGACTATAGACGTGAGAGCCACTGGACGATAGTCATTTAGGCAAGAGGGTTTACTGTTCTTAGGGACAGGGATGATGGTGGATATTTTGAAGGAGGTGGGGACCACAGATGTAGCGAGGGACTCATTAAAGATAGATGTAAACAACCCGGCGAGCTGATCAGCACAGGACTGCAGAACACGACCTGAAATACCATCCAGCCCGGCAGCTTTCCTGACGTCCACACGCTTGAGTGCTCTCCGAACTTCATCCTCTGAGACAGAGATCACGTGATTGTTGCTGCTCTGAGTAATTTCCTCTAACGCGCCACTTGGCGGAGTCGCGTTACCGCGTTACAGTCAAAGCGGCGTAGAAAGAGTTTAACTCGTTCACGAGCAACGGATCAACGCTTGCCTCTGCAGAGGATTTAGATCCAAAGGAGCAGATGGACCTCAGACCTTGCCACATGCGCTGCGAGTCGTTGAGTTGGAAATGAGACTCCACTCGGTCTTTATAACGGAGTTTTGCGGCTTTAACTGCTCGCCTGAGAGCATAGCAGGACGATCTGTATTCATTCATATTCCCTGAATGGAGACCGGCGTTGTAAGCAGCAGTGCGTGCTTCACTGCCGCGTTAGCGGATTGAATTGTCCACCCACGGTTTCTGATTTGAGAAGGACGTTATTGTTATTGTTTGCGTGGCTTGCTCTGTAAGCGTGTTGATGAAGCAAAGCGCCACGCTGTGAACTCGTTTCGTCGCCGGCTGAACTCGCCGAACATGTCCCAATCCACATCGTCCCAGAGCTGCCTGTAGCGCGGTCTCTGAGTGGGGTGACCAACGCTTAACTTCCCGCCTCACCGGGGGTTCCTGGAGGAGCTTTTGTTTGTATTCGGGAGTGAGGAAAATGGCGGCATGATCCGATTTGCCAACGCTGGAAGTGACCGCGCTTTATAGGCGTTCTTAACCGGGGTGTAGCAATGATCCAGTGTGTTTGCTCCTCGTGTGGGGCAGGAGACGTGCTGATGAAAGTTTGGCAGGACGGCGGTCGCGACAACCGCAGAAAACTCCCTCGGCAGATAGAATGGACGGCAAATGATTGTTAAATGTTCCAGATGAGGCGAGCAGGACCGCGAGAGAATGGTGATGTTCCTGGGATCGCACCATTTCTTGTTGATCATGAAACACACTCCACCGACCTTTGGATTTACCGGCCTCGGCTGTTCTGTCCATCCGAAAAACAGAGAAGTTCTCCGACGGCGTCACAGCTGTGTCCGGGACCGCGGGCGTGAGCCATGTTTCGGACAAACAGTAGATATTACAGTCTCTCATGTCCCGTTGAAAACTTATCCTGGCTCTAAGATCGTCCATCTTATTATCCAAGGATTGAACATTTGCTAGAAGAATGCTCGGGAGGGGAGGTCTGAATGCCCTTTTCCTCAGTCTGTTACGGATACCAGCGCGTTTCCCACGGTGTTTCTTGATTCTTCGCTGTCGGCTCTGTCCATTGTTCAACTCAGCGTTCGAAGGATCTCAGATGGCCACAGAGGATCGGGCGAAAGTGTCCTGAAACAGTCCAGTGTAGAGGTAACCAATGTCCAAAAGAGTTTTGCTGTCATAGTAGATCAATGCAGATGATAAGTTTGTAAAAACTGAGAGTAAAAGAAAGTAAAATAGTAAATAAAAGCACAGTCTTCGCGGAGCGACCTGAACGGCGACCAAACACAGCGGCGCCATTTTCGGTTGTCGCGCCATTTTCGGTTGTCCGAAAATGTCAGTCAAATATTTGTGTATTTTGATATTAACCTGTTCATTTGACCATTGTAAGTGACCAAACTAAATGTTTACCCTGTGCTTTTGTATGTAACCTCAATATTAAGTCAAAGACCTTCAGGATTATACAAGACCCCAGCCACGATAGAGCCGTATTATTTTTAAGGGAAGGAAGGTAAATCAAGGAGTTTACCATGTGTTCATTAGGTAATGAAATGTTACGAGTCAGATCTGAGGGACGGATATGGCGACGAAGATGTGTTTACTGACAACAGCATTAATGGAAGACGGCGTGAGCAACAAGCAGCATCCCATAAATAGAGGAGCCCTTTTGTATGATCATAAAAAGAGAGAAAGTTGCAATAATACGTACATCCGATCCTTATATCCGCAGCCTTAAGGAACCCTTGCCTCCACATCTGGTGTTGAGTGACAGATTTTGAACCACCATGAGAGTACGTGTGTGCGATTATCTCAGTGTGGGATGGTGTCATGGATTCCATGTGTGGTCCTCAGCACACCCTTATTTTTTTCGAATGTGTACTGACACATTTTTGTGTTTACAGACTTTTCTGGCTCTTCTCATTAATTATAGTACTCTATACCTGACGTTCTCCACCTCCCCCTCATTTTATCTCTCATCTCTTCAGTTCCTGGCTCCTGCAGGTTGTGACGTGTTATGTCTAATGCAGATAAGGGCGATTCTTCAGTTCACACTGCAGATCTCAATCTGTACCGCAACTCACCCAGGCTGAGCTCTGCTCTGTTGTTAAACTTTTACAGTGCTTTTACTATTCACTAAAATGTAGGTGTTTTACTGCTAGTAAAGTAGATGGAGGGGAAATCTTTAAAATTCCATGTAATGAATTTAAACCTGTAGCTGAAAGTATTACTGTTGTACTAGTAGCTGACATCATAATCAAATTAGGCAAAATGTCTAAGAAATTAGCATGCAGGGGGTGGGCAATGCACAGAGCTTATGATGGGTGTTCAAAGCCTGCAGAAATCTGTGCAGGAGTCACAGCTTCCATGTGGATCTATTCATAAAGGTATCTTACTACTGTTCCATGTTTATCACTCACAGATTTTATAGATCACTCAATACTTTGTCCCATGTCATGATACATTGCTCTTCATTAAGCTTCTTGTGTTACTAATTTAAACTAATTTTATGAGACTGTAATCCTAAATATAAGTCGACTTGAAACATTGTTCAGCACCCATTTTATTTTTATGATGTGATGTGAGACAGGACAAAGGCCTATATATATATATATATATATATACACACACACACATACTCTATTTGTTGTTAACGAAAAGGTGGAACAAGTTTAAAATTTGTAATTACATATTAAAGCATTTGTATGGATGCAAACCAGTAATGAAGTTTTTTGTAACATTAAATCGGTCATGTGGGGTTGGAGTTGATGGTCTGTCTCTTCTGTGATGTCTTAAATCAGATCTCTGCTTTATAACCTCCAGCACTGTCAGATTGAACCTAATGCAATCAATAAGGACAGACCTGTGCATGACCTGACCCCACCCTAGACCCCACCGCCCATCTCAATCCTCCTTCCCGTCTCTGTCCATCCAAGGGGACACACCCTCCCCATATATCTCTGTCGCCTTAGTGACTGTCCTACAAAGACAATTACCCCCTGCTTGTAACCTTGTTGACATTCCAATGTTGTCCTCTCCGCCTTTCAAATTTAGGGCTTTTCCCAGTGGATACAAAGCAGGAAGCATTTATTTTCTTCTGGTTTCTTTTGTAGATATAGCCGACCCCTTTTTGTGAAAGAGCAAGTGGACATGCTGGCTGAGTATATGTGTGTTAACAGACTGATAGATGCCAGGTGTCTCATAATTGGACAGATTAGGTTTGAATATCCCACACAGATACACAGGGGAAATGCTTTGGTGGGCAACGCATGTGTCTACACTCGTCTATCTGTTTATCTGTGTCTCAGTGCTATCGTCCTATCCGTTAACATCAATATGAATGGAATTCAAACTTCTATACATATATACAGTGTGTGGAATGCTGCTGCTCACATGACAGAACGCAGAACTGATGCAGGTAATAAAAGCATGACAGTCCCACTGTCCCAGAGCAGATAATGCAAGAACGTTTAACATGTGAGTGTGTTATCTCATGAGTGCGCATTACAGATTAGGCAAAATGTTAAAATGAAAGGCCTTTCCGGCACTCGACACGCACACAAACGCACAGTAGTTTTTGTGTTGTGTCAGTAATCAGACTATATTAGTGGAGTGAATCTGCCATTTCCCTTGCCCACTAAAAGCATCCTGTAATCAGTTCACTTCAACTTCGCTCCAGGTTTTACATTTCCTCTTCCTCGCTCGCTTTGTGTTTGTTCCTCCATAAAGTTATTTCTGGATGTTTTTTTTTATTGTTGTTGTTTTATCAAATATCATTGGCACCAGACGTATTAACTGAAATCGTCTTTTTTTCTGAGAATGATGCATTAGTATGGTTATGAAACTGCTACTTTAACCCAATTTAACCTGTAGTGAATTTTTGCTGATGCGCAATTGTATTATTGACTGTTAATGTGTTAAGCTTATGATGGAGAGATTACAAAACAATTTTAGCGTGAGAGAAAACACAGACATCGACATCCTTACATGGCACTCTGGAACACTTGATTCTGATTAGTCAGTCGCAGCATCCATGACCATTAAACTGTATATTTCAGCGTTATATATTTTTCCCAAATATTTTCTAAATAAATAAATATATACATGTAATTAATAATTATATAATATTGTATTTAGTTTGTATTTTAATATTGCATTTATTTGCTCAGTTTCGTCGTAGCAATCTGTGGTATCTTCTCACGTAAACAAGTCATTTAAAGCAGTGGTTCCCTAGTTTTTCTGCTGGGTCCCCCTTGTGTAGAGAAACATATTTTCAAGCTGCCACCTACATGCACCAATATAAAGACATGCATGTCCTTGCTTGCAAAATCTTATCTGATTTGTTTGAAACATTGTAATTAATACATTACTACAACTTCTCAACTTAATATGTAATGCATAATAAGTGGGATAATTTCACAGAGGTTTCTTTTGCATAACAATCTGCTGACTGTTCACTATCCCTTTGCCGTGCCCTGCTTTTCATAACTCCGCCCATACCCCACTCCCCCAGGGATCACGCCACCAGTTTGGGAACCTCTGATTTAATGTAAACTCATACTCATATTCTGTCAATATATATTGGTTAATTTGTATTTTTTCAGGCATTCATTATTACTTCGACTTCAGGCAAAACCGCACAACTCTGCTTTCACTCCTCGCTGCTCACGTGCACTGTTGCCAATATTTAGCATAATTAAGTTCAGTTCACAACAAATTGAATTTCCTGCCGAAATGAATAAAGGTCTGCAAGTTCCCCTCTGTGTCTGTGTGTGGTTGTGTGTTTTAGCGTCCTCTGTGCTAGGTGACCCTCTGTTTTAATCAATCAAAGTGGCTCACAAGACCTTGACAGCTTGGCACGGAGAGGATAAAAAGCAAGGCAGAGAGTACAGTAGAAAGATGAGGAATGATGTGAATCTGTGCTGTAATTGCACAGGAGAGAAGTGGAATCATTAAAGGTAGAGTGCGCTGCGCTAACGGGGATAAGATGGATAAGCCGGCCATGAGCTGCATCGATCCCCCGTCATACTCTCTGACTTGTTTACACGCTCAATGCCCTGAGTTACAGAGCTAGAGACACAAACCCCAAGCGCCTGTAAGACCGTGACTCGTTACCCTCCACTTACTCATGGTCATTCAAGCATTATAAAGCTAATCCACCCTAATAGGGAAAAGAGAGAGAGTGAAACATAGGGCTTGGTGTATAGTAGTGAAGGAGAGAAAGCAAAATGGAGGGATAAAATGGAAGAGTGGTTTTATACTAGAGGCTTAGCGCTGTGTTTTTGCTTTGAGACACTGATAACCTGTACAGACAGTCCCGGGTGATGATGGCATGTCATGTTTTGTCCCGCCAGTCTAAACCCAGCCATAATCATACATAAATCCCCTCCAAACACTGAAATACACTGATAAAAATAATTCGGGAAAGGAGAATAACAAGGAAATGTGCAAAAAAAGTGCAATGGTACTGGGTTATCATGTTTTTTGACATAGTGGTACCATAATAATATCATTGTGTTATTATGGTACGCGACCCAAAAACCTGTAATCCGTATTTAGTTTAGTTAATCTCATTTGAATGTATAGACATGTCAACTTTCTAAAGTTTAATAATGCTTATTTTGCTATCCTAAATGCACGATTATATGGTTGATTGAGTTGTATTGTTTTCATTTAGAGTTGCTTTTCCTTGTTATTTGTGATCCTATAAGAAAACCTAAAATGAGGCATCAAAACATTATAATGTACAGCAGAAAAGTTTTGATACTTAAATTATCTGCACAAAATATTGGCCATTTCAGACTAATGGCAATAAAAAATGGCAGGAAAAAATACAATATGGTCCCCAATATAGGCTATTGTACATTCATACTGAAGCCCCTTGGTTTTACCATCTGATACTATCACTGTACCATAGTATCACCACAGTACTTTTTTGCAAAGGGAATAGAAAAACTCTTCAGATCTGCAACTGAACAGTGAGTGAAACAGTGGAGAGGAAAGATAAAAGAGTGTGTTGAAAGTCTGCGTGTGTGTATGTTTGTGATTCTGACCTTTAGCCCCCAGTCTGCTGTTAGCACTGTCAACATTGTAAACAAACTCACTTTATACCGGAGACAGGCTTAGAGAAAAAAAATAAAAAAATAAGAGAGAGGCAGAAGCAGCGGGAAGAAAAGAAAATCTGGAGGGAGAGAGACGTGAGGCTGAGAAAAAGTGAGAGAGATTGGAGTGGAGGGGAGAGGAGGCGGGCAGGTGCAGGACTGACTGTAATAACATTGTGCAGGAAACAGCAGGACACAAGCAAACCCTGACCTGCTCCTCTCCTCTCGCTCTGTCCTTCACCCTCTCACCCCCCTTATCAGCCCTCTGTCCTCTCTTCTTCCACTCTTAAAACTCTCCCTCACATTCTGCTTTACTCCGTCAGAGCTGAGATTTGCACGGACCAGTGCGTCTCGCTATCTTTTCCTAACACACACACAGACTGCGGTCACTACAGCGGCGGGGGCCTCTGGTAAGTGGACCTCATGAGATCTTCCCCGGTGTTCGCTTTCCCTGTTTTCACGGGACCGGTTTGACAAGACTCCTCTTATTGTATTTCACCATGGAGACGTGCAATGTTACGATAACAGTCTCCTTTAATCCTATCGGATTAACACCGTATCATTTGATTAAATTTTCGCTCATGGGTGAAGCTGTTAATATACGCAATGCAGATGTAATTATGCATAGTCATTTGGCGTTTATCGCTAGGCCCACAACAGATGCTTATTTTCTTATATCCTGCCCTCATTTCCTTCTCTTGCCATTCTCACCAACCTGGAAACGGGAAAAGGAAAACTACACCATCTTAACTATATGCCGGTTGACAGGAAAGCAGGCCCGGGGATGTACAGTCAAACATCAGCAGCCTCAGGGATTGGAGTCACTCTCCCTCCCTCCCTTTTCTCCTCTCTGCTGCCAAACCGAAGCTCATTAGAGGAAAAGGGATTCCTGACTAAATAGAATGGGTCTCCTGCCAGACTGGGTGAAAGATGAGGGAGAGAAAAAAAGAGAGAGAAGTGTGTAGAAGTGAGGAGAAATATTAATTAATATTATCACATTTATCCATCCAATCTCTAAACCGCTTATCCTCTGTATCCTTATCTTAATCAATCAATCAAAAAAAAAAAAAAAAAAGAAAGGTTCACATGGTTCATTAGTAATTAATTGTGTGCAATCTGTTAGATGTAGATTTTGAAATTTTACACTGTAAACCTTGGGTTAAAATACTTATTTGCATGTTTATGAGGTTTATTAATATAGATCGGGGCAAATACAGCATGCAACAAGCACACAACCTGTTTATATCTGCTTTATTTGTGGAAATGTCATCACTTCAGTTAATATGTTTTGACATTTTTTACAGGTTCCCTCAGATGCTGAAACGAAAGACAGCGCATGAAAGTTTCTCTGCAGAGCTCATGAATATTTCATGAGACCGGCATTGTATCGTTTATGATTGGCTGTCTAACATTCTAGTGCCGCATTGTTTCACTCTGTACGGTTTTGACACAGCAATTCAGCAGGGCTTCATACCCCAGGGTTAGAAATGGTGCCAACCCCCTTTCAAAATGACAAATGTGAAACGTTACTGAACCCAGTGGTAAAACTGACCTGGTTATAAACGGAACTGTGAGCTAAAACAAAATCTCCTTAATGAAAAATATTTCTTGCTCTAATTGTATTCCTGTTATAACCAAAGAAGACAGTGGAAATGTGGGCTGAAATTTGTTTTGTTTGTTTGTAGGATCCTGTTACTTCCTCAGTTTACAGTAAAGCTACAGTAAAGTTTACTTGACCGTTGCGTATATGGAGTTTCTGTCCCAGCCACCCGCAAAGTCCCCCCCGCCCCCCCATTAGCCCCTCCAAAAGTCAACTGCACCATTGTCCATTTGATAAAGCACCTGAGTGTGAGAAATGTGGAGCTTAAGGAGGGTGAAAGAAAGAGGGAAAGAGCAGACAAAAGGAGAAGTGTTAACTGAAGTCAGGAGACTAGCATTAAAGCTGACACGGGCAGCAGAGGGCTGGAGGAGGGGAACATGTATTTGTGTGTGGCCTGGCTGAAAGCAGACCTTCCTTTGAACTTAAGTTCATAATGACCAGAAAACAAGGAAAGAGGAACTAGTAGAAAATGAGATCTCTTTGTTTAAATTTTTTCTCCTAGACATATTACACATAGATATTAAAAGGAGGTCAAGCATTCACCTGACCTCTCAAACTCGAGTATATGTATCTGATTATTTTACAATAGTCAAGTCAAGTCACCTTTTATTTATATAGCACTTTATACAATAAAGATTGCTTCAATACAGCTTTACAGTAATAACAGGAAAATGATTCCATGATGCAAAAAGAGTTCATCTCGGCTGTACAGCAGCTCTAAAAGAACAATTGTGTCATTGTTCAGCAATAAGCATAACATATATTGTTTTTTTACTTACACTACCATTCAAAAGTTTGGGATCAGTGAGATTAAAAAAAATTATTAAATCAATAATTTTGTGTTTTTAATTTGATTGCATCATTCACAATGCTTTATTCACAATTGCAGTTTATTCCCTCATTAAAGATGTGAAGTACACTTAGTAATTTATCTTTTTTTCTTTCATTTAATTTTTGTAATTACCTATGGAAAAATGAATGGAAAAAATTTCAGACTCAAGATGGCATGCACTATTGCATGTATTTTAACAATCGTCTCATTTATTATGTTTTTATTGTATATATTATATAATTATATAAAAATACACAATTAGCCAAACATCAGTCATTTTAATTAAAAATAAAAAATAAATAAATAATATAGTTAAATTATTTCAATTATTTTTATAGAAGGGAGAAACATCGGAGACAAAGTAAATACTTCCATGAGAGGTATAATTGACAGATATCTGGACCCTCAGTGGACATAATTTGCATTGTTATGGGTTCATATTTATTTTCATTCCTCAGAAACGTATATCCTGCTGAAACAAAGCTCTGTTGATTTGGTCTCATTTGAGCCAGGATAACCCTCTTTCCTTCTGGTTATCTACACCCTAAACACAGCGCTCTGTCTGCTCAATATTTATAAATGCAACTTACTATCATCCCTCGGAGAAAACCATGCTGCACAAAGGGAATGTTGGGACACAGAAAGAGAGAGATGGAGTAGAGAATTGAAGTGGCTCTGGATGGAGAGCGAGCGAGAGAGAGTGAGGGGGCAACGCTCGCTGTCCTAACCCTTTTAGCGAGATTAACTCGAGCCGTAATGTCTCTCTCACATGGCCCTACTATTTATCTTCTGACTCAGCTCTCTCTCTCTCTCTCTCTCTCTCTCCTTTTTTCCTTATCCTTCTATCTCAATAATGAGTTTCGGTAGTATGGTAGAGCCTGCATTGTGGCTGCGGCAGCTGTAGGATTAAAACACACCAGCAGCATGGCAGCTCTCATGCAGTAACTGTCAGCGCTAATACACCCAACACAACCCCTTCATCCACTCCCACCCCACTGCTGTCAATCAAGTTATTTGTTTTATTGCTGCCTGCCTCCATTTTCAGTTTTTATTCCACCTCTTTCTCTCTTAGAGCTCTCCTATTTAATTCACTTCATTTTAGATGTCCATTACTGGCTCTTCCACCATTAACTGCTATCTAGCCCGACTGATTGCTCTGCCAAACAATGCATATATCTGGCTCCTGCTAAAGATGCTCATTTTTAGCTAAAATGAATGGGGCAGTGCAGACATGCACTCAATTTGAGCATTTAGACTCCTTCCATTTAGACATCTCTGTCTCTTTTTATATTTTCCATTTGCATCCATCCATCTTTGAGTTTTTTGCACTCTCCGCTCTCAAATGTAACCGCCCAACCCCCAACAAGTACCCCATCTCCCTCCCCAGATTTATTCTCACGTTGGTCTCTGCTCTGCGAGCCGAAGTTAGGAATACGGGGCTGTAATTGCACCGCCTGGAGGCCGGTGAGGTGATCGGGAGAACGAGAGTTGTCCCTCAGCATTAAATATTAACTTTTTTTTCATCTCTGCTTCTTTGCTGACATGCCCTAATAAGAATCCCATCTCTTCATTTTTGTCAATGTCATGTGAGGTTCATTCCAGTTCCTTAGAGGCGATTTCAAATCGAGTTTCCCGAAACAGGTCATTTGAAACTTTCAAGATGAGCCCTAATATTGTGCTCCATCCCTTCTTGTTGACCACATAGTGAACTATGATCAGATTAAGTGACATACATCATATATACTGATATTATCTGTGTCATTTCTGCAAACAGATATGCGTCTATATTTAGGCTTGCAGTGCAAGCTTACATATCTAAGATTTGTACATTTTTCTCTTGTAGGAAAAGTTACTAAGTAAAAAAAGAATAAAACATAAGATGTGTTGGCTGCAGAGGATATATTTTGTCTGAATTATTAATTTAGGATTTGCAGCAAAACCTTCTTAGACAAAATGCACCAGCCTAACTAACCAGACCATAAATTATAGATGCCGAACAGTGTATTGGATAGCTTTTAACATAGATTTAGCATAGGATGATGAAGTGCATGTTTAATAACACTCATATTTTATTCATTTATCATACAGATCATCGTAATGTGATCGTCACGTTGCTCCATTTTATGTGTAAATGTAGTTTCCAATTTTTCTTGCTTCTTTCTCTCAAGTTATGTGTAGTTGTTAGCGCTGGCCCTCAGATTGAATACGTTTGATGCCATGATGCCATTGTCAAGACGACGGAAATAACGGGGTGGAATGCCTGCAGCACAAAAGAACAAGCGTGAACTGACCTTGTATCCCACTTCCCACTGTTTATCCTCAGACATCAAGAGACTGACACTATTTACCTATTTATAGGAAAGTGTCCTGGGTTTACATGTCAAAGCATATCATCAGGAGAGAGAAAATAATAATTTTGTTTGACTTAGTCAAAATGAAATCGTTTTTTTTTTACTTTTTTTTTTTATGTACATGCTTCCTTTTATTGTGCAAAAAAACTATATGTGTATATCAAACATGTTCAATGTACTCCAAATAAATGGAATCAAAGAGTCTATGCCCATCATACACTACGACATTTTGTGGCAAATTTGTCAAACTCCGACTGCTGAAAATCTGTGGACTAGCTATGACTTTCATAATTAGCGTTGACTCAAATTGGGCAAAAATCTGTATAAAAGATCCAGCCTTTGGGAAATCTTGTAATTTGTAATCAGCACATAATAACTTTCTCCTTTTCTGACTTTCCTTGTCTTCAAATGTAACTTAGGCCACACGGGCTAATAAATAATAGTAAAAAATAGCAAAATAGTTATTCAAACATGGTTTTAGCTCCATTTTGGTATGTAATGCCGCCCTTTCACAATCCAGTCAGTTCTCCAATATGGAACGAGATTGAAGTCATGTCAAAAAAAAAATTCCTCACTGGATTTTCTAGTAAATTTAGTTCTTTAGCAAGTGTTAGCATTGCTGTTCTTTGCTAACTTTAAGTACTGATACCACAATAGTTTTAGACGCCGCACCGACTTCTGTCAAAGTCGAGCAGCAGCATGACCATTAATCCGGATACTCTCCCCTTCCACACTAGCGTTTTCAAGCGCTTTCCTAAAGTTTCCCATCCACACTGAAACGTCGAATGGTAAATTCACCTTACTGTGCATGCTTAAAACCTTATAAAGGTAATTGAGATGACACAGGCGGAACAGAGATCATAAAGTTATCACGCTATTCTTCTGGCAGGATCATTTTATTTAGCAAAATATCTCACCATTCACTGATGCATCCAGGTCACTCTGTCGCCATTATATGTTTGGTCTAAATTAGGGATGGGCGTATCGATATGAAGTATCGATATATCGATACTGATGTGAGCATCGAAAAGTATCGATACTCAAATAAAAATATCATATATCATATAAAAATAAGGTGTTTTTTTAAATTTTTTATTAAACCAGTAATTTTGTTTATTTCAAAAGATTATTTTATGCATACAATACGAATAACCTATGTTTCCGAATAATTGTGTAGTATAGGACTATTTTCCTGCTCATCTGAACCATGATCTGAACGTACGCAAATGCTGCAAGACAGAACCAATCGATCACAGAGAGAGTGCTCGCTCACTAATGACACTGTATTCAAACAGAGCTGAGTTTCCAAAAACTATCATAACAAACCATTGATGCTTTTGAAAACACAGCCCAGAACAATACTCATCAGAAGACAGAAAAACATATGTTTGAGTTATTTCACAATAAAACAAGAAATATTGTGTTGATATTGATAATTTTCTATTCAGTAACTAATACTAATATAAATCATACACTATCAGAATAAAAAGGTTGCATTTTATGGGTGCAACGTTCTGCCACTGGCAGTCCTCATGAAAATGAATCATGGTTTTTTTTTTTTTACTACAGTGAATGTAGTTCAACTAGTATTTGTAGATTTCCATGGTTACCACTACAAGTAAACATTTTAACCATGTGTATAAAAAAAAAAAAAAAAAAAGATTTCATAGGTTGCAATTAAGGTGTATTGAATGTTAAAATGCCTTTCAAATATAATGTTAAGTGGGTATCTTTACCTAATTTACTCTTAGTAATTTTAATAATTTAATAAATGTAATCATTTAAAAGTTCAGTTTATAAGTATCATATCGGGATCGATATCGGTGATACTGGCCTTGAAAGTATCGGTATCGTATCGAAAACAAAATAAGTGGTATCGCCCATCCCTAGTCTAAATGCTCTCATGTTTTGCCGCGGTACTGTAATTGCGAGTACATTTTCTGTTATCTATGCGATATGAAATCTTCCTTTAGCAACAGTGTGAAATAAGTAAATTGCACTGTAACGTAGTTTGTATGTTCAGGGAAGAAGGAGGCGGGAACCGGCGAACATTTAAAAGACTTTAATAAATAAATAAACTAAATGAAAGTAAACCACGGGCAGCCCCTCACGGACGACTGCACACATAATAAACCATAAATAAAACGCACCATAAAGTACAGGCCTGATCCTCTCTCGTCCTTCACTGGTGTCGCTCGTCCTTATATGCCTCCGAGCTCCCTCATGAGAGGACTCGCAGGTGACGCTTTTTCTCAGTCACGCACCGGTCTCGCTCGCTCCTCCCATGTCTCTCACTCATCTACCTCGCCACATGTACATAACAGGCGCAATACTGGTATAAACAGATATCTATCGGTTCAATATGTGTCACATGACTAAACATGCATCGTTTTCAAATATCTACGTTTTCACAGTCCACACTACAGTGCAAAAACCAGCGTTTTCAGATGTATCCACTTGGGAATGCGTTTTCAAAAAGCTGAGTTTTCGCTGGACAGTGTGGATGGAAGGCCAAACCGAAGAAAAAAAAAACATATTAGTGTGGACAAGGCCTTTGAGTTTAATGTAAATTACACTGATACTAGTGAGTTCTAGAGGGTTCTAGATACCAATGTTTGCGCCCATTTTTTTGTCTTTGTCTTTCTGTCTTGCTCCTTCAGACCTGTTCTGCTTCTTCGACTCGACCGATTCGCCCCTTATTACCGCTGCTAAAGCTCAACAGTATCTCTGTTCCATTGTCTGATTTTTGCTCTTTACGTCATTTTGCATCAGTTTTAAGTTTAGTATATCTACAGAGGTGGTGTATATCAACTAGCTTGAGGAGTCTCTCCTTTATTTAGTGAAACGTGGTGGGTCACGTAATTTCAGCATGGTGAAATACATTGAGGGGAAAGACCCACATCATGCATAATTAAAACATGTTTGAAAGGAAACCATTATAGTAGTCTTATGGGACTGTACGCTATTCAGATGACTCTTTACAAAAACACTTTTGTTTTTTTATTAGCACCAAACTACTGAATGCAATTCACTTTAACCAAGTAAAGGTGAGAAAGAGGAACAAAGAATGAGAGGAAACAGCTGGAATTTGTGTACCAGAGTCCCTGAAGTGCAGAGAAGTGTGTAAGGCTAGTAAATGATGTCAAGTATGGCAGAATGTTTGACAACCAATAGCATGCCTAAATCATAACAGCATGACTGTAAATATATACTATAGTGTCATTTGTCACAGGTCTGCGGTCCCAAAAGGAAAATAGAACGGCAGGGAGAGATGCATGAGGCGGAGGAATGTAGCGCTCGGCAGGAGCCAAAAGATAAATTCCCACGCTCTTTTGATGTCCTGTTTTAGTAGAAGACTCTGACCACACACACAGACAGTCTGTAAACCTCAGTCAGTTAAACCTAAACGCTTAAGGTAAATATTCAGTATAGTCTTATGTCAGTGAAAGTGTAAGTGCGGTCTAACCAGGGTAAGATGTGCTTCAGATGTGACCACTTCCTGGTTTATAGCAGTCATGTGCTTAACTTAAACAGGAATTATCTATTAAGTTGAGTAAATTGTATTGATCATGAGGAATGTCTTCGTTTGATGTCTATGATTGGCTCACACACTTGACAAAAAGTACCGATGCAAGTTCTGACTAGGGTGACTCAATTCACACGGTTTCAATTTGTGTCAGTTTGTTGGTGTAATAGGTGACTGTAGGAGAAATATCTGGCTTTGTTTCTAAGTGTTGCTAAGCTATGATCAACCTGTGGACTAAACAGTTCAGTTGTTCAATTTTCCGTTGCATTTTTGCAATTTCCTGCTACCTTTGTCATATTATTACTCAACTCCAGTTTCACTTCTTAAACTTTCTTTTACTTATTTCTCTTTCTTTCTCCTGCTCTAGTATGAGTCGGACTTTTTCTGCTCACCCTTGTGACTGTGCCCGTGTGTGTGTCAAAGTCAGTGAAAGAGCCAGCAGCTGCTGTTGGTGCACCTGTTCCTGTCTCATCATGGCAGTGATGACTGATGTCATGCCTTACATGGACCCATCATGCCCCTCTCCACCCTCCACACCCATTGAACACACACACTCATGCTCACAGCAGGCCTTCTTTATCTACAGTTTGCTCATTTTGTATTTGGCAGCTTATTTGAAGATGTCAGGAAGGAAGTTCTAAATTTGCCACCCACTTTCTGTTCTGAAATTGCTGTTTTCTTTAGTGTTTTGTGATTTAGCTTGACACTTCATATGTCTGAATTTGTTTTTACCATCATTGTTTTAAGCCTGGATGGTTTCTTGAAATGTTAAATGGCCACTCTTTTAAATAATGAAAGTGTAAGCTCTAAAATGACCCCCCAAAAAAGCATCAAAGCAATGAATGAATAATTTTGAATGTGTATATTTTTATTTTAGTTTAAAGGGGGGTGTCTAATGCTTTCGTGCATTCTTGCTTATTTACACTGTTAAAGAATTGGATTATCATGCTAAACATGGCCAAAAAACAACAAAAAAAAAAAACTAGTTGGACGTATGACGGGGTATTTCTGTGCCAAATACACAGGATCCTTCAGGATTCGAACAAGTTTTGTAAAGTTTTTTTTTTTTTTTTGAGTATGGCCCTGTATGACATCATAAAGGGCAGAATTCCTTGTATGGCCACTTCTCCCGGATGAGCGCGTCCTCACATCAGCCAGAGGGAAAGCGAGAGCTGCCCCATCAATGAGCTTCGTTTGGGTTACTGAAGCCGTCGGCAGCGCTGTCATTTTGTTTTTAGACCACAAAATCAACAATGTCACTAAAGAAGTGTGTTTCTGGTTGTGAGGGAAAGAGAACCATGTTCAGCTTCCCAAATATCCCAGCGTTAAGGAAACAGTGGATGCAGTTTGTTTTTCTGGAGCAGCAGAGTTCTGCAAGTGTGTTTGTTTGTCGAAACCTCAGGCAATCTCAGTGAAACTGCATCAAATTGTCTGTTTTGTTGGCAATCGATGCATAAGTGCATATAATGTAAACGTATAAACACAAACGTATAGTGAATTGAAAGCTATCCAGGGATAATGCGGTGCTGTAGTGTGTGTGTGTGTGTGTACACTCATTACTCTTTAGCCCCGCCCACTGCACTGCACGAGCTTGAGTGTTTTCGGAAGGAATCGGTACAGCGTATCTGACTTTTAAAAATACGATAAAACTAAAGACTCGTCGGCGATATGAAGGATGCAACACTACTCTAGACACTCAAGATTAACATGGGAATGGCAGAAACTGCGTGTTATGTACCCTTTAAGTTTTCTGATGTGCTTCTGTAATTTTTACTATTTTAAAAATGTCATTATTTTCATTTATCTTAGTAAGATTTTCCATCAAATATATTTTATTTTAATCAGCTTTATTTCAATTAACGAAAACATCATATATAATACTTCTAGTTTTGTAAAACTGTCTAATAGTGGTCCACATATGGCTTATAAATTATATTCTAAGTCTTATGAATGCTTACAATAACTTTTTGTGTCAAAAGGTCTGAAATTTAGGTCTTGACATCTGCTGTCAGCATCCGCAGAAGTGAATGTCATCCAGCTGTAACTGCTGACATTGAGGCAGCACTGATACTTTCCCTTCCCACTCACTGCTGTTGCCCCATCGGCAGTCTTGCTACCCTGTTGCCATAGCAATAATGTTCAGCACAACATAATCACTGAAAATTACAGCTCTCCATAAAAATCAGCAAGGTTAACACTTTTTCTGTTTGTGTGCTGTACATGCGCGTGGGTGGATATTTTCTCATGAATATTAATGTTGTTTGTGTCTGAATGCATTTCTGTTTTTATCATTTAAATATAAGCATCTGTTTTGCTTGGGTTAGTATCCAGAAGGAACCCATAGTTTTTTTACTTCTTAAAGAGGTTAAAGTTAATTCATATTCTATATGCATTGAAGAAAGATTAATTATTACTACAGTTTTATTTAGACCAGAACTTGAATCTCAGTATGTTTGATAGATTTCCACTTAAAACAAGACAAATAGTTGTCCATGGGATTCTCCGAAATTCTAATATGAAAAGTCTATGATAATATCTTATGCAGTTTCTCAAGTGAATTTATCCCGTTAACTATTTTTATATATATTCACCAGTAAACAAAAAATGATTTCCCCCCAGTGATTGATTTCAGCCTGTGTTTGGTGTCATTTGCGTTCGCTGGTTGTGTCAGATGCATATAGGCAGTTTTCATGCAGAACCTTTGGAGTAAATGAAACCGCTCAGCTGTGCTCGCCCACTGTCACATACAGTTAGACAGACATTTCCATCCATTCATTCTGTTCTAAACAGGATTTGCTTCAGGAGGTTATTTTGAGGACAGGATATATAATAAAGGTTGTCATAATAAAATGAAAAGCGTGAAAGGTCACGTTTTATTTTGATAATAACAGTAAACTGAAAATGGCCAAGCAGATACAGAAATACTGAGATACTTTCAGAGCACTGGCGGCAATGGTTGTATGTTTATGTGGCAGTTCTTGGTTTTGTTTCCAACCACACACAAACCACATCTCAGATACACTCTCGTGAGACTATTCTCTCTCACAGTTCATGACCTCTGTGTAGAGCATCCCAACACACCACTAAAGTATAATAATTTATAGTTTTCACTGAACTACATCATTTAAGGAGTGAGATATTTTTTGACATAATGGCCATTTTGAAATGATAAAGGAGGAATACAATTTGCGAGGCAACTGTTGCGAGCAAGACTCAAACATATGAGCACCACTAATCGAAGCATGTGAAATAACCTCTGCTCCTGTTGCTTGAGCCCTCAGAGAACAGACAGATGATGTACCAATGACAGGGTGTTAATGGAAAACTGAGGTTACATTTGAAGCTGTTGGCCATGAGGGAGCGATCACCTTTCCAGTTTCCACCTGTCAGACCGTGTGTTTGTCTGCATGAGTGTACAGTATGTCCGCCCAGTGGAAAGGTACTGTATACACATCATCATTTGTATAATACATCAGTCCCTCTGTGTGTGCATGTGTTGGCACTAGAAAATCTATAAAAGGAGGTTATAAAGTAGAAGGCAGGGCACATTGTTGTATTACAAAATGGCATGGAGTCTGCCCACTATAATTATAATATAATCCATAGTACTATGTACTTAAATATACACTCTTGTCACTTTTTGCATCTATTACTATTTGCACTGGTTTTAAAACAGTCGATATTTGTTGTACACTTAAAAACTTATTACAAACAGTATTCATCACTACAGTATTTACACTGTAAATAGCCTCTGCCTCTTAAAATATATTATGAAAGAATATTTAAAACATATTACACAAATATCATTTTAAAGTCGAAACAGATATTGTGACTGAGGGGATTCATTTTTAAATTAAAGATTAGAGGGCACTTTCATTTAAAAAAAAAGGGATGTAACATTCCATTAAACAAATAATAATGGTCAGTTCAGTTTCATGATGAATTTAAATAATAATAATGGTTGATTGAATTATTCAATGATTCCTTAATACGTCACTTCTTTCATTCCTAAATGAATCAGTAGTTCGAATAAATAATTCAGTGAGTTTTATAAGCAACGCACAGCAATGTATCCTGTAGAAACAGTCACTGAAAAATAACCACCACTAATATACAGACTTATATTCTTGTCAATATAAGCACAGACAAGCAGATTGATAGAAACAGAGAAAAGTCAGTGCTGTTGAACTGTACCTGCTAACTGAGCCAATCAAATTCAAGGACAAGAACTGTTATATCATAAGGGAGGTATGATAAGTAGTAAAAAAAGACAGACATTGAAAGTTGAAGTGGAGAAGCAGCTGGCTCTTTTCACAGTGGCGTCTGTTCTTCCACTGTGTGTGTGTGTGTGTGAGTGAGTGTGTAAAGGATAGCATTCCGCTAACACTTTGGGGCAGAACTTCAGGGGCACAACAGAAGTCTTTGACAGTGGCAGCTCTCCGTCTCTCTGAAGTTGACTGGCCCAGTTCTGTCTGTAACTGTCTCGCCAGCAATTGCCAGTACTGAAATTATCCATCTGTCTCAAAACTGCCTTGAGTTTTCAGAATGCAGCCGACCTGATGCGCTTCATAAATACTGAATGTGAGGGTGTGTGTGTGTTTGTGTGTACGGTCTCCTCTCAGTGTGAGTGTCTGTCGATGTGTCTGCTGCTCACAGTCAGAAAGTCTCCTGTCCATCTGCTTCTCTCGCCGCTCATCATGCGTGCTGTCTTTCTTTCTTTAAATCCGATTATCTTTACCACTCGCTATCACTCGCACCCACCCGCACGTGCCCTTGACCGCACCCCATCCAGCCCCTGCTGAGGGGGAGATTGAACAGAGGAGGCACTAATTGCCCCTTAATTGCCCCTCTGTCTGTCCAGCTGCTCCCCTAAGCAGAAAAAAAGAGTGGACAAGTAGTATTGATCAGACAAGAGTAGTGAGAAGAATAAAAGAGAGAGGGTGGAATGGGGTGAGTTTTAAACAGGCATATTATATAGGGGGATAGATCACCTAAAAATGTAATTTCTTTCAACATTTACACACCTTTATGTCATTCCAAACCTGTATGACTTTCTTTCTTCTGTGTAACAAAACAAGGTATTAAAAAAGTTAGGAAAAGATACAATATTTTGAAGAATGATTCAGTGTTTTTTTCGTCTATGCAATGAAAGTCAGTGGTTTTTTGGGATAACAATCACCATTGAAGGTATGATATTCAAGATTATTAAAGTTAACTAGCCTAGAAATCTAGACGCACCCTAGCGGCAGCAAATCTAATTTGCCGCGAGTGTAGTCTAGCAACTCTTGGTAGACCTGCGAGCTTGAAAAACCAAACTCTGGTCAGGCCAATCACATCATGTATAGAGTCAGTGGGCGGGCTTAACATAATGACGGCAGAGTTGCCGCGGTTCCGCGTGCTACTTAAAAACAAAGAAGCTGGCGAACAGCGGCCTTTCAAATCGGCTTTGGCCGTGACTCTGGGAGACTTGTTGTTAAACTTTTCTTTGAGAAAAGAACAAAGAATGGCACTGAAGTCATTCTTAAGAAAGGAAGATGTGTTCGGAGGTTTGCCAACCGGATACGGCGAAAGTTTAATCTATCAACTAGCTCCGCTTCACCTTCTTCGTTGCTCTGTTTGGTTGTAGCGTTATCCTATAGTGTGCAGAGGGAATCTGAAAGACAACCGTTTATCCCGCCTCTCGGATTGAGGCCTGCCAATGGTGTGTTCCCAGACCCAACATATTGATTTGGGTCTGGCTTGTCAGGCTAATAGTTAACTAGAACTGAAACTAAAACCAAAGCTGTTTTCCTTGTCATGTTGTCATTCACAGTGCTTCATCAGACAACAATTAACATCTTCAAGGTTCAACATGTAATGCACCAAAAAGAGACCTCAAATATAAACATTGTTTCCACACAGGTTTCCAAAGCATATACCAATCCTTTACATGGGACGTCTGACACTTTAAATGCTCGAGCTCTTTAAAGCAGGACTGATTCTGATTGGCTGTCAGTGTTTTTAGCTAGTAAAAATCATTCTGAAAATGATTCCAATGATATCGTTCCTGTGTTGTAATTGTTATAATGTTGGTGTGAACTTCCATATTCTCAAATAATTATAACGATTATTAAAACGTTATAGTTATCAATGTAGTTATAATCTTTGGTGTGAGTGGTCTTTAATGCGCACTTGCAGGGGTGTAGCACCAAATGTTGGGCTCTGGTCACAGAACCAAGGGGTGGGCCCCTAACAACGATGTAATTTTGTCATTCGAGGGCCCCTGTTACTCAGTTCCACTATTACCCCGTCCAACGTCCCTGCGCACTTGTGACCTTACGATGGCCTCTGCGTTCGACTCTTTACTCACGTGGATATTACAAAACTATGATGCATTATGTCACCACTGCAAGGACTGCAAAGGCTGGCATTTGGGACAGGGCCAGATAGAAAGTGATGGAGATGTAGGAAGGAGTTAAATCAAGGGAGACAGTTAAAACGAGAAAGGATATGAAAAAGGAGTATTGTTTTTAAATGTGATATAGACTACAGAGCAAAACTTTGTATGGGAGACAGAGAGACCTTTGACCCACTATAACATACTGAGATCTCTGAAGCGTTGTGTCAATCACAAGAGGAATGTCTCACACACACACACACACACACACACACACACACACACACACACACACACACACACACACACACACACACACACACACACACACACACACACACACACAGTTGTAAGGTTGTAAAGTTGTAAAGGCACTCTTTATTCAACTTTATTAGCACAAATAACTACTACAAGATTGTAGCAAATATACACAAATAATTTTTATTATGACAGCCCATTTTATTCTGGATCTGACTGGTGTGTTTTGCTTCATGTGTTGTGCTGATTCAGTTTTAAAGGGAAAGTACAGCTTCTCTTTGTTTCACTGTTTCTGTAGAGCTCAGTTTGTGAAGTTGCTCTCTTCTCTCATACAGCGTGTACTGAGTGATCATGAGCGGTTTGTTTGGGTTCTGTGCTCCGGGAGGGAGTCATGCGAATCTGCTGGCGGGCGTGTTTATGTATGTTGTCTATCAGCCAGAGGGATCTAGGGAAGAGGGAGGATCTTAGAAGAGATTATTGTGTCTGGATTGCCACACTACTCCTGTTATCTTTCTAAACAAGGCAACTCCATGGCAATTTTACATACACACAAAACAACTCTTAAAGGGGTAGGTTGAGTAGTCTGAGTCTGGGAGTGTTTTGATTTTTCTTCTTTTTTTTTTCTCGAGTAAAGTATTCTGGTGGGTAGCTAAACTATTTCACCATACTATTGTTCAGCCTTTTAGCAATATTTAATATTTATGGGCATGTTTTTCAATCAGATGAACCATTACTTCCACAATGTTTTCTACATGAAGTGAAGTATTAGTTACTAGTTAATAAATGATCAAGGCATGGTTTCAAAGGTTGTTTGTTTGTTTTGTTTTGTTTTTGCTAAATGAACACAAAGAAAAATTGTATTTAATAATTTTCCTTTATATGCACCATACTACTGTTCAAAAGTTTGGTGTCGATAATTTAATATGAATTTAATGAGAATACAATCTTTTAATGGGTTAATGGGATATGTGCTTATATAACAAAAAACAGTAATCAGATTCATTTTTATTAGTCATTTTTATTAAAATAGAAAATTTGAAAAGATTCACTAAAATGAATACAATTTCTACACCATTTTTGCTATTGAAGGTTAAAATGGACATATCTAACGTATCTTTCACAGCTATTATATTATGTTTTTCAGGAAACCTAATGGAGAAATTAAAAACGTATTAAAATATATTAAATATTCATAATGTTGCTAGTTTTATATTGCCTTCAAAATCATTCCAAATATATTGTGGATTATAAAATACATCACCCAGCCCTACTGTGGACTCCTACTACCCGATTTCATGAGAGCAAAGGGTTATCGGCAGTCTTTTTTCTTGCTCTCTCTTGCACCTGGTTCTGTGCAGCTGGGCTTCATGTTTGGAGGCAGCGGGAACACAATGGCTGTTTCAGTCTCACAGCGTGTGGACCATTTCTCACTGCGTGTGACTCCGAGGCTGCTGCAGTGAAAAGCTGTCTGGAAAATGATTATGAGTGTTGTTCACTGCCTCCCGTCCAGCCCTCGATCCTTCCCTTCAAAACCTAAAAAAGTCAAATTCTCAATTACAATAGATATCAACGCTATCACACAAGTCATTTTTTGGTCTCTTTCTCCTTCTCTTTACAGTATGTTTGGCTTCTGTGAAGGTCACTGTGACCCCAGAGGTGGAAGTGATTAAAGGAGAGACCGCCAAACTGCCCTGCAGTTACACCACCTCTGCATCGGTCTCTACAATTGTGGTCCAGTGGTTCATTGTGAGTACATGAATGACTTTATATTATTACAATATATCACTTTTTTCATTTAATCTCTTTCACTTGTTTTGCTTTTCTTATTTTATACACTGACATTTAAGATTTAAATGAATCATATGCACTTACTGTGCACGTTTTCACATTGGACTTAAAATATGTGTATGTAATTACATCTATAATTATACTGTTGACCCTTCCTTTACCCCTTAACCCACCCTTAAAAGTAACTATACCACCAAACCTATCCCTAACCATAACTTTATCCATATTCCACCTCAATAGCAAGTGTTTTGCAATACAACATACAAACAATACATTGTACCTAGCAATATTTCCTTTTTGATGTACTGTAAGTACATTGTAGTTAAAGACACCTAATGACCGAATGCTGTACTACATTGATTAATTTGTGTTTCCATCATCCTCAGGAAGAAGTAGGTGCAAGAAAACAAATCGCTTACCGGTCTTTCCAAGATTCTGGTGTTGATGCTGGCACAACGTGGAAAGATCGCGTAATCATGGGAGAGGACATGTCCCTCTCCATCTCCCCAGTCAAGGTGGAAGATGAGATAAGCTTCTACTGCCAAGTGACCGCAGGGCCTATGGGGGTGTCTGAGGCTAAGACCCAGGTCAAGGTTTTCTGTAAGTCTGATGACTGAAAACAAATGCATATCATATTTCTTCCATCCTTATTAGCTTAGCCTGCTTGGTTTGAGCGCTTGTGTCCACACCTCTAACAATTTCCATAAACTAAATGGGACATATGGCCAGCCACTTTTACCCCTATTCATTAGTCTTGGGTGTTGTTTGTGAGTTGGCCCAGGGTCAATTATGGGCGTACAGATTGCATTTGACACTATTGATTAATAGAGTGATTGCACTTGTCATGTTTGATGGATGTCATTTTAAGGGTTATGAGAGCCAAAGAACTCTATGTGCATTGAGCACTGTGTTAATGACCAATGATCTAAGAGCAGAGCTGCTTGTCCTTGCCTCGCTGATCCCAGATCAGATGCAAACCGCTGAGAGTCAGATCTTATACTGAGAAAACACAATTAAGGGAGGAACATCTAATAAGTGATGGGATGAGGTGTGTTTTCTGTAGAGTCTTCATGACTGAATGACTGGCACAAATGTAAGATGTAAACTTTAGAGCTAGATACTATAATCATGTTTCTTGTGTATCAAATAATACATAAATTAAAATAGACGTTAGTATGAACTGACTTTTTTGTCAGAACTGCAACTGTCAGAATTTGACGACTGTATTTTGTCTTATTTTCCTGTAAAAATATTGAAACATTTGTAAAACAACAAGATACATTGACTTGCATGTTCAATACACTACCATTAAAACATTTTTTTAAAGAAATTAATACTTGCATTAATTTGATCAAAAGTGACAATGAATTGTAAATGCATTTATAATGTTACAAACTCATAATGTTATGCTTCAATAATGTTACTTCTTCAAATAATTCTGAATGGATTTTACGTTTTCGAATTTTTTTATTAAGTATATTAAAATGTATAGAAATATTTTAATATTATTAAATCTCACTTAAAAATGTTACTTATAAAAATGTAAATATATTATAAAAATGTATATATATATATTTAATTGCTATTAGTTATGAGATGGCACCCATTTCATAGAATGAACTTTGAGATTACTGTAAAAGGTGGTGTAACACTGTATGTATATTATATATTATAGACCTCAGTCAGAGTTCATGGCATATTTATCACAATTTATGGCATATTTAATTTCTCACAGTTTATAGAATTTTTTTTTTTTTTTTTTTTTTTTTGTCCCTAATTGGTCTGCATTAGATGGTATTGAACTTTCAGCCCCCTGCTCAGTGATTCATTATTTCTTTAGAGACCCTCCCCCAGCTGTGTATGATGGGGTCACTTTATGAAAAACTAGACAATTGTTTGTGTGTAGGAGGGCGTAGGCTGCGAATAGTGTGTGTGTATAGACCAGAGAAAACAGCAGAACAGGCTCTTTGTTCATTTTCCACCCCAGACTGCATGAAGCGAGAGAGGCAGTAATAGCTGTAATAATTGTGAATGAGAGCAGTGGGACTGGAAAACAATGACATCTCCTCCCAGGAGACGAATGCTGCTGCCTGCTTCATGGCTAATGGCTGCACCAGAGGGACATGTCCTTATGCAAGGAGAGAAAGAGACATCTATCTCCATACAAACTGTTCTCTCTGCTTGGTCTTTTCAAGTGTCTTTCAAAAGTATTTTGAGAAAGATTAAGACATGATGCCGATGCTTTGGCGACTGAAAAATCATGTGGAAGAAGAGAGACCGACCGAAACGAAGTGCTCTCGGAAGAATGGCATGACTGTTAATGTTATTAAAAATGATTCAGTTTATTTTTGTACCAGATGACAGCTGGGAGAAGTGATATGATGACCTTGTGTGTGAATGAGTGGGTAGGGGAGTGGTTACAGCGTGATTCGGAAAGGGAGCTAGTGTTAATGCATCTTAATGTATGCCTTTTAGCATATTTAACTAATTTTTCATGTTTCCATTTGCAGAATTTAGCGGCAAATTCACTAAACTAGTTTTTGCACAAGATATTTCAGTGCAAAAACCTGATTCTTATTCACCCACTAGCTCCAGTCCAGTTTTACCTGGCAAAATCATTTAAACTCAGTGAATTTCATTCTTTTTGACACACCCTTTCCATGCAAATTAGGCTCATTATATTGTGCCATATTCACAAAACTCTATACTGAGTTTTGTGACAAAACTCTAGTATTACCGCCCACAGAAAGCAGGTGGTAAACTGAAATTTATTTAAAAGAGATATTTGAGTGTATCATAGATATTTGTGAAAATTATAACTGGGCATCCTGGGTATTTATGGTTTAGCGCACATTTTAAAGAGCCAGTTATCAGCTGTCGTGATTCTTTTATTGAACTTCCCCTCAATGTGTTGGTATTTATATGGCCAACTGCATTGGGTATTTGCATGTAATTGGTTGTAGTTGATTTAAGTTATTGATGTAAATGAACTTCCTTTTTTCCTCTCACAGTTGCTCCAGAGAAGCCAGTGATAACAGGCAATAATCAGGCCATCACTGTCAGTCATGACACTACATCCTCCTCTGAGGTGAGCCTCATGTAGATGTTTTTAGCTATATATGATAGCTATGAGTCTTGAAATGTATACATTTATTCTGTGCAGCCTTACAATGACAATGAAAAGCTTGTCAAAAATCTTATGACAACATCTAGCATGTCTAATTTCTGTGTGGTATGTTTGTTTAGGTGGGCAAGTGCACCAGCAGGAACGCTTATCCCGAGCCTCGTATTATCTGGTTTAAAGACGACACTCCGCTGCCTGATGAGAAGAGCCAAAAGGAAAGTAAGTGCAGAATTTGAAAAGTGGCAAGAATAAGTCAGCTCTTTAAAGCCCTTTAAACCAATTTTCCCACCCATTGCAGTATTACTTGAATCATAGTGGGGTCCAAAAATCTGGGGTTCAAATGGGGATATACACTACTATTCTACTGTAATTATACTTTTATTCAGCAAAGATGCATTCAATTGATCAAAAGTGACAGCAAAAACATTTACGTTGTAACAAAAAGTCTGTAAAATAAATGCAGTGCTTTTTAACTTTCTATTAATTAAAGAATCCTGAAAAAATGCATCAGTGTTTCCACAAAAAATTAAGTAGCACAATTTTTTCAACATTGATAATAATAAGAAATGTTTCTTGAGCACCAAATCAGCATATTAGAATGATTTCTGAAGGATCATGTGACTGATGACTGGAATAATAATACTGAAAATTACATTTTAAAATAGAAAACAGTTTTAATGGTAATATTATTTAACAATATTACTGTTTATACTGTATTTTTTATCAAATAAATGTCAGCCTTGGCGAGCATAAGAGACTTCTTTCCAAAACATAAAAAATGTACCGACCCTAATCTTGTGAGCAATATATACATTTATGAAATACCTTTCAGCATATATACATATATAATTAGCATAATAGCATTCTGCTACTCCTGCCACACTTACTGTAAATTAATCTTGTTCCTCTCTTTTTCACAGAAACGTATATGATAACTAGTTTGGTGAAGGAAGCCTCAGGCCTGTACACCAAAACCAGCACGCTGTACATGCAGCCGGTTAAAGCCGATGCTAAATCAGTCTTCCACTGCACGGTGGAGTACAGCCTGCCAGGCAACCAGCTCAAACAGGAGAGCTCTGATAGATTCAACCTCTCATTGCTCTGTGAGTCAGCCCCACACACACACACACACACACACACACACTTACAAAGAAAGTAACCCGTGCTGTATGCGTCAACTATATATGCCTCAAACTCTTCATCCTGTGCTCTCCTCCAATCAGATTCGACAGAAAATGTATACTTCAAAGTGAAGAATCAGGGGCCAATCAAAGAGGGGGATGATGTGGAGATGGAATGTAAGACTGATGGAAACCCTCAGCCAGAGTTTGAGTTTTCTATAGAGGTGAGAGAGGACATGTATGCTAAACCACAACCAAATGATCCAGTATATTATTCTCACTCACGTATTTACTCACTCACTTGTAAGGACTCACCATTGAAAGGATCGAAAGGCACATTACATTTGAAGAGTGTCACTCGAAATAATTCTGGAGACTATATGTGTGAAGCTCTGGACTTTGATGCCTTAACAGATGTCGAACTTACCAAAACTCTACACTTAAACGTGCACTGTAAGTACCAATCCCAGATACTATAATAAATACAAAAGTGGGCAAGTTACTAAATGACATGCATAATTGATTATTTGTTAAACTTCATTCATCATTACCATCGCTAATTCAGACAAGCTTTACAGAACATCTCATAGTAAAAAAGAAGAAGAAGTAGAAGAAGAAGAAGGAAAAAAAGAGATTTCCAAGAATAGTGTGATATCGGTAAAATATGTTCATGAAGTGGTAAAAATGGTCTGGAATGAATCGTGACATGGCTGCAAATCAAAATCAAGACAAACGCTTCTCATTATTATTTTTATGTTTGTTTGTTTTTGTTGTATTATTTTATACAGTCTATTATAGTATTTATTAATATTTTGATTTAGATTTTATTTGTATTTTATTTTTATTTTAGCTTAAGTTTTTCAAAAAAACAAAACAAATTGATTGCTTTTCTTTTTTTTTTTTTTTTCATTTGGCTTTAATTTTATTGCAGTTTTTAATTTTAGTACTTGAACATACACTTACTTGCCAAAATTTAGGTTTCTCTTATTTTCATTTGTTACGTTTTATACGTTTTATATTACGTTTGTTACGTTTTATCTTATATTTATTTTATTTCAGCTTTATTTCAATTGTTATATATATTTTGTTATTTTAATAGCTTTTTTTTATTTACTTTATACTTTATAATAACATCACTGCTTCTCAACATCGACTGAAAAGAGCATAATTTGAAAGCACTTACAAGGGAACACAACTGTTTCTACTAATGTTTTTACAACACATTCGTTCTGTTACTGCGAACACTTTAGTTGCTATCAACACTACAATCACCTCAATCAATTACAGTTTTTTTTCAACCATTACAATATCTTTGAACAATATCTTTGGATAAAATAGTGTTTAACTTTCCAACCACAGAAGGTTTGGAGCACTGATTCTGAAACACCCAGATGCTCTCTATATTAGATACATTAGAAAAGAGCAAAAGCTTGTCTGAGAAAATGGCAAATGGCAACAGTTGTTAGGGTTGGTCAGTAATGTTTGAGGGTGGGGCTTAGAAAAGGAGTTGTTAAGTTTATTCAAGTTTGTTCAACTACACTCAAAACACATTTTTTTTTCACTCTGTCAGATATTGACCCTGTGGCAGTGACTCCAGAAGGCCCCTTGGTGGTTGATAAAGGAGATACTGTGGAGCTTCAGTGTAGGACCAAGTCCTCTGATGCCCACACCCTGCAGTGGAAAAAGGCAAGTATAGATTTCAACAAGCCTCCATCCCCTTTCCAAATGTTCCCAGAGTACCTCACTTTTCTATATTTATCTATGTTTTTCTCTCTGATGTTCTTTTAATCATAATGATGCATGCTTTGTTTCTGCCTTTTGAGGTCCTTTCAGTTTGCTTTTGTCATTTTGGAAGATAATGTCAAATTTAAACCCCATTTCACCCAAAAATGAAGACTCTGTAATCATTATTATCTCATGTCTTATCATAGTCTCATGTCATTCCATAAGACTGGTTAATCTTTGAAATGAAAATTAAAATAGTTTCAATGAAACCTGAGATGTTTCTGTCCTCCACTGAAAGTCCTGGTAACCAAAATTTAAAAGATCCAAAAAGTTCATGAAGGTGTCGGTTCATATGGATTCAATTACGACACCTGTATGAAAAAAAAAAAAAACATAGAAAAAGCAAAGAAAAAAAGTCTTATGGCTGTACACTTTTTAGCTAATGGAAATAGTGGGTTATACTAGATCTCGTCAGAATTAACATCTCATTTCATCTTACTGTATATCATAGGACTCAACAAAGTTGTCGAACACGGGTGTGTGGACTATCCAGTCAGCGACTTTGGCTGACGCTGGTGTGTATATATGTGTTGGAGCTGTACCTTCAGTGCCGGGTCTCCAAAAACAAGCCAATGTCACCCTTAACGTCAGAGGTACTAAGTGCATACACACACATACAGCTTTATTGTGGTTGATCAGAGCAAAGTGTCAATATAAGCTGTCATCAATGTCAAAGCAGCTTGCATTCAAGAGACAGAACACTACTATGGGCTGTCAACAGTTGATGCTTGTTATACCAGCTGGTTTCCGTTGTGTGGACATTATGTTTAGATACAGGTAGCAGTTCAATGTCAGAAGGATACAGCTTCAGTGAAGCGTGTTTGTTTGAAAATACTGTTTCAAGATTCAAGATTCAAGAGTTTTATTTGTCATATACACAGTTATATACAGAATATACAACCGGCAGTGAAATGTAAACAGGTCCGCTCCATGGACAGTGCAAATTCACAGTTAAAAACACAAGGAGGAAATTATATAGAAATAGGATAAAAAAGTACTATATATATATATATATATATATATATATCTATATCTGTAGAATTATAAATAATCAAGTCAAGAGAAAAAAAAAAAAAGTAAAAATAAGGATAAAGTGGAATAAAATAATTGAAGTAGACTGTGCAGTGAGTAAACTGTAGACTTATAAATATGTGGTTAACAAATGTATAAAGAGTATAATGTGCAACCAGGTTTATAACAGGTTGTTACACAGTAACAACGAGAACAGAACAGAAAGTGCAGTGCAATGACAGTGTATCGATGTTTATCCTGAAGTGAAGTCACGTGACGTTAAGTTCAGGAGTCTGATGGCCTGGGGAAGAAGCTCCTCCTGAGTCTCTCAGTTTTGGCCATCAGGCTTGGAAGCGCTACCAGATGGCATCAGCGTGAAATGAGGGTTTGCAGGGTGATTAGAGTCCTTGATGATCTTGGTAGCTCTACCTTTGCAGCGTTTGGTGTAGACGTCCTGCAGAGACGGGAGAGCTGACCCTGAGATACGCTCGGATAAGCGCACGACTCTTTGCAGGGCTTTGCGGTCATGACTGGTGCTGTTCCTATACCACGCTGTGATGCACTGAGTTAAAACACTTTCTATCGCCCCTAAATAGAAAGTTTTCAGGATAGCTGGTGAAACCCTGAATTTCCTCAGCTGGCGCAGGTGGTACAGTCTTTGCCTGGCTTTTTTCACCTGTGTCTGAATGTGAGCAGTCCAGGTCAGGTCCTCGGAGATGTTTACTCCCAGGTACTTGAAGCTGCTCACTCTCTCTACTGGTGACCCGCTGATCATGAGGGGGGAGTATGTCCGTTGCTGTCTCTTCCTGAAGTCCACAATCATTTCTTTGGTCTTGCCAACATTGTTTGTTGAGACAGTTGTCCTGGCACCATGATGTTAGATGCTCCACCTCGTCCAAGTATGCCGTCTCATTGTTGTTGGAAATGAGGCCCAGGACAACAGTATCATCAGCAAATTTGATGATAGAGGTGGAGCTGTGTGTGGACAAACAGTCATGCGTGTAGAGAGAGTAGAGCAGGGGCTCAGGACACAGCCCTGTGGAGCTCCCACACTCAGGGTGATGGAGGAGGAGGTGGACTGGCCTATTCTCACCACCTGAGGCCTGCCAGTGAGGAAGTCCTCAATCCAGTGGCAGAGAGAAGGATTCAGGCCGAGATCCAGGAGTTTGGAGGTTAGCTTGGTGGGAACTATGGTGTTAAAGGCTGAGCTATAGTCAATAAATAGCAGCCTTACGTAGTTCCCACTTTTACTGTCGATGAGTGAGGGAGGAGTGGAGGACATGAGAGATGGCATCTTCAGTCGATCTATTGGGACAATAGGCAAACTGAAGAGGGTCCAAAGTTTATGCTAGAGTAACTCGCAGCAAGATTACTGTGAGAATATTAAAATGATTGTCAGGCCAGCGTCATGGCTGAGCTCAAGTAAAACATTATTCAAAATATCCATATCAAAACATTATGAAATATTTAAAGACAAAACTACAATTATCTCTTGTGTTGTCGATGGATGGTACACTACCATTCAAAAGTTTGGGGTCAAAAGTTTGATTCAAAATACAGTAACACTGAAATATTATTACAATTTAAAAATAACTTTCTATATGAATATATTTTAAAATGTACACTCACCTAAAGGATTGTTTGGAACACCAGTTAAATTTCTCATTAATGCAATTATCTAATCAACCAATCACATGGCAGTTGCTTCAATGCATTTAGGGGTGTGGTCCTGGTCAAGACAATCTCCTGAACTCCAAACTGAATGTCAGAATGGGAAAGAAAGG
Source organism: Paracanthobrama guichenoti (assembly GCA_018749465.1). NCBI lineage: Eukaryota > Metazoa > Chordata > Actinopteri > Cypriniformes > Gobionidae > Paracanthobrama > Paracanthobrama guichenoti. Next base: position 21,938,145 of record CM031958.1, on the reverse strand, counting down.
TGATTTAAGCAATTTTGAGTGTGGCATGGTTGTTAGTGCCAGACGGGCCAGTCTGAGTATTCCACAATCTGCTCAGTTTCTGGGATTTTCATGCACAACCATTTCTAGGGTTTACAAAGAATGGTGTGAAAAGGGAAAAACATCCAGTATGCGGCAGTCCTGTGGGCAAAAATGCCTTGTTGATGCTAGAGGTCAGAGGAGAATGGTCCGACTGATTCAAGCTGATAGAAGAGCAACTTTGACTGAAATAACCACTCGTTACAACCGAGGTATGCAGCAAAGCATTTGTGAAGCCACAACATGCACAACCTTGAGGCGGATGGGCTACAACAACAGAAGACCCCACCAGGTACCACTCATCTCCACTACAAATAGGAAAAAGAGGCTACAATTTGCACAAGCTCACCAAAATTAGACAGTTGAAGACTGGAAAAATGTTGCCTGGTCTGATGAGTCTCGATTTCTGGTGAGACATTCAGATGTCTGTGCAGGCTGGTGGTGGTGGTGTAATGGTGTGGGGGATGTTTTCTTGGCACACTTTAGGCCCCTTAGTGCCAATTGGGCATTGTTTAAATGCCACGGCCTACCTGAGCATTGTTTCTGACCATGTCCATCCCTTTATGACCACCATGTACCCATTCTCTGATGGCTACTTCCAGCAGGATAATGCACCATGTCACAAAGCTTGAATCATTTCAAATTGGTTTCTTGAACATGACAATGTGTTCACTGTACTAAAATGGCCTCAACCCAATAGAGCATCTTTGGGATGTGGTGGAACAGGAGCTTCATGCCCTGGATGTGCATCCCACAAATCTCCATCAACTGCAAGATGCTATCCTATCAATATGGGCCAACATTTCTAAAGAATGCTTTCAGCACCTCGTTGAATCAAGAATTAAGGCAGTTCTGAAGGCGAAAGGGGGTCAAACACAGTATTAGTATGGTGTTCCTAATAATCATTTAGATTAGTGTAATTTATTCCTATGATGGCAAAGCTGAATTTTCAGCATCACTATTCCAGTCTTCAGTGTCACATGATCTTTCAGAAATCATTCTAATATGCTGATTTGATGCTCAAGAAACATGCTTAATAGTTTTTTTTTTTTTTTTTTTTTGCATCCTTGCTGAATACAAGTTTTAATTTCTTTAGAAAACCCCAAACTTTTTAACAGTAGAGTCTAGTCTTTCCCCCCCAAAAAAAGTCTTTTTACAGCTGGTTCTCCATAATGAAGAGTAAAGGATGCACATTAGGTGTGTAATTGATGCTGATCTGCGTGTTTTATCATTTGTGTGCTGCCATGGAGGATGATGGGAAATGTTTGTTTCCTCATAAACCAGCTAAATAATTCGGGTTTTCGGCAGCAAACAAAATTCTTACAAACTAAATGGCACTATCAACATTCACATTTACAGCTAATTATGATCATAACATTTTGCTTCCGCTATACAAATTTAATTTATACACCCCAAACTCAGGGTGTAAAAAAAGTAACACATTTCCCAGACTTTAATTAAGCCGCTCATGTGCGTACTTGTAAATACATTTATTCTGATAAGAATTCCTGAATGCATATAATGAGTCCAAGCTAGCTTAGCTAGGTAATATGGGATGTTGTTGCACTGGAGTTGCTTTAGAAGGAACTGCATCAAAAGAACAAAAAAAATCTAATCCTCATAGACATTTTTGCTCCTATCAGTTTAATTTGGTTCAAGGCAACTTCCTGAAATGCTTGTGGTAAAAATTAATGGGATATATATTTCCAAGGCCACTAACAATGTGAGCAGTTACTGTTGAACTAATTCCTATAATAAAACTCTTACAAGAGTTGTTAAACACCTTGTCGTCCTGCAGTATGTGACATATACAGTAACACTAGGCAGTGTGTCATTTATCCTATCTATGCAACCAGGAAAACTTTCATTCTATAGCTGATTTCCTGGTTTTGTTCCTTATGCCTTTATGGTATTTAGAGTATTCATGGGTATAGTTCACAACTTCCTGGTTTCCATGAAAGGATGGTGAGGAATTTACAGTGTGGTCCATAAATTTTCCGCTGGTACTGAGCACATGATGTCACGGCTCTACATAGGATGTAGCTATACTGTTTTCATGGATATTGCCTAGTGCCATGGATAATAGCCCTAGTGTCGGAGCCTACTCCAACACAGAAATTGACTAGTTGTCGACTCCTTGCTGCATCTGAAATCATTCACTCGTGCATAAGAAAGCTGATGATATTGCAGGAAAAACATCATAGTCATATAGTTTTTTTCCTACATGTAGATTATGTACAATAAAAATTCTGTTGCCAGCCTTGTGGCTTCATTGGTTTTATATAATTTGGTTTGCCATGGTATCCTAAATTGTGTTAATTGAAACAACAACAACAACAAAAAAAAAACATAACTTAATAAATATACAAACCTGATTCCAAAAAAAAGTTGGGACACTGTACAAATTGTGAATAAAAACAGAATGCAATGATCTGGAAATTTACAACATAGATGACATATCAAATGTTTAAACTGAAAAAATGTATAATTTTAAGGGGAAAATAAGTTGATTTTAAATTTCATGGCATCAACACATCTCAAAAAAGTTGGGACAAGGCCATGTTTATCACTGTGTGGCATCCCCTCTTCTTTTATAACAGTCTGCAAACGTCTGGGGACTGAGGAGACAAGTTGCTCAAGTTTAGGAATAGGAATGTTGTCCCATTCTTGTCTAATACAGGCTTCTAGTTGCTCAACTGTCTTAGGTCTTCTTTGTCGCATATTCCTCTTTATGATGCGCCAACTGTTTTCTATGGGTGAAAGATCTGGACTGCAGGGTGGCCATTTCAGTGCCTGGATCCTTCTTCTACGCAGCCATGATGTTGTAACTGATGCAGTATGTGGTCTGGCATTGTCATGTTGGAAAATGCATGGTCTTCCCTGAAAGAGACGACGTCTGGATGGGAGCATATGTTGTTCTAGAACTTGGATGTACCTTTCAGCATTGATGGTGCCTTTCCAGATGTGTAACCCCATGCCACACGCACTCATGCAACCCCATACCATCAGAGATGCAGGCTTCTGAACTGAGCACTGATAACAACTTGGGTTGTCCTTGTCCTCTTTAGTCTGGATGACATGGCGTCCCAGTTTTCCAAAAAGAACTTCAAATTTTGATTGGTCTGACCACAGAACAGTTTTCCACTTTGCCCCATTCCATTTTAAATGAGCCTTGGCCCAGAGAAAACACCTGCACTTCTGGATCATGTTTAGATATGGCTTCTTTTTTGACCTATAGAGTTTTAGCTGGCAACGGCGAATGGCACGGTGGATTGTGTTCACCGACAATGTTTTCTGGAAGTATTCCTGAACCCATGTTGTGATTTCCATTACAGTAGCATTCCTGTATGTGATGCAGTGCCGTCTAAGGGCCCGAAGATCATGGGCATCCAGTATGGTTTTCCGGCCTTGACCCTTACACACAGAGATTGTTCCAGATTCTCTGAATCTTTGGATGATATTATGCACTGTAGATGATGATAACTTCAAACTCTTTGCAATTTTTCTCTGAGAAACTCCTTTCTGATATTGCTCCAGTATTTTTTGCTGCAGCATTGGGGGAATTGGTGATCCTCTGCCCATCTTGACTCCTGAACTTAACATCACGTGACTTCACGTCAGGATAAACATCGATACACTGACATTGCACTGCACTTTCTGTTCTCGTTGTTACTGTGTAACAACCTGTCATAAACCTGTTTGCACATTATACTCTTTATACATTTGTTAACCACATATTTATAAGTCTACAGTTTACTCACTGCAAAGTCTACTTCAATTATTGTATTCCACTTTATCCTTATTTGTTACCTTTTTTTTTCTCTTGACTTGATTATTTATAATTCTACAGATATAGACATATATATATATATATATATAGATAGTACTTTTTTTATATCCTATTTCTATTATAATTTCTTCCTTGTGTTTTTAACTGTGAATTTGCACTGTCCATGGAGCGGACCTTTTTTTTTGGTTTTTCGGATGGTTTACATTTCACTGCCGGTTGTATATTCTGTATATAACTGTGTATGTGACAAATAAAACTCTTGAATCTTCTTGATCTTGAATCTTGAGAGACACTGCCACTCTGAGAGGCTCTTTTTATACCCAATCATGTTGCCAATTGACCTAATAAGTTGAAAATTGGTCCTCCAGCTGTTCCTTATACTGTATGTAAATTTAACTTTTCCGGCCTCTTATTGCTATCTGTCCCAACTAATTTTGGAATGTGTAGCACTCATGAAATCCAAAATGAGCCAATGTTTGGCATGACATTTCAAAATGTCTCACTTTCAACATTTGATATGTTATCTATATTTTATTGTGAATAAAATAAAAGTTTACGAGATTTGTAAATTATTGCATTCCTTTTTTATTCACAATTTGTACAGTGTCCCAAATTTTTGGGAAACGGGTTTGTGCATTATTGTATATATTTAGACTAGATAAAAAAATAAAAATAATCTTGAAATCTCCTGTCCTAACAGCATTTTTCCGCAAGAGATGACAACACATTTATTGCCCTTAACCAAACATTTAGATGAATTCACTGAAGAATACATTATCTTCGCTCTTGCTGAAAAAATATTTGACCAAGGCTTTTTCTTTAAAATTTGGTAGTATTGGCAATTTCTAGGAAAGGCATCATATCAAGGTAATGTCAACTCTAAAGTTGACTCATTTGGCCAGTCACGCTAAAAGTGTGTTGTTTTAATAAAGGTAGTTTTAGGCTTTGTGTCGGAAAATTAGAATAGCCTACATGATAATGACGTAAATCTTGTATTCTCACATTTAAAGTACTTAAAGTAAATTGATTCCGAGAGTTGATTCCAACGACTTCTACGGTGGGAGTCAGGAATCGGAGTCGACTCCGAAAAACCTTTGCACTGCCATGGACTGAATCCTCAAAAAAAGCAGATGTCAAATTTGTTAAGATGATCTGGTGTGGTAGGCTTAATTAAATGCCTCTTAAGGGCTAACAGAGATATCAAGGAATTTACAATTCAAATTCAAAGCAACTGAAATCAAAGACTGGTGGCTTATAATAAACACATGCTTTTGTTTTGAAGGTACACCTGAGATTGAAGCTTCGGTGGATGGTTTGGTTGCTAAGGAGGGAGAGATGGTCACTCTCAACTGTTCTGCTCTTGGCTATCCTGCTCCACAGTTCAGCTGGACCCCTTCTGGCAAACAGGTGCGTGTGTGTGTGCTCAAAAAAATCTATTGATTTGAACTTGATCTTTACATCATTGAAAACTGTATTCATTGTATTTTGTAATGTTATTCATCTGTCTGTTTGTCTGGGTGTAGTCAGTGACAGTAATGGGGAATAAGGTGATCAGCATGGTCACTCTTGAGGCCACAGCCGCGGTTCTGACGAATGGTGTGATTTGTGAAGCATACAATAAGCATGGAAGAGACAGCAGGAACTTCAAGGTGTCCATCAAATCAGGTAAGTGCTTCCATACAGACTAAGTCAGTGTTAAGATTGGAATACTATACTGGGTTAAAAATAACCTCATTGGCAACCCAGCACTGGGTAAATATCAGACAGAAACTTCCAGTTTTATCTAGTTTGGTACGCCTATATATAAACCGGCAGCATGGCTGCACAAATAGAACCCCAGCATATGCTGTATACTGCCTTCTGGTATGAAGAGATATACATTTCAGACAGTGCAATGACCTTATTTTTGTATGGTTAATTCAGCCTGTAGCAACCAGATATCTCAGTTACATATGAATGCTGTTTTCATGAATTTTTATCCCATTTTGTGTAAGATTTTTTGGAAATCTGCTCAAATAATTAGTTGAGACGGTCTCAAAAATCATAGTTCATTAAGTTCATTTAATACACTGAAAACTGAAGGTAAAGTGACCAGTGGATTGTGGGATATCGTATCTTACGCATGCAGTGTGCTCTGGGCTGTATACTGCACTTTTTGGAAATTGTAAATGGTCACCCTGAACTGATATATAATTTTTAGAGGGTGGGATTATGGGCAAAGAGTTCAACATCACTATATAAAAAGAATATGTTCATGAATATTAAATAGCGTACACTGATGTTGCTTGGTCATATCTCAAGTCATGTTACCTAATTGATATTCATGAGCCAAACAATTCACCTTGATAGTATGTATAAAATTATTGAGTTGCATGGCCTTGTAGACACTTCAGAATCATGTCCATTTTATGCTTTACTGATGAAAAGTTTGAAGACTGTAAGATTCTTTTTAACGTTTTCGATAAGTCTCTTATTATACCCACAAGGCTGCATTTATTTGATTAAAAATTACATTTTTAAATATTATTACAATTTAAAATAGCTGTTTTCTGATTTTGTATACATTTTAAAATGTTAATATTATTCCTGTGATGGCAAAGCTGAATTTTCAGCATCATTCCTCCAGTCTTCAGTGTCACATGATCCTTCAGAAATCATTCTAACATGAGGATTTGCTGCTCAAGAGAGTATTGCTTATTAAAATTAATGTTGAAAACAGTTTGAAATAGAAATCTAGAAATTATCCCAAACTATGTGTTGTAGTTACTAGATATTAGTAGATATTTTTACATCACAAATCCAGATTTAATTGCAAATTTAAACAATAAATGCAAATCGTTCTAATAAATAGTATGCAGTATGCAGTTCCAAACATACTTTGTGTGTCAACTCACCCAGATTTATGTGTACATTCAGTGACTTGAAGTGGACAAAATAAAGTGTCGGTACTCACCATATGGGGCAGGGCTTTGTTGGGAAGCTCCATATTTTAAAGCTCTTTCTAACTTGTACTCAGCCTTAAAACAAACATATAGTTCTTGTAATTGTTTAACTATAGCATTTGTTACAATAATGGTTTATTTACAAAGCAAGACCATTGGCGGCTCCTCATTACCATGCAGGCCAATGTTAACTTTTTTCTTTTTTAAATCTATAGCATTTTTATGAAAAATAGCAACAGTTAGAAACTATAGCTACAACATGCCACAGGTGTAATATACATCTTTAGTGAAAAATCTATTCCCTTAACTGATTATCTATTATAAATTCTACATCTAGTCAAAATTTACCACACTAAATACAATAGAACGTGATAATTTCTAGTATCATGAGTTTAAAAAGCTTGCAGGATGATGTTTTCCCCTCTTTTCATCAGTCATTTTGGTGGCTGTTTTAGATCATGCTCGACTTTCTCCGTAGTGTTTTACTACATTCTCAATAGAATTCAAATAGAATAGAATTCAGCGCCACTTAATTAAACAATTGGACTTCAGTCACAGTCATATTGCACAAACAATTGATCCGTTATAAAAGCGAGAAGTAGCGGTACAATGTGTAAAATGTTAGCTGTTCTTTAAACCTCATTCTTTTATTTCTTCTGTGCAGATGCAGACAAATCCACCGATGCCGCTAACCGAGGTAGACACTTGTCCCAGCTCTCTCTGCTCCTCCTCTCCCTCTCAGGACTCTTTCTTGTACATACTCCGTAATCTAACTCTTCAGCTCTTTACACTGTATATTATGTATTGTTACCAAACACTGTGTATATTGTATATTGTATTGCGTATGTGATCTTTGTATGATGTCTGTCCTCTATTTTGTTGATGCTGCACCTTTAACTTTTCCCTTATTTGGGACAATAAAGGATTCTGTTCTATTTTATCTTCCTCTCTTTCCTTCCTCTCTGTGTCTGGGTGTTTGTCTCCCAATACTGATGTCTTTTCCTTCCATTCTTGGGTGTGCTGTCAAATGTTTAGCTTGTGCGGTCACTTTAGAGTGTGTATGTTCATCTTCATCTCGTTGATGGGCCTCGCTATGTGTGTGTGAATGTGGGTTAATTATGGAGTGTATTTTTTTTTTTTTTTTTTTTTGTGTGCTGTTCAATGGGACTCAACTTTCTCTTTCCCATAATGCTGCTCGAAGGAAACCCCGTGTTTAAAACAGGTCTGTATAACCCCTGCTGATTTTCTGTCTTTGCGTGTGAATGAAATGGTGTATGTATGTGATTGTCTGTTTGCTTACAGCTGTGAGATTGTGTATGTGTGTGTTTGTATATAATTTCTCAATCTGTGACCTTATTTATCACAGATTACTTTATGGGTCTCGCATTTACTGTTGACAAAAGAACAATTGCTTATTGTTCTGGTTTACTTCCTCCCCACCCTCCTCAACACACCCATTCCCCCTCTATGTCCCCCTTTCTCTTCCTCTCCCACCCAAAAGTATTACTTCTTCACACTCACCATTAACCATCAACTTCTCACAGCTCTCTTCTTGTTGGCTCTTCTCAGCGGAGAAACAGCAGGGGGGTTCGAGTACGGTCGTGATCGCCGTGGTGGTGTGTGTTCTGCTGCTTCTCATCCTGGTGGCTCTGCTCTTCTTCCTCAGTAAGAAGGGCAAGCTGAGCTGTGGGAAAAAAGACAAGAAGGATGTGTAAGTAAACCATGATAACCAACATTTGCAAACCACATGTCCACATATTCATTCTCTTCTTTATGTGTCCTTCCTCCTTGCAGGGCATCTGGGGACGTGAAAGGTGGTATTGTGGTAGAGATGAAGTCCAATGAAAAAGAAGAGGCTGGTCTGTTAAATAAACCTCATGGAGAACAGGTGAGGGGTCAAAGATTACATTTAGCAGAGTAGCACACACACACATGTCTGGCGTGCTATCTTTCTGGGGACTCGCCATAGACATAATATATATATATTCTATCCCCCTACACTACACCTACCCATCACAGAAAACATTCTGCATTTTTACATTTCCAAAAGAACTCATTCTGTATGATTTATAAGCTTTTGTACCCATGGTACCCATGGGGACCTCAATTTAGGTGACGTGAGTCTGTGTGCATTCAGGTTGAAGTCCCCACCAGGCTAGAAAAACATGTACACACACACACACACACACACACACACACACACACACACACACACACACACACACACACACACACACACACACACACACACACACACAGTGTCCGTGTTATTGTGTTATTTTTAGTATTATACTGTTAAAGTATTAATGTTTTGAATAATCTTAATAAGTATTTAATAATTCAGTACTTTTGTAATTTTTGTAAAAAAAATTTTTTTTTCCATATACCTCAATTTATTTTATTTTCACTTAGTTGCCAAGGTTCAGTTAGTTGCCAACATTTCTAATTTACTTAAAAAACTAAAAACTAAATCTAATATATATATATTTTTATTTCAGCTTTGTCAATTAATAATAAATATAATGTAAAAATGTTTAATCATTTTAATTGACTATAACAATTTAAATATGTTAATATTAGCCTGAACTGCTTTTTTAAAATAATTATTTGACTAATAATTCACTGCATCAGTGTCACCTTTAAGAATTGTATTATTTTAGGCAGCTTGATGGCCTGTACCAACAGCGTGCATTCATTAACAACCTTTCCTCTTTCACAGTGTTAAAACGAAAATGATAAGAACAAGATCTGACGTGGTGACAGAAGATGACGTGGTGGAATTAGGAGTGCTCTGATGGAGGAGAAGAGAGATGATGTAGGACAGAGAAGATGAATTCATTTTGGCTGTACAGTTTTTTGTTTTGTTTTTTAAGTGGAGCGGGGGATGGGGGGTGTTGGAGGGGCTATGATGTTGAACTAAGGGTGGGTTTAAGTTTAGAAGTGGGAGGGGCAATAAAGGTAAATCTGGCATTATTTTGATAAGGGTGCCTACTGTTTCCTGATTGTGTAATCAAGCCAAACTTTATCCAATCAGAATGACTGGGCAGTACAACTCTATGGAATAAAGCGTGACTTAATGCAGCTCAGTGTTCATCTACCCAAAACAAATCAGAAAAGTCACTGTGGACACTGGATGTTGCTCTTCATACTGTGCTGCACCCTGGGTATGTTGATTAGTTCATGTTGTTTAATAGTGCAGCCTCTTTTTGCATTACACACTGCACTCACTTACTGTGTACATTTTTGATTGTGAACTGCACACATGCCATTATCCCGAGTAGTAGACCCTACAGACTACTATACGTGTTGGTCATGATCTGCATGGCGCATATATGGATGTGGTGAAATGATCAAACTCTGTTATTCATATCAGCCTATGTATAGTCAAACATTTATGTTTTTGCCCATATTTTAGACCATGTCCTAAATTACACACTATAATGTCCTACACCTATGTTTTGAGCTAAAACCAAAAGCCTGTGGTGAGGCAAAGAAAGTATGTGAGAATCCCTCTCAAAGCATATATCTGAATGCACAAACACATTTAGCTCAAGTCTGAGAGTTGTGGAAGTGGTTCAGAACTACACAACTAACTCAATAATCTCATTTCCTCTGTACCCGCACTGAATTTCACTCGACAGCTCGGACATGTTCAAAGACTTTAACCTAACCTTGTAGTTATTAAACATGGGTTAGTAATGGGACAGGTCAGGCCTATCTTCTGGGTTTTTGTCTTTTAAAATGGCTCCTGATGGGGTTAAGAATTCATTAGTTTATATATTCTCACCTTTTCTTTTTGGATAATTAAAGATTTGGAAAATATCTACTTAATGAGCACAAATCTAAATGCACATGCTGTCTCAATATACTTTTCTTTTTCTTTTACCAATGCTATTAATCAAGGTTAGCGTTATTTATACATGTAGAGAAACATATCAAATTAAACACCTTCAGCCTTTTTAAAAAAAAGCGTAAAAGTCATTGCTCTGTGTTTAGTTGAGTTCTGTCATTTACTCACCATCATGTCATTCCAAACCGAATGTCTTTCTTTTGTCCATAATTAAAGTTAGTGGAGTCCAAACAACGCTGGATCACACTGATTTTTAATTGTATGGACAAAAATAAATAAATAAATTCTAATATAGGTTTGCAATTACATGACGGTGAGTAAATGATGTTAATTTTCAGAGAGTAAGGAACAGTTGAGGGACAGGGTCAGAATTTTTCCACTGTTACAGAGTGTTATTTATCATTGATATTCATTGCAGCTTTCATTTAAAAAACAAAAAAACCAAAATATGAACATGGGGTGTAAAACATGATTTCTTTAAGCTCGTATGTGATGTTCCAGGGTTTTGTGTTTTGCATATATATGTATTCTGTATCTTTCTCAGTAATAATAGCACACTGTTGTTCAGATGTCATTTTTTTCCCAGGCCCTAATGTTAAACAAAGCCATAAGCCTTGTTATTTGCTTCAAATAACAGATTTACTATCTGCTGTTCTTTGAGTCGGGTCCTCTGCATGTCAGAGCAACACCTAGGGATAGTTTTTTTTTTTTTAAACATTTACGCAATTTCTCAATATGGCCATAGATACAGCACATACATACTGTGCTTTTCTGTACCAACAAAACAGTGATTCTAGACTTAGCAGGTTAAGTACAATTGAATGAGGTTAAAGAGGACTGAGGAGAAATGAAATTGGTAGAGGGTGGAAAAGGGTTTTGTTTGGATATAACAAACATTCTTTTTTTACCTACTGAGTCTTTGTGTGTAGTTGAGTGTTAATGAATCGGTATGTATTACTTGTCCATTAGACACATGAAACATGAACTAATACATCTCTGAACATCTCAAACACTGGAAAAAGTATGATGGCCAGTTTGTTAAGGCCTCTGTCTCAGACTCCTCATGGAATATATTTTACTTTTTATCTTAATGCTATTTTTCACATTTATTGTTATCATTTTGCAAAATGTAGTCATATGTTCTGTCAATGCAGTGTGTGATTTAGAATTATGGTCAATATTTGCATACCAAGATATTTGAACACCATTTTTTAGAATATTGTGAAAGAAAAAGCTTTTCTTAAAGAGGGCATAGGTTACATGTCTTAACTACTGAATGATTTTGCAAATTTCACTGGTATTACAAGAAAGAAGAACGCTGTTTTGAATAAGATGTCATACTTTATGGATGTCTGCAATTGTTTATGCCCTCTAGGTCTACTGTATATTTTGTGGTACGCATTTGTGAACTTTGTAGCTTGTCTTCTTCTGATTGGAACTGTGTAGAATTTATACTGCCAAAAAACAAAAACAAAAAAAAACAACAACAACAACAACAAATCCCAAACTGTCTCATGTTTTGTGTCCAAAAAGTTCTAAAATTGCTGTAATCCCAAGGTAACAGTTTAAATGGCTGAATCAGTTGAATATGTTAAACATTGTTTCTCATCTTAACATTCATCTCGAGTTTCCCTTTGTTCCCTTGCTTTCAGCTTCTAATGATAGTTCAGATTTAACAGGCTTTAATCTTTTGTAACCATCAGGTAAGTATATCATGTATGATCATGTTAATCTTTAAATGATAATGCGAAACCCCCTTAAGGGATTTCTACATGTAAAGACACCTTGGAGGACATATACACGCTTCCGTAATAGAATGAGATTTAACTATGATCATTACATTATGTAATCTGATAGGCGTGGGGTTTGGTTATTTCATCTTTGTGAGAATAAACTGTCGTAATTTAGTGAAATGCAGCTATAGGAACCTTGCTGCGGATTGTGTTCACACTTGCAATTGCGTGTGGAGCGACACGATTAGAAAGCTGCTTATCCTGCATAACACATCCTTAACACATTTAGCGCTAAAAGACTGATTTTCTTTTTAATTTGTGAATATGAAATCTAAACTGTTGAACAAAACATGAAAGTCTCCAACTGTAGTAATGACAAGCTGACTGACACATTTTAGGCTTGTCACTATGGTCACTTTAACCGAATTTCGCAGGCAAAAAAGGGTAATTTGCCTATTGTCAAGAGGGTCCTGCTCGCAGAATTAAGCAGCATTCTGACAGTCAATGTGGCCAACTTGAGTTGAACCCATTGAGAAATCTGCATTGGGAAACATTTCTTACTTGTGCGAAATTCACAATAAAGATTAATGATTTGATTTCACCCATGAAAATGTGCAGAACAACGGTAAATGTGACAGGACCTTTACTTGAGCAGTCAGAATGTCTAGGTTACTAATGTAACCCTTGTTCCCTGAAGGAGGGAACAGAGACGTTATGTCAGAACTGAACTGACAAATTGGGATCTCGTCTGAGAGCCCAATCACCTTTGAGTGGTAACAGAACAAGCCAATGGACATTGGCGAGTGAGGTTTGCATTGCTAACCACTCCCCATGCCACTGGTGGTATAGGTATAAGGAAGCGTGCAGCACTCACTCATTTAAGCTTTTGCTTCGGAGCTGACTGTTTCTTAAGAAAATTCTGCTCTGCATTCATCTATCATGTGGTATAGAGTTCAGCGTGCTTTGGTGTGATGGTGCGTCAGTGGTGGTCGCCAAATTTAGTAAACGCACAAAACGCAGGTGTAGTGCACTAAAAGTACCTTGTTGATGTACTAGATGAATACACACCCTCAAGATAGTTATATCTTAAAATGTAGAGCGCTGACACAGCCAATATGTCATCAAACCTTAACCTACAGCCTTGTTCATCCTTGTCTCGGCATGCAAGGTGTCTGTCAAGATACTGAAATTCCTCTTGAGTTGAAATGTGCATGTAAGGAAATCATTTCGAAATAGTAGTCCTACATACAGCCAGATACACCCTCAGGTGTGATTAACTTTCTTCGCCTGTGCTGTCCACTTGAGTTTGGGGAATGAGGCAGATATAGATTTAAGAAGCATTTGCAGATCCCTCTTAAATGATTGATTCTGACAGCTCATTCACCTGTCAGACTATCAGCACAGGAACAAATGCATGTTAATGCAGTTTGATGTTGAAATGAAAATACACAGAAAACGGAAATTGAAATCATAATTGTTTGCAGTTAAGAAAAGATGTTTAATAGATAAGGAAATGACATGCAGGCTGCAGTTGATAAATATTCTCAAGTCATTTTATATGGGTAGATATTCTTATGGATAGAATTAGGAAGGATGCTTAGAGAATTACGTGAATAATGACAGAGAGAGAGAGAGAGAGAGAGAGAGAGAGAGAGAGATACTCTCAAGCACATTCCTCTGTATTTCATTTAGTGAATGGAGACTAATGGAGACTTCTTCTAGTGAATGGTGTCTGAATCTATTCCATTGATTTAATTATGATTCTCCCTCTTAAAAGCAAGTCCACTCTGTACTTCTTGGTAGTATGTGAGTGAGTAATTAAAGGTACACTATGTACTTTTGGCCCTAGCGAAAAAAATAAAATAAATAAATAAATAAATAAATAAATAAAAACTGCATGCATTTTGCGGAACAACATTATTTTGGTTGTGCTTCTGCTTTGTGTGACTATGCAGATAATTATGGCTCTTTCTTATAACTACTGTTCATAAAACATTCACTACCAGGCTTAAAAGATATAACCAGTTTAAATGGAAAGGATCCCAAGCTGACTAGCTGAATATGTTATACTCATTACTGTATGCACAAGACAGCATGGATAGCATCATAACAAAGCGGCGCTGGAACTGGATTGGGCATGTTTTGAGGAGAGCAAGACAGCATCCCAAGAGTAGCCCTTCATTGGACACCCGAAGGTAAAAGAAAGAGAGGACGACCCAAGATCACCTGGCGTCGCACAGTAGAGGAAGAAATGAAATCTATGAACCTGACATGGGGAGATGTCCAGAAAAAAAAAGCCCAGAATTGACCAGAGTGGAGAACATTTGTTGCTGCCCTACATGCCAGAGGCATAATGGGCAGTAAGTAAGTAATTACTGCATTTATAATGAACTCTGTTAGAGGGCTACATATGGCAATTTATCAGTTCAATAAAATACACTTCAAACCCTCAGCTCTCGCCATCTTCGAAAAGCCAAGCCAATGTTGATCCTGGTTTTATTACAAGCTCTGTCATGTTCTCTTTTTGCCAGCAGACTCTCATCTGTTTGGCTTTTTTTTTTTTTTTTTTAAAAAGGGTGATTTCCCAGAGGTTCTTGATTTTGCTTGCTCTATGCAAACCTTTCTCAATCATTGAGTCAACCATTCCCACACCACACGCACATATCAGGCAAGTAGTTCACACATATCAGGCATATAGTATATATGTAGTATTGGTTAGTATACTGCGGCAGCTGTTGCAGCAGCCCTCATGTGAAGACCGAAGAGTGTAAAGATCAGCAAGTCTATCTGTGCAAGACACCGGTAAGCACTTGAGTATTGCACTTTTCTCCCCATTTCTACAGCATGGTCACAGTCAAAAGTTTTTTTTTTTGACCTCTCTTAACTATGTGCTCCCAAATCTCTACTATTACTAACACTTGTACATTGCATTACATGCTGGAGGCAGCACAATCCTAACAACCTATGCACTTTACCTATGTACTCTAGTACATTACTTTCTTTTCATATGTGCCTCTGGAATTGTCAGTCTGCTGTAAACAAAGCAGACTTCATTACATCAGTTATTAGTCATTCAGGCCCCAACCTCATGGCACTGACTAGAGGACACTGCCCCACCTGCAGCCCTCTCCAGTTTTCCTACACCCTTTGCCTGAATAGGATAGTGGGGGTACTGGTCTGCTCAACTCCAATGAGTGGAAATGTAATCCTTTACCATCTCTGTGTGATAATAGCTCATTTGAATTCATGCAATTACTATCACCCACCCCATTAAAATCCATTTTGTAGTTGTTGATCGTCCCCCAGGTCAGCTAGGTAACTTCTTGGAGAAGTTCTATGTATTACTCTCATCCTTCCCTGAGGATGGCAGTCTCCTGGTAGTACTTGAAAACTTCAACATCCACCTAGAAACACCTCAGGCTGCTGACTTCCACACTCTGCTTGCCTCATTTGACCATAAGCGAGCGTCTACTGTGAGTGGACAACTTTCGGCGTTACCTGTGCTCACTCTCAGCCTCTCTATGGTCTCATCCTCACTTGCCCTGCTTTCGGATATTGAAACTTTGAGACTGGCAAACTGGAAACACTTTATTTTAAGGTGACGTAGTTACATGTTACTAACTATAGAAAATAACAGTAAATTATGCATAATTACAAGTAACTGACCCTAAACTAAACCCTAAACTTTCTGCCCTATTGTTGGTCTGACTGCCTCTATTGTTCTCATCACTTGTAAGCCACTTTGGATAAAAGTGTGTGCTAATTTATTAATGTAAAAATTAAATGAAATTTTAGTACTTCAACTTCAACTTATTTTTAGTTAGTTGCCAAGACAACACCATTTGTTTATGTTTTTCATGTAATATTCATGTTGTTTTTTTATATTAGTTTTAATTTACCAAAAACATTTGTAATAGTTTTAGTTTTAGCTAACTATAACAACACTGCCTGAAAACGAATTATGCTACTTAAAGGTCATTTTTACCTCATTAAAAACGAGTACTTATGATGATGAATATGAGTACTTATGGTAAAAATTGGTGATGATGAGATCACATGACCAGCTGAATACTACTGACTTTATCTCATTAACAGCCCTGTTACTGGAAACGTTCAGCCCTCTGCGCTGCTTTTCCATTATTTTTCTATGTAAACATGCATTAGACGGAGTTTATTGGTTGCACTTGTCTTGCGTCTTTTACAGCGTCTTGTACATGACACAGCTTTCCAAACATGCAGAGCTCAAGTAAAAAGAAGTTAAACTTTTTTAAAAAGTTTTATTTATTTATTGTTCCACTGACTTGCTTCTTGCGTTAACCGCAGAATGTGTGTGTGAATTGCCCCTAAAAATGTTCAATTGTTTCTGTGGAACTGAGGGCAGCTGTACGATTTGCCTGGACATGCCGTCAGTCTGTGCTGTCCTGCTGTTATGTCAATCAGCACAAGTGTCAGAGAGTTCTGTCTCACATAGGCATGTAAAATAGTGCTTGGTATGACAGAGAAAAAACATAACATTTGCATTTTTGAACAAGGTTATTTTCTTGGAAACATTTAGCTCTTTCAGGCGAAGAACATCAAGATGCAAGTATCAAGATATGACTAAGTTACTGGTATGCCTTTAGTTATTCCCACACACTGCGGGCTGTGTTCTAATGAGATTTCACACTCCTTCCACTGACTCATATTTTCTTACCCATAATCCTTTTCAGTCATTGGAGGGAGCTTTGTGGCTTGCTTCAATCATCTCCATCCTGCTTGACCGACTACCGTCCAGTCGCACTTACCCCCATCCTTATGAAGTGCTTTGAGCGGCTAGTCATGCACCACATTAAGTCTGTCCTCCCCCCCTCCCTGGACCCCTACCAATTTGCATATCGGTCTAAACGCTCGACCGATGACGCCATCGCCACTACCGTCCATTCAGCACTCACACACCTGGAAAATAAAGACACTTATGTCAGAATCCTGTTCATAGACTTTAGTTCAGCATTCAATACAATCATCCCTCTACAGCTCACTCAAAAACTGTCACAGCTGGGACTCAGCACATCGATGTGCAACTGGTTGCTGGAGTTCCTGACGGGAAGACCTCAGGCAGTTCGGGTTGGCAGTAACTCATCCAGCTCCATCATTATGAACACTGGAGCCCCTCAGGGATGTGTGTTGAGCCCCCTCCTTTTCACTCTGCTGACACATGACTGCACACCCATACACAACAACAATCTCTTCATCAAGTTTGCGGACGACACGACTGTGGTTTGTCTCATTAGCAACGATGATGAGACTAACTTCAAGAGCGAGGTGAGCCGCCTGGCCAGGTGGTGGGGCGACAACAATCTCTCTCTGAACGTGGAGAAGACGAAGGAGATTGTTGTTGACTTCAGGAGGATGCACACCCAGCACGCTCCTCTGACCATCAACGGTGCGACCGTGGAAAGGGTGAGGAGCACCAAATTTCTGGGTGTACATATCACAGAAGACCTCTCCTGGACCGACCAACACCACAGCACTGACCAAGAAAGCACAGCAGCGACTCTACTTTCTCCGTAAGCTGAGAAGAGCCGGAGCCCCAGCCCCCATCATGCGCACCTTCTACAGAGGCACCATCGAGAGCATTCTGACCAGCTGCATCACTATGTGGTACGGCGCCTGCAACGCATCCTGCCGTAAAGCACTTCAGCGCATAGTGAGAGCAGCTGAGAAGATCGTTGATGTCTCGCTCCCACCCCTCCAGGACATTTATAACTCCCGCCTCTCCCGCAAAGCCCTCATCATTGCGAGAGACCCCACCCACCCATCGCACAGCCTCTTCAATCTGCTGCCATCAGGGAGGAGGCTACGCAGTCAGCAGACTGAAGGACAGCTTCATTCCCCAAGCTGTCAGGGCATTGAACTCCCACCCGACTCTGCCGACTCTCCCCTCTTCTGCCCCACTCACCTGATCTGTGAATCACCCCCCCTTCAGTTCTCCTCCTTTCATCTACCTCATTATGTTGTCTCTCTGAGGAATTGGTCTCCTCTCTTACAGACTCTTTTTGCATTCACTCTTATAATTTTATACCTGCACTGACTTAAATCTGAAATTGCACTATTGTTATTATTGTTTGCACTATTTGCCATCGCCACTTTACCTCCATAATTCACCTTATCCATCTTTTTTTTAAATCTTTTTTTCTGTTGTTGTTTGTTACATCTGTGACTGTTCTCGGATGTATTGTTGTTCTCTCCTCGTGTTCTTTGCTGTCTCTCCTATCCAGCTTCTCATAGGTTGCTCCGCCCCAAATTGGATGTGACGTCAGAGCGCGCTGAGTGGTTACAGCGGTGCGGCGCACGTTTAAAAGAGGAGCGAAGCGCCACTGTTGGGGCGAAGCGAGAGAGAGAGAGAGAGACTGATCCGTGTTTTCTAGTCCTGTGCATTTGTGTGAAACAATTGTGAAATTGTGTTAGCGAATTATTGTTGAGTTGAGCCGAGCCATTGGTGTTTTCTTTTCGTTGAAGTCACTCCTTAATTGTTGTTATTCATTTTGTTACTTTAGTGGCGTGTGTGCGCTGTTATATTTATTATTCGTTATCTATCAACTTTGTAGGGGCTAGGTGCCTTTTTATTTACAAAACTGCCTTTTCTCCTGTTTATGTTTAGTTAGGGAGATAGGAAAGAGATTGTACCTTTTTTTTGTCCTATTTTTCTTTTGACAGGGAATTTAGTTTCTCCTGGGATTATTTAGTTAATGTTTATGTTTGTTATTTTGGCCTGGCCTAGCCCTGAATTTATTCCTGTGTTTTGAGATACTTTTTTTTTTTGACTTCTTGGCAATACTCATTCTTTTTTTGACCTCACAAAAAAATAAAATAAAATTGGGAACCCAAGAAAGTTCCTTTCAAAAGGTACTCTGTTGTAATACTGGGTTTTTATTTTTATGTTCACCCCTGCACGCCTAGACAAAGGGGGTCGTAACATTGTTACTGTTAAACTTTTGTTGTTATTGTTTTGTTGTTGTTAGGCACCTAGGGTCTGAGAGTCATAGAATTTCAATTCTCTGTATGTATGTACTGTATGTATGGCAGAATTGACAATAAAGCTGACTTTGACTTTGACTTGATTTCATTGGGATTCATCATAAACTGCTAATTGCGCATCTGTGCGTGTGTGCGCATATTATATGTTGCATGTACACTTAATTTGCTCCTTAATGACGCAGTGAGCGAGAACTCCTCAGTTTGTCGTTATCCTCGGCCCTCCATTACATCCCCTGCTGTGTTCGGGTTCAGAGCAGAATGTTATCAAACCAGCATTGAAGATTAGCAAAATTATCTCGCTTTGCTACTTCAAGTGAGACATTTTTTTTTAATTAGCTGCTTTTGTGATGAGTTTATTCTGTTTTAATTAGAGTCTGTGACTGATGAGAAGAAATTTCAGTCACACCCGAACCAGCAGTCGAAATGTGTGTATTATGGTTGTCAGTATTTGGGAGGGAATTTCTCATGCTTTAAAGGCGAGATAGCAGAAAAGCCTTGACATTACTCACATAGCTGAACCCTCTCTGTTTATCAGTACTACTCAGGCTTTAGTCCACCGCCGAGCACTCGAGATGACCTGTCTGGCTTTCAAGAGTGAATGTGTTCTTTCCATATTTCTTCAAGTACATTACAGGGAGATTTGTTTTAGGATATCTCTACTTCCATTAAAGATTATGGAGAGATTCTCACTCATGGAGAGTAATGGTAAACCTCTGAGTAGTGTCTGTGAATATTTTTACTGAAACAAGGAACATGACAGCAGCATCAACATTCTTTTTGTCTTGTGGGTTTACAGTGTGCATTGCAAAGACAACCCCTTTGGAGGGTTAAGTGGTTTACTTTAGCCTAATGATATCTTCATCAGTCTCAGGTCAACCAACCATTGGTATTTACCATTGGTATGTTTACACGTTATTAACATGCGTCTCAAATGTGTTTACAGGGACCACATATATAATTCACAACATCAGCTGAGCTTATGTACGTAAGGGTCAAGGTTTGGCTCATTAGCCTTTGCTGGTAAATGCTGTAACTACATCATCTGGTTCCAAAAAACATCTTTCTCCATTGACAGTCAATCAAAATGATCTATCTGTCTGTCTGTCTATCTATCTATCTTATGTTAAAGATGTCTGAATAACTTTCTTCAAGAAAAGTAAAGCCTGTTTTCTGTCACCCGGTCTGTGTTCTGCCTCAGGGTTTTGTTTGCAATGCCGTGAAAAGTACTTTTACTGTAAGATCTGAATTTCTGTAAGTCCGATTATAAACAGCTGATGACAGGTAATTTCAGTTCTTTTGCACATTTCCATGTACTGTATGTGCACATGTGTGTGTAAATGACCTGCAAAGTATATCTAATCGCTCCTACCTTTTTCTTGAACATGTTTTGTTATGTTAAGTGTCTTGAAAATGTTCTGGGTAATGTTCTGGTTGTAATGCTGTAAAAAGTGTGACAGGTTTGTTTGTCCTCAGGCTACAAGTACCCTTCTGCATTCTTTTACGGTGTGTACTAGACAAACACGCAGGTGTTGTGCATAGGAAATTCTGGTGTGACGTGTGTGCACACGTCTCACATCTATAGCACTGCCAGTAATTCCTTTTTGCAATGTATTCTCAGATTCACACACACAAGTGCAGCTTGTTCTACATAATTCTCTGTAATTTTGTCTCATCAGAGATTGCCTCAGTTTAAGGAAACATGCTATTTAAAATGCAGTGGCAACAATGAATTCATCAATATGGTTCCCTATATTCACTAGCAGTGGTTCAAATAAAATATTGAAAAAGAAAATTGCTTTAAACAAGAAAGAAGGAGGGTTCTATTTGTATTCAAAATTGGCTTTTGGTATGCAGTAAAATAGTGTTGATTAAATAGGTGGTAGATAAATATGAATCTGTGTGGCAGCAGGAGACTACTAGAGTGCTACTATCACAGTGGTCGATTTGAGACGTGAGGCCGCTGTTTTCATTACAGGTCCTCTTCAGCTACATTTATGGTAAAACCGTTTGATCCCCATAGTCCTCTACCAGTAAAAAGCCAATTGACGTAGTTTAAAATTCCACTCGATACAGAGGTGAGCCTCTATTTTCCATTGCTCATGATGTTTTGTGATAGTGTACATTTTTGATGTCTGAAAAAAGTAATCATAATTGGGCCCTATGTTAAACATTTTTTGAATTTTTTTTAAAACAATCTTGTGTTAAAATCAAAATCAAAAATCAATTTTGCAGTCTTGTCTTCTAATTGTGTTGTGGGTTTCAGTGTTATTTTATATAGTATTTATTAATATTTTGAATTAACTTATTTTAAATATGTTCAATAATAATAATTTTAATATTCATAGTAATTTTAGTACATTATTTCAGTTAGTCGCAAGAAAACACTTCTAATTTCAATTTTTCATGTAATATTTATGTTTTATTTATTTATGTTTTGATTTATTTAAATCTGTAGTCCGTAGTTTTTTTCTCTTTGTCGCCATCTCTGTTCAAAATCTGCCATTGCAGTTGTTCGCGGAATTATCCGCTTATCCACAGGGCGGAGGAATCCAATGTTTTGAGGAGAATGCGCGCCGGTGTGGACATTCGGAATCACAGATTCTACCGTTTGAAAGTATGACCAAAATAAGAATGTCATCTGAACAAGTAAGTAGCTAACATCCACTTTTGTTCTGACCAACTAAAGGGGAAAAAACATCTAGCAAATCTAACGATCGCGTCAAACCATGCAAATTATACTTTGTTTTCAAATTGTTAATGTTAGCATCAGCATTGCGTGACTACATTTAATGTGTATTAGGGCTACCTGTAGTTCAGTTAACATTTCTGTGCAGTCTAATTTCTAATTGTCTTATACCAACAAATTAATGTGGACTAGAGGTGAATTGCTCCCTCTCATAGCTAACGTTAGCACAAAATAATTGATATTTACCATAACGCATATATCAAAGCGAGAAAGGCGCAACAAAAGAAAACTTTGTAACTGTATTAAGCGAACAAGTGTGCTACTGTTACAACTGAACCATTTGAATGTCTTAGGCCTAACATTACCTGTCCAGCAGAAAAATAAGCTGTCTGTGCGTCCTTTTTGAACCCCTTCAATTATCCTTGTTTTCGCATGGGCCACTCCTGCTACCTCTACATTAACGTTAATCCGGATAGATTTGAAAACAGAGTTTTCGCGTCAAAACGCTCTCCGTCCACACTAACGTTTTCCAAAAGCTTCTCATCCACATTGAGACGTCAGCGCCAAATCCAATTTACTGCGCATGCGTAAAACGCACTGAGATAATACAAAGTTATCACACAATTCCTCTGGCAGGATCATTTTATTTAACAAAATATATCACCATTCACTGATGCGTCCAGGTCGCACTCGGTCAACCATTATGTTTGGTCTAAAACGCAACTCCACTTGTGTTTTGCCACAGCAAATGATACAATTTGCAAACTAATTTTCTGTCATCCTTGCAGGACTGTGATATTAAGTCTGCAAAGTAGTGTGTTTTAGCAACTGTGTGAAAGTGAATAGCACACAACTGGCACAGTAGAGGTATAAAGATACATCTATTGGTACAATATGCGTCACATGAATAAACATGCGTTCATCATTGTTTTCAAATACCTTTGTCTTCACAGTCCACACTACGACGCGAAGACGGCGTTTTCAAATGTATCCGCTTTGGAGAGCGTTTTCAAAAAGTTACATTTTCGTTTACTTAAAACACCGTCTCAGTGTGGACGGAAGGCCAAAACTGAGAGAAAAAGATGCGTTTTCAAACGAAAACATATTAGTGTGGACATTAGTGGCACAGTTCTAGACCACAGTAACTAGGGGGTGACATTTATCTTAACCAGTAACCACCTAAAAATTTAAATTCTATCACCATTAACTCACCCCCATGTCGTTCCAAATATGACTTTCTAATGTTGAGCACAATATTAACTTATTTATTTTATTAAACTGTTGTATAAGATCAGTATCGCATTTGCACTCATGCTATTCTGGGTAGAAAAACAGAACTCGTGTGATATTGCACTCGTTACTCATGTTATTGCTATACTGTAGGCTATCATGATGTAAATGTGGGGGTGTTTTCACACTGGCAGTTTAGTTCGAATAATTGGTAATGTGAAAGTTGTCATGCGGACCCGGGTGAGCTGAGCTCAGGGGAACTGAATTCGAGACTGCCTGAAGGAGGTGGTCTGAGTTTGGTTGTACAAATTGTGCTCGAGCTGTGCCGCGATTCTCTGAGACTAAAATTCAAACAGGGGCATTTTTTGCAACATATCTTAAATTTAATGGACATTCTAACTAAAAAGCACTGAAATGGTTTGATTACCGACATTCTAACTAATACAGGTTTTTGGACCAACACGAGGGTGAGTTACATTAGGTGTTTTTATTTTCTTTTTCTTTTTTCTATTTTCCAGCTTGTTGACACTTGCCTCCCCCTAGAACCGCCACAGCTCCGAAGTCCTAAGTCTTTTGCATTTTACAACTTGTGAATGTCCAGTTGTCACTGGTGATTGTAGTTTGAACCTTTCTGGATCTGCCATCAAATTGATAAGTTTAATCATATCAAGTGATGTGAGAAAAGGCTATAAATCTCCACCTCTAACATCCTCACACGCAACATGACCTACTAGCCGGGACACCTTCTTTATGTGTACAGATGTGATGTAATGACGCAAAGATATGCTCGAATTTCCCGCGGAAATCCACCAGTACCACTGAAATTAAAAACATTATTACAAGCTTACCGTTGAAAATTTATAAAAGATAGTTTTGAACACTGGCTGGTTATGTACTTGCTCAAAAATGTATTTTGGATAATTTTTAACCCAAAAAAGTTACAGACTGCAGCTTTTATATTTTGTGTTTCATTTCAATTAATGAAAACAATTTTAATAGTATTAGTTAAAGGGTACATAACAAACAGTTTCTGACAATCTCATGTTAATCTTGAGTACCTCTTAGAGTAGTATTGTGTCCTTCATATCTCTGAAGAGTCTTTAGTTTGATCATATTTATAAAAGACAGATACGCTGTACCGATTCTTTTTCTGAAAACAGCCGAGCTTGTGGAGGCGTGCAGTGGGGAGAGCTAAAGAGTCACGAGGACACACACAGTACATCATGGCATTATCCCTGGATAACTTTTGATTCACTATATACGTTCGTGTTGTTTACATTTATATGTACTTACACGCCGACTGACAACAAAACACAGACATTTGATGCAGTTTCAGTCGCCGCCTGCGGTTTCGACTCATGCGCACACGCTTATCTGGGAGAAGTGCCCATACAAGGAATTCCGCCCTTTATGACTTCATAATTTTTTTTCTTTTATTTTGCCATGAGAATGCTTTAACAGTGTAAAAAAGTCAGAATGCATGAAATAGCCCATAACATGATGAAGCTAATGGGAATGTTGGAATAAGAAATACTGTGTCTGTAATTGGACACACACAAACACTTCAAATGTCATTTTTAATGTGATGACCAAAAACATTATTTGTTCATCCTTCAGAGATTGTTCCTATTTGTAGAACCAAATGTTTCAAGATGTAGGAAATACAGCATTTGATAGAAAACTTTTTACCACTATAACCATGAGATGGTGGCAGAGGAGCATTTATAGGCTCATATTAGATTATCGATTTTGAATAAATATTAAACATTATAAAATCACTATAGGTTTAAAAATGTATTTTGTCAAGGTGAAGTATGAAGTGCTCGCAAAGTCTCATGAAAAGTCTCTGTCAGTCAGTGCAGTGCAAGCTTCCTGATTACGGCACACTTCCCATTTTTTTCAATGAATAGTGTAAATCTTTCATTTACAGTGTTGGAGCTTATTTTCCACACGAAAGTGTGAAAACTGATGGTTGAATTGAATGAGTTTTATTTAGCCAATTAACTTAAAGGCAGGGTAGGATTTGCTTCAAAAAAATTTGTAATGCCTTGTTGATACTCTTCACATCCCAATAGCAATCACTAAGTTAAGTGGTCTAAATGTATTTATGTTGTCTGTGGAAGGCGTAGGACTATGAATGGCTTGTCCAATTATAGACCACATTCCAAGGGCTACGATAGGATGCCCTTACCTATCTGTCGTATGTTTTTGCATACTCTCGCGCACCCGTTCACGCAGACATCCTATGTCATCAGCGCATTTCATGCTTTGCAGAGGACTGCTGCCTTCACGTGCTATCGTAAATACTAGTTTCCTATAGTTTAAAAATTGGACATGTACGCCCTCTCAAGTCAAAATTTCAATGCGATGAGCTTGTAATCACGACTTCAGAAGTGGAAAGTAGAACATTTCTGATAGTACATGAAGGCAGTATTAGACAGATGTTAACATGAGCACCGGAACTGAAACAGCTGCCACCTTTTACAGTTCGTCCTGAACCAAAACTATGAGCTTATGCTGTTCACACCATAACTACAGTCATTTTTAAGAGTGGTTGTGAGTGTTTATGCGTTTCAATGGCAACACTATCAACGTGAATCTGCAGCAGTAGGGTGATCTTTAGGTCGGTGCTCTTTAAGTCGTTTATGTTCGTTATTATTGTAATGTTATGTGCTTTGAGACATGAGGTTGTTTAACGCCTTGTGATGCTTTTGTTTTCTCTCTGCTGTACGCATGTGTTTTGAAGGAGGTGTGGCTTCAGAGACGCGTTTTGAAGGGAGGGTGGGATCTTACGCTTTCATAGCTATCTGGCTGTTGCTAGACTCTCAGTAAATCGCCTACCGTACCTTAAAAAAAAAAAAGCCATTTTAGATTATCAGCATAAAAGACAAACGAGCATTATCCACTTATCACCAAACATATTATTGTGTTGGTAAACCTTGAGCTTGAATGAATGCTGTTATAATGAAACACAGGTGTCCTTTTATCTCAACACTTCAGATCAATATGGTGGCTGTTGAAGACTCTAGATCACTCAGTCTGTATTAAAAGCCCTTCAATGAAACCATTAGAACAGAGAATCAGCACTCACTTAGCGGCCTGGGGAAACAATGGAGGAGGGAGAGGTGGCATGGAGCAAATGACCACAGAGAGTTTACACAGCCACATGATAAACAGAGGTGGGTGCACAGTCTATTTGCTATGCAAAAGAGGGTGACCGAATTCAGCACCATTTATACTGTAGTCAACTGTTTAACTTGCTGCAAGTCGAAAATGAGGCATGTGTAATTAGACAGAAAGGGAATACATATAGTGTAGCTGATTTAGGGGAAAAAAGAAGAGAGCAGATGGAGAGAGAAGGTAAAGTGAGATGAAAAAGCACTTACTGAGATGCAGCAGAATGTTTTATGGAGAGTATTTAGACAGTCCTTTAGTTTGAGATGGCAAAGACAAGTAGAAAGAAGACACTGCAGAAGCATTTGCTTTACATGCAAAGCACTTTGTCTTTAGAAATATGTAGCTAATGTGCTTCAGTTTATCGTTTAAGATCAGACACGAGAGAAATGAATGGAAAAAGAGAAGTAGA
Organism: Paracanthobrama guichenoti; assembly: GCA_018749465.1. Taxonomy (NCBI): domain Eukaryota; kingdom Metazoa; phylum Chordata; class Actinopteri; order Cypriniformes; family Gobionidae; genus Paracanthobrama; species Paracanthobrama guichenoti. The sequence goes on along the minus strand of CM031958.1, from coordinate 21,911,254 downwards.
AAGCATGCGGTGTGTGGGGTCTGTTAAATGATGTCCATCACTAGCAGAGGAATGTGCGTCCTGGTACAGCAATAAGTCTGCTTTCCATCTCTATTTTAGCGTGAAATTCAGATAAACAGAGAGGAATTTAATTTAATGTGTGAGAGATTGTTCAATAACTTGAATGTTTAAAAAACAAGTGCACTGGTCTGTGTAAATGCGAATAAACGACAGATGTTATGCAGGTGGATTATAGCAATGGGAAAAAAAAAACGCAAGATGGTTTTACAAAAATAAACAGACACAACAGAAACAAAGATAAAAACTAAATGAGTAAATTTAGCTTATACCCCATTGACAGTTCTTGGGGTTCATTTGAAGTATTACTGAACAAAATATAGTTTTAAAGGCTTATATTTTGTTACATTTTTTTAAAGAAAATCTTAACTTACTATTAAAAAAAAAAAAAAAGGTTATTTATTTTTAAGCTTATTGTTTATTGAAAAAAAAAAAAATCAGTTTATGCTTAAAAAAACAAGGAAATCCAGACAAAGAATGTTTAGACGCGTTTAGACAGATTTACTGGAAAACAAGAAATAATAAGACAATAATTATTTGTAGTGAATTTGACTGCTGAAACAGATGCACCTATTGAAAGACAGATATGGGGAAAGGATGGAATAGGCCGACAGGGATCTGTTGGGATGGGTGATGGGTGGAGAAGAATGAGGTAGCGAGAGAAAGAAAACAAGAGAGATAGATGACAGTGGAGGAAAGACAGATGGTGGAGTGACTCCAGTTTTGGTAGAAGTATTAATGGACACAGCTGTCACTTTCTCTCTCTCTCTCTCTCTCTCTCTCTCTCTCTCTCTCTCTCTGCCTGTTTGTGTGAGCAAGCGCAAGAAAGACATGCATGAATATTAGACACTCCTAAATTGAGAATTTGAAACATTTCATTTTCAGTCTCTTTCTCTCTCTCCCACTTTATCCCTGTTTCCCTCTTCAGTGTTTGATGAATCCATGTTGCAGCTGAAATGAAGAAATCAAAAGGTCAAGAAGTTTTGCCAGTGAGTTTACACCATGTTGGTGCAAAAAGCCTCTTTCTCTATTGACTGCCATTCAGAAGTAGTCATGTGCTCTGACTAAATATTTCAAGTAAAATATATAGTGTATTTAATTATATTATATTACATGTTTAACCAGTGGCCATTTTGTTTATTTATTTTAAAGCCACTATACGTAATTTTTCACTGCAAGAGGTCGCGTATTCAAAGCAAAGGCGTAGCTTGACGACGCCTGGAGTTCGCTGAGCTTTTATTATGCCGCAGAAGACTGCTTCCACTCCTTCCGGCCATGCGTATGTGGGGTAACGCAGCGCTATTTTATCATATTAGATACATTATTTAAGTGTGTTTAAAAGTTATGTTATAATGCTACTCCATGCGTTCAGTCAGCGGCTACTGTGAGGCACTTTTTGCACACTGCAGTAAGCTAGATGGATATTAGGCATGGTAAAACATGGTACTCGCAGTAAATAAAAAACAAGATTCAAACAAGACTAACTGTGTTGAGCTATATAACAGTGAATAGTTTTCTGTCAATGAATGTATCAGTTGCTAACTTGTCTAATAAAACATAATATATTAAAACGTCTTTGGTGTTTCCATGGTTTCTACAAAATATAACCGTAAATCGAGGGTATGATGTCATTGATAGGCGAGGCACAGACACGTCCATGTCCTGGTTAAAAGTGCACAACATGTATACAACATGTACATGCAAAACACACAAGTATACAAGTCAACAAAATATATAATATTTATTTTACATATATAATTGTGTTTTTTTATATATATATATATATATATATATATATATATATATTTTTTTAATACATATTATTATGACCATTAATGCTAACAGACAGAGGTATTATAGAACAGTGGTTCTCAACAAGGGTGTCGGGGCCTCAGCAAACATCCAAGGAGACCTCAAGATGACCTAAAATGATTTAAAACACAGAGAAGTGTTTCTTATTGCAGTGCACCCCTCAACAGAATCTTTCTTTTTTTTTTTTTTTTTTCTTGAAGAACCAGGGTTTCCACAGCCTTGGAAAACTGAAAAAATATATGATATATAGCCTCATTTTTAAAAGTGTGATCTAGACCTAAAAAATATACTGGGGGGCCTTGGAATCATAAAATAATAATATATGTCTTCTGCCATCTAGTGCTGATAAAGGAAACAGCACAGATGTGTTCAAACATGCATAGGTCATGTAATTAACACTGGCCACAAGTTTTAGTGAGCTGATTAAAACCAAGGATTAATACAACATCAAGACCCACCCACCCACCCTCTCTCTCTCTCTCTCTCTCTCTCTCTCTCTCTCTCTCTCTCTCTCTCTCTCTCAGTGTGTGTGTATGTGCCTCATGCAGCATTAATGGCTTTTATCAAAGTGAATTAGGCATGAAGGATAGAAAACCTGAGGTATCCCAGTGGACTGCACATCAATGGAAAAACAGAGAAATGTAAAACACCCGCTCAACACCTGAGAGCAGAAAACTAGCCTGGAGACACTCCTCCAGATAAAGAACCCATTAAAGAAATGACACATTAGCATAAATGTATTGTTTGATATTTCAGGTGTCTGCAACGAAACAAGTTGATTTATGCAATCACAGAGCCACAGAGAATCTCAGCTTCTCAGAGAAAGAGAGTGATGGAGAGATTGATGAAGACCGAGAGAAGGGAGGAAGAGGAGAGATCTGTAAGATTCAGTTCTCACAAGGCAACACCCATGGAAAATAAGAAATTTGTGAAAACTAAACTAAATATATAATGTTTGATGTTCTTAAATGTGTAATTGACGTCAGTATTGTTGTTCTTTTTTTATAGTAACCAAATCTTGATCCACATGTTGAGCCATCTCAAATAAAAAACTAATCCAACCTTGTGCATTCTAATCCATGCCACACAGTGATTTATATTATTTAATCAGTTCTCATTAAACTTTATTGGAGTGCTGTATTATGCATGCCAAGCCAGTAGTTGGCAATGTCACTTTGTAAAGAAACACTACACGCCTGCACACATACGCATTCTTCTACTATAGACTGAACACATAGTACACTTTTGCATGATGTCACCGTTTCCACAAATTCGAAAAAGGTTCAGTACAGTACAGTTCAGTACAATGCTAAACCCTGATCCGGCTTGCATTTCCACCACCAACAGCACCCTTACTTGATAGGCGTGGTATCAATAGCTATCAACGTCATTCTCGCATGAAGAAGAAAGTGACACAGTAAACAACAATGGAGGTCATACAGCAGATCTTGTTCTTGCTTCTTGGCATGTGGCTGTTGTCACAAGAAGGAGACATGTTTTGTTTGAGCCAACAGGCTGCATGGAAAAACACAGCCAAAAAGCATGTGCAAGTGATGATTCTCTGTCAACAAATCAACGTTCTGCAGTAAGTCTAGCTCCACCCTTTAGTACCTGACTACTGTGCTAGGTACCCCAATGGAAGGGTGCCAAAAAACTGGTACGGTATGGTTCGAATTAGGGTACCATTCATAACTTCTGACAATGGAAATGGCAAAAATTGCGTACCGTACTGAACCGTACCGCTCGGTGGAAAAAAGCCATAAAACTCGTTTTTCAAAATTTGTGTTTTCTGGCCCCCAAAACAACATCATCATGTAAATGAATGGCCAAAATGCATACGTTTTAGATGTAAATGCTCTCTGTAGTATACTGTTCAAAATTAAGAGTAAATAATTAGACAGTCTTTGGTTATCAAAAATTTGGCTGTGTCTTAATCCTAAGGGGAAACTTAAGTGTCATAATCGAATCAGTGTTCCCTAATTCATCACTCTGACCTGAGGTCTAGAAATGGGGTGTGTGTGTTTGTGTCTGTGTGAGTATCACCTATATTGTGGGGACTAGCCAGCAGTCACCATGAGGGAAATGGATTAATTAACAAGTGAAGTTTTTTTGAAAATGTAAAAATGCAGAAAGCGTTCTGTGATGGGTAGGTTTAGGGGTAGGATTAGTGTAAGTATAAAAATCATTACATCTATGGATAGTCACACCACAAAGATAGCGAAAATGTGTGTTTGTACTTCCATATTTTATGGGTAAATTTGTACCCAAGTAAGCTAAATCTGACATTACCACCTTGGGAGTTTCCTTATTTGGAAATAACAATAAAGTCAAGTTTTAATATACATGTCTATGTATATGTGTGTGTTTCTAGTAGTGTTTGGGAATAGGTTAGGATGGTATTTATAACTAGCTGTATATAAATGTGTGTGTCTGTCTGTCCTGGTAAACCGGTCCAAAAATGTCCCTACAAAGATGGCAATATCCATTATTTTCATTAACCTTACCCATTTTTTGGTTCCCCATCATTGGATAAACGGCTTATAAATCATACCAAGTGATGTTTTTTTAAATGTAAAAATGCAGAAAGTTTTCTGTAGTGGGTAGGTTTAGGATTAGGGGAGAGAATATACAGTTTGTACAGTTTAAAAATCATTATGTACTCTATATGGAATGTCCCCATAAAACATGAAAACCCAACGTGTGTGTGTGTGTGTGTGTGTGTGTGTGTGTGTGTGTGTGTGTGTGTTTGTGTGTGTGTGTGATCGCTGCTTACATTTGTCATATTTCTATACTCCTCACTGTAATTATGCTAAGAAAAATAGATCTATTTTAAAAGTTCATGTATTAGATGTGTAAGATTTTTTTTTTTTTAAGAGGAAGGCCCAGTATAATATATTTATATCTTTACCAGCAATTTGTAAACTGAATAAATCTAAATAATGACTAAAAAATAACATCTATAGGGATTAAATAGTGTGAATCGACATCATTGTTAACTTTTTGCTGTCTTTTCACCCCTTTTATACTATGTGAAGGCCAGGTTATAGTTTTACCAACAAGATGGTAAGTAACAGTTAATAATTCATCGTCACTGTTGCACAATTTTATCAGAGTACATTCACGTTTGTTTTTCTTATCAGGCTTAGTCAATGAAATTGGTATTCCGTATAAAACTCACTTGTGTCTATAAACACTGTTGATAATCTGTTAGTTAAACAGATTTAGGCTTATTATCAACAGAATTAGATTATAACACACTTGTATTTTGACATTTTAATTGTGAACGGAGATATAGAATCAATTCTCACTCAGCAGAAAGTATTGATGATAGTTTATTGTATTTGCAGTGTGACAGGTGGCTAAACAGGGAAGGTTGTTTTGAATCCCTGTTGAATCCATTTTCGTATGAATTCAGCTGTTGCCCTGGAGCAAAGTACACTGCTGTGTGCCACGGCCGGCCCTTTCCTCTCTGCCACTAGCTCTGTTTGTGCAAACCTGGTGATTTATACATATTTAAACCTAAAATGAGTATGTATAGCGATCATGACTACAGGGTTGTAGTGTTCATATGGAGTGAAACATAAAGAAATAGTACTGTCATGACTCAACCCCCAGCCAATCTCCAAAAAGGACTATTTAAGGACATTTAACTGTCACTATATTCTAAGAACAGACTGACATTTAAGTTATTCCCTGATAATCTTAATAACCACTGAAACCACACCGGGTTTATGGCCTCAGTGTTAAACAATCTTAACGACTGTAATGATGCAGGAAAGTAGAAATGATTATCCACAAAAATATTAAAGCAGCACAATTGTATTCAATCAAAAGTCTCAAAAAGATACAAATTCATTTGAAACTTTTGAATGATAGTGTATATAGACATGCTTTATTTATTCATGCTTTATCCTTTAGTATACTGAATATCTTATATGAAATGTGAAAGAACATTCCGTAAAGTAACCATAAATAAATATATGAATACAAATAATTCTCAATCTCGGAACCCTTTTTTGTTCTCGGATATGTGGATGGCTACTAGAGGAAAGTTTTGCTGTTTCATTTCCCAGCATAATGGTAATGGATGTTGCATGATAATTATATGTTATAACTTATCAGTTTCAGAAATGTCTGATGCCAGATGACTGATGGATAGACTCATTTTGTGTAATGTTTATATCTTAGAATTATTAAAAGAAGAGGATCAACTCATGGTGTTAAAAGGTTATTTCATTTAAATAGGTCATCATATTGAAATTCCAATGAAAATGACAAATTGTACTTAACTGATTAACCAGGAGAGAGAGAGAGAGAGAGAGAGAGAGAGAGAGAGGAGTTTGTATAACTATAAGTCATAAGGCCTAATGTAAACAGTTGCTAATAACCCTTTGATCCTCTAAAAGACTTCTATTTGCCGATACCATGAAAACTAATCCACTTACAAGTAATTCTTCATGGCCGTGTTTAAACTTTTGTAGCACTTTTTTGATGCACTTATGCTACCAAATGATTGGTAATTAGAGTGTTCATAGTTTAGATCTATTTGGCATTACTTGCGCAAAGGCCCACAAGCAAAGAAAGTGACTTGATTTTTTTTTTTTTTTACAAATATGGAGTTTATTGGAATGTGTTAATGCTGATGGACACAGAACCACTAAAGGCTGATATACAATGAAAAGGTCAAAGATTATGTTTTAACCTATAGACGCATGTTAGAGGGCACCGGGTAACAGTCAGTAGCATAGAGTCTCTGATCTTCATCCAAAAACAGCTTGTGGTTGAGCATTTGATCTGATTTTACCCCAGTACTTCACATCATACTTTTTCCACTGATGTGTGTCTGGGTGCTTTGTGCTTTTGCAGTATAGTTGACAGGGCAGAGGTAACTGGCCATTGGGAGATAAGAGTTCAAAAGTCATTTTTTCACCCCAGACTGGGCCGTCTTCTTGCGGGATGCATGCAATTGTGATTCTCAGGACCAGGTCATGAAGGTAATGAGACCGAAACGTTGCTAATTAAAAAGTTTCTAGAGTTTTTGCAAGTACTTCTAGTGTGCGGGATTTCCCTTTATTCGTTGAGATTTCTGGATTTGGTGATCCTTTGTCCTACGCACCTATCCATTACCTACAGGTGTGCGATGGTAATTGTGCACTAATTGATTCTCAGGACCAGAAACAGATGGAACGGTGTTGAGGTGTGATGCTGTGTAACTTAAGAGCTGTCTTGAGGGTACAAAATGTGGTACAACTGGTCATTGAAGATGCCGGCGTAGGTGCTGACGGCGCGAACTGTGTCGTCATACAGGTTTCTTGATGAGGGGGGAAAGAAAATGTCAGAACAAAATGGATAATGAGTAAACATTAAAATCTCTTTATTGACCATGTAGCTGTGTCTAAAAACCAATAAGACTAAGATAACATATAACATTTGACTTACTTGGCTTTCTCTTCCAGCTTGTAGCCCTTGAGGGTCTCTACATAGCCGCTGGCAGTGCCAATGCTTTGGTCGTAGTAGGACTTCAGGGTGTCCACCACAGTGGCAATGGTTCCCTTCTCCTCCTCCTCTGCCTGCCTGGGCACACGGAAGCTCTCCGCTCCTGCAGGGGATGAGAGAAAGTTTGGGAGATAAGTCATTCTTTTTATTTTCATGTTTCATTGTCATTTTACACAACTAGCTGCAGCGAGCATAATAATAATCTAATTGTGTGTGTTTAAGAGTGTGTGTACGTACCCAGAGCAAGGAAAGCAACGAGCACTGTGATCGCCAGTAGCTTGTTCATAATGCCAGGTAGGTCCGAGGGATTCAGTAAAGCACTGGTCAGATAATGACAGCACAAGAATGAAAATATAAATATGACCGCAAGAGGGCAGTATTTTATCCCTTGTGACAATCTAAGTTCAATTAAGTCATCAAGAAGCTATATAAAGCATAAATATGCTGATACAAATCTAGTATAAGTCTTGTGTTGCTGAACACTGCAAGGCAGTTATAGCAGTATAGCTACAAATATTTATTTAAATTTATTTTATTATACATGTGCTTTAGTTTTTATATACATAACCATTTGCTAATGAAACTAGACAGACATAAAAATGCAAAAGTCATGTTGTACTCTGGAAATGCATGTGTATTTTATCTACATATTGTTAAATTTGCAATAACATTAATGTTTTTTTCAGACAAAATGCTTTAATATTCCCCATACAGTCCTCTATAAAGACTTATGTCATGTGCATTTTAGGAATTCAGCAGGTTTATGGATCCATAGGTGCTAAGTATCATAAAACCTGTCCTATTATCTTAACATTTTTATAATGCCCTTTAATACAAGAGGGAAAATATGGCTGTACTCACAGTTTCTCCTCTGCTGAAAGTGTGTCAGATCGGTTAGCGGCAAAAACTCTTTGGCCTATCTTATATATATATGGGTGCAGATTTATTGACCTGATATCCCAAGTGCCAAAGTGCAACCGTCTCAGATAAATGTTATGTGTGAGTGTGTGTGTGTGTGTGTGTAGAGCTGTGCTTTTTACTGGGGTTTGTTGTAAGATAAGAAAAACTAAAATGAGATTGCCTGTTAAAAAGATATGGCTCTTCACATAAAGAGACAAACTGACTGATCATTTTATACAAACGTGCTGGCTTTGATCAGCAGTCAGACATTTGTCTGAGCGCTTTTAATATGATAATAACATGATAGCGTCTTTTATATTCTGTGCCCCGTCCACCAGCAGACAGATAAATGCTCATAGGCTCTTGTCTTACGTAACTGAACTTCAGCACGTTTCCAAATAAAGTCCTAAGTCTGTTTCACCATAGACACGTCAGCCTGTTAAGGCTACTCCAGGTTATTTGTGTAAAAGTGTGTTTGTATCTGGAATCAAGGTTGGATGTTTTTGAGTTTATGATATCAGCTTCCTCACAAACATGAAAGGGGTTGTATAATATCACACTCTAAAAAATGATGGGTTAAAAACAACCGAAGTTGGATTGAAAATGGACTAACACAACGATTGGGTTTTAACCCAGTAAATGGGTTATTTTTACCCAGCGGTTGGGTTAAATGTTTTCTTGTTTTAACCCAGCGATTGGGTTGTTTTAAGCAAACATTTAACCCAACCGCTGGGTTAAAACAACCCAATCGCTGGGTTAGTCCATTTTCAACCCAACTTGGGTTGTTTTTAACCTAGCATTTTATGTTGTGATATTTTTGAAAAAGGAAAGTCCTACTTTAACTGATAGTTGTGTTTTGGAATATGGTAGCTGCTTTCTAGCTGTTCATTCACTGGTCCAACTGGTTAGACCATATTGGACAACCCAATCGCTGGGTTAGTCCATTTTCAACCCAACTTGGGTTGTTTTTAACCCAGCATTTTTTAAGCTGCCGGCTGGCCATACTATTGGAGGCAGTCATACTTTTGTTTGGAACATTGTGGCAGGTCAATCAGCTAATAACCAGCGATCATATTCCAAAATATAGCCTCAAAGCTATGAGCTAAAGCAGGATTTCTGAGGCAGACGCCAGCTGTTTTATTTTTAGTCTCGGTGGAAGGATTCAGGTGTTCATGAATGTGATCATTAAACAAGAGGACTCAAGTCACGATAACCATGGCAGCAGGACAGATAGTGAGAAATCACAATGAGGTTTCGCCGTTTCTGTGAACTTTAATTATAATCCAGTGACACTTTTGTTCCTTAGAGGGATATTAGGTATTCTGTGTTGATTGAAAATGCCCAAAACCCATATAATAATAAATAGTTGATATAGTCTTTAGCTATATTGATATAGCTATTGTGTGTTAATGAGAGAGAGCGAGAGAGGTAGAGGGGGAAATGCAGAACAGGCAGAGCTTCAGTCGGTCAGATCATTCCCTATAGCACCCTTAACCCTTGTAACGCATTTAAAGCTGTATACACCTGTTGCATTACCAAAAACTAAGCTTATAAAAACTTTATATTTTTCAAGTTAAACCAGTGTTTTAAGTTTTGAATGTTGCCATATTTTTACCATGTTATTAGTACATTTACACCCTTTTATTAATACACTCTTAAAAATGAACAATTACTGGAAGTCAGACATGCCTTCCTCATATGATGAATGTGTGGAACTCATTTCAAATATTGCTAGTTATGAACGTGTAATATTTAGAGCCTCAGGACGTCATAATTTGTTTATGAAAACATGGGGTTCCTTTCTCTCCCTGACTGAGAATGTGGGGGGATTAGGGGTAGCAAAGAAAACATGTGACTGTTAAAACTTCATTTTTTGACTGATGTTAATGTTCATGTTCAATAAAATAAAATAAAATAAAATAAATTATTAACAATTGTACAAGTACACCAAAACCAGTGTGATGCAAGAAAACTACACATTCTTTATCCTAACAAACCGACAACAAAACAGCATCAATATTACTCTGAATTGTTTTAAATATTATATTATATTATAATATATATATATATATATATATATATATATATATATATATATATATAATATTTATATACTTGCATAGACTTTTAGATGAAAAAAAAAGATTTTTCATGTTGCAATATTTCATCAATAGGTGGCAGTAGAGCTTTTTCAAATTTAGACCATTTGCTCTATGAACTTTTGATCTACATACAGACAGCAATTTGACATTTTATTTTAATTCCAGAATCGTGTGTGTGCGTGTGTGCGTGCGTGCGTGTGTATGTGTTTAAAAAATTCAGCCCCAGTGGGAAGGATAAAATGTGTGTTTAAAGGGTTAGTTCACCCAAAAATGAAAATTCTGTCATTAATTACTCACCTTCATGTTGTTCAACACCCGTAAGACCTTTGTTCATCTTCGGAACACAAATGAAGATTTTTTTTGTTGAAATCCGATGGCTCAGAAAGGCCTCCATTGGCAGCAATGACATTTCCATAGAGCCGGCGGAAGCGAGGAACTTTGTTTACAAGAAGAGGAAGACGCGCCGTATCTAAGCTGTTGAATTCTGCATTGATTGTGCTTTAGGTCTTGGCGTAGTGCTCAAAATGGTGCTAAAGTGTGCATTTCCTGGATGCCCGAATGCCGGCTCTACGTCATATTTTCTCACGCATGCGTCGTGGTGCTTTGTGAGTTCACGTCAGAGGCCCAGACGGAAGACAAGGACTTGTTAAATAAAGTTTTGTTTTGATTTTGTTTTTGCGCACAAAATCTATTCTCGTCGCTTCATAAAATTATTGTAGAAGCACTGTAGTGAGATGGACTTTTTAACGACGTCTTTAGTACCTTTCATGGGTCCTGAGAGAGGAAATGTCATTGCTGCCAATGGAGGCCTTTCTGAGCCATCGGATTTCAACAAAAAAATCTTCATTTGTGTTCCGAAGATGAACAAAGTGGTGTTGAACGACATGAGGCTAAGTAATTAAAGGCAGAATTAAAATGTTGGGGTGAACTAACCCTTTATTAATTGATAAAAATTAAATACATAAATTTAAAAAGCAGCATAATTTCATGTGTAAATCCCCAGTTCACTTCCAAACATCAAAGGTATAACAGTTTTGTTTACATGGTTTTATCTCTTACAAAACAATGGACCTAAATGGACACTAAGGTGTTCTGTATGGTTGCTAAGACTTTGCTAGATGGTTGCATGAGTGTTCTGGGTGGTTGCTTACTGTCCCAAGTCTCTATGACATTTTAACCCCTAAATATGGCTATGGGATGTTTTTCTTCTATTTTATCATTTGGTAAAAATCATGTCCCATCACCAATATCACACCTCTCCTCAATAAGTACACAATTGGTAGTACAAACACAGGACAAGTTATGCTTCCAGGTTGATCATCATTAGGGGTTTGTTCACAAAGTATGAGCAAATATAGTAATGCAAGTATTTGTATTATTATTATTATTATTATTATTATTATTATTATTATTATTATTATTATCTATAATCCAAGTAGCTAAAGGTGAAAATTTGTATGAAAGTAGCTTTTTATCAGTGATGGACAGAATGAGTAGAGTATAATTGCTTTCTAGCATATTCTTTGATTTCTGTTCTGTCGAAAAACACATTTTTTGAATATATTATGTTTAAGATTTTGTATGTACATTAAAGAGTCTGATTCTTGTGTTCATGTCAGAACGGGACTGTGGAGCATATCAGTGGTCATTACACAAGAGTTCAATGCATGTGTGAAAATAAATACATTATATACCCATGTTTTAGTTTTGTACAGTACACATTCAAATTAATCACATCCAAAACCAGGGTTTGCGTTTTTCCATAGGGTTTTATTTAGAATGAGTCTTGTTTCTTTATGTGGCACACAAAATCACATATTTCATAATCCATTAATGCTGGACCGGATGTTATTTTTTTCCCCTGTACTAAACGGAACAGTATCAATACAAAGATACAGTATATACATGCAACAAAACTATACTGACATGATGACTGTGCTAGACACACAGCTGTCAGATTGGTTCAGATTTGGATCTATTACTGAAACAATGAAAATGCATGTTTGCTGGGTTGAAGTAGTTAGTTGGTTGATGATCAGTGGACTCATGAGTGGACTCAGTAACCCTCATGAGGCAAGACGGTATCCAGCACTGGCTTGATGCTGGTGATTGCTTTGTCCAGGTGTTCACCAACGTAGGGCCGGAGATAATGGCCATAAGCACCAAGAAGAGCCAAGCGAGCTTTGTCCACGACAGGCTCGAGCTCACTGACCAGACCGCTGGAAGAAGAAAACAAAACGCAATGGATTTACTCACATGAATGAATGATGTTAGAATGATGCAGTAAGAGCCAGGATGACTAATTTGAGGCAGCCCTCACCTGATAATTTTGATGGTGCTTTCCACTCTTGGGCTTTGCCTAATTTCTTCATAAATCTCCTTGGCTCTTCCTCCTGTTGGTGAGCTGTCCAGCACTGGCTGAGCTGAGGTTTTGGCCTTTTCCCAAGCGCGGACAAGCCTCTTAAAGAAAACTGCCTTCAGTCCCTCATATTTCTCAACTAACTCCTTGTCAGGCTCGGGCCATTGCTGTGCATAGACACACACCGACACTACAAGTGGAAGAAAAGACCTTGAGAAGGATATAAAAGAGCACTGTGCCCACCTAAACAGCATTCTTACCCACATTCATTGAAGAATTTCTGGTTATCATATGTCTGAGGTCTGAAAACACAGTTTGGGCCAGATAAAGCTCTGCACAAGTATGTGCACCTAGTAAACTGCTGTTCATCTTAATGCTGAGATACCACTTACAGGTAACATGTCAGTCATTCATTTATACAATACTGAATGCAAATGGCCTTATTTTACTTCTTGTTTGAATTAAATCTGCAAAGTTCATCTGCAAATTGTGAGTTCATCTGCAAATCAAGATGAACAGGCCCCAGGCCTTCTGTTCTAAAATTTATTTTTCTTTTTGCAGTTGTGCACCAGTTAACTAAGAGATCCAATTTTTCAAGAACTCAAGAACTAGTTTTTACCTTGGAGTGCAAGGATGAGCGCAAATGTCAGCTTCATCTAGGAGAGGAGACAGAAATGTAGACATGATATGCTTGGAATATATGTGAATATCACTATTTTCTCTTAATTTTTTTTAAACGTGCACAAACCAAAAGTTCAAATGTAGAAACAGTCAAGAAAATAAGTTTATAATAAGTTTAATGCAGTATGCATAGTTTTGCACACTGCATTAAAGTTTAATGCTGTATGCATAGTTTTGCATTTGCAAGAGATGCATTTAAATTCTCTTTACAAAGCGAGGCATTGTAAGTAGTTTATCCCCATGTTAAAGCATGCATGCATGTATTAATAAGAGCAACATAGTGAAGACTCACTTTACCTTGTGCTAGTGAGATTCCTGTAGAGAGAAATAAAGGACTGGAGTCAACTGCACCAGCTGAGTCTGCAGTTATATTGTCTGCCGTCCATCCCTATATCTGCTTGACCGCTTGACCAAACAAACGTCATCACACACACACACACACTCAATAACTCAGAATCAATCACACAGTCATGCTGCATGCACACACACCCACCCACGCGGGTGGACCCTACTGTTCCTACAGGGCAAACATGTACACCATGGTTTGCCCACTCAAAGTCCACTGTTCCCTGTATGTGTATTAATTAGGCATGAGAGGAGACTTATGAAATCACTAATTGAAGATGTTTATGTGCTCTCAGTGTTTAAAGATGCATTAGGGATGAATGCACTTAGCAGACACTTTTAAGCAACTTCAAAAGTTTCTCCTGCAAAGGACCCCCTTCCTAAAATATAAAAGATACTATATTTACATATGCAAAAGCCTCTAAGTCCGTCTGATGTTTTTCTTTAAAATTAGCATTTTTGTCAGGCTCCTATGTATAGGCTTCTACCCAAGTACCAGTACTTCTGAATTTGCTAAGACTGAGATTTAGCGGGTTTGAAGTATTTTATGAACATATACTATGTGCAGAGAGCATTCACCCATATATATATATATATATATATATATATATATATATATATATATATATATATATATATATATATATATATATATATATATATATATATATATATATATATACATACATACATAGTTATATACAACTAGTCTGTAAATATAGGAACAGTTTATGTGTGTGTGTGTGTATATATATATATATATATATATATATATATATATATACACACACACACACACACACACACATATATATATATATATATATATATATATATATATATATATATATATATATATATATATATATATATATATATATATATATATATATTATTTTTTTTTTTTTTTTTTTTACAGGTATTTTACTTGTATTTTGAATGACGATCACATTGTGTTGGGTTTTATTAACGGAAATTTCCGTAAAATTATTGGCTAATGTCTTGGCAGAAAATTACCAGCACATTTTCTGTTTTAATGTTTTTCTGTTTAATTATTACAAATGTTTACTTTTTAATTAATTATATGTTTTCTTTTCTACCCATTATCAGAGTGATGTTAGATGTATAAACCTAAAGAGAAATATTTTTAGTTCAATTCAAATTGTGCTTTTCACAGTACTGATGTTATAGTTTTAGGAGACTTAAAATATTTAGCTGGTTTTCCATTGACCCCATAGAAACCTTTTGTGACCTCTTGAGTGACCCCATATCCGAGTTTCCAAAAGTAATTTTATTAGTACATATTTCCCTGGGGTTTAAACCTACAATATTGGTGCTGCTATTGCCATACTCTAATAATAGATATTTTTGTAACAGTTGCAATTGTATATGATGGCTTTTTAATAAATACATTTAAAAAAGCATATTAATAGATTAATTATGTGAATATACTTCTCAACATAGAAGTCTCTAAGTAATCTGAAAAGCTCAAAGATGCACTTATAGTTTTTAGACATTCACATAAACATTTCTAATTTTCTTCCACATTTTTAACCTATTCAGCACTAAATTTACTGATTGTGCTTGTACAGCAGTTCAATTTTTTTTTCTTGCATGAGTGCCAGAATCAATATTCTTGACTTTCATGTACATAAACTTAAAAGGGTTGAGCAAAGGCTGTCCAAAGGTTGTGAAAAGCTTTCCACATGCTAAATTGACAGAAGCAGACCCAGTGAACTTTCCACTTTGGAACATAACGTGTCTAATTTACAACCTGTGGACCTTTTTTCTTCCTTTTATAGTATTAATAAGATTAAATTATATTGCAAATATTTATCACTTTTATTAATTATTCATTCATTCATTCATTTCATTCATTCATTCATTCATTCATTCATTCACTTTTTTCCTTCCTATTTCCTACTTCATCCCCTATTTCTCATGCAAAAATTTCACAATCCATTTGTTATGTGATATTATCCAGCACATTTATTAGTTTGGTGTTAAAAGGAAACATTCTTCATTTTCTCTCTCTCTCTCTAGTTGCACAGTTTAGTTGCACTTTAAGTTTTTACGATACTTGCATTATTACAATGGAATGACTACATATGATTCAGTGCATTAATTCCACAATATCATTATACTTAAAACTTATATGAGGTTTGATCGGGGGTCTTTGTGGTCCCTGGATGTCTCTGCTTATTCATCTTGGGTTGATCTGAAGGTGGGCATTTTGCTTTTCAGTCTCTCCCAAAAGGAGCTTGCACCATCTTTAGCCCACTCCATGTAAGAGTCAGCTACAGGTTTGAGATGTTCCTCATAGTACATGCCAGCGAAACCAGCCACTGTGCTGCCAACATTTAGAACTTTAGTCTTTGTGTCCCTGTATCAGACACGCAAACAAACACAGAAGTAGAACATGCTCACACACTAAATTGTAGCAGTGAATAAACAATATATATGTGACCCTGGACCACAAAACCAGTCATAAGTCACACAGGTATATTTGTGGCAATAGCCAACAACATTGTATCAGTCAAAATTATCCTTTTTTTTTTTTTTTATGCCAAAAATCATTAGGATATTAAGTAAAGATCATGTTCCATGAAGATATTTTCTAAATTTCCTACCGTAAATATATATAAAAATATATTATTAGTAGTAATATGTCTTGCTAAGGACTTCATTTGGACAACTTTAAAGGCGATTTTCTCAATATTTAGATTTTTTGGCACCCTTAGATTCCAGATTTTCAAATAGTTGTATCACTGTATTTCAAAAAATTGACCCTTATGACTGGTGTTGTGGTCCAGGGTCACATATTAGCTATACCTGTAGACCTGATGTGCTCTTTCAAGAAGTCCAGCATTGTCTGGAGCAGGAGAAGGCAACGGGTTGCATGATGTAAAACACACTAGGGGGCCGTAGATTTACATATTTATAAATACGTTGCATGATAGATATTTTCCTTGGTATTTTTAGAATCTGTATCATCTTTAGTATTTTATATCAAAAGCAGTAATTATATGCATATGTAAAGCCAAACCTTGCAACGTCATGACCAGAACAAAGAGCACCAATCTGGACATCTGGCAGAAAAATCAATTGAGTTAATCAATTGCCGATAATATATTTGGAGTTGCTTACATATGCATTACAGTTTGATGGTAACAAGTAAAACTTAAACATATATAGTAAATATATACCTTCAGAGTTTATGTAGTAGAAGTGCAGAAGTAGACGTGGTCTTTTTCTTTTCTTTTCAGAAGAACTGCCAGCCAGACTCGCTGTTTTCTTTTGCGATGAGGTTGTCTTTGGTTCAGTGTTTTATTTGATGAGTGCCAACTTGCTCCAGCAATGCTGTATTTGTATCAATTCACATTCTGAGAAACAGATCAGACCATTTCTGAGCAGGCACTGTCTTCTGTTTACTTAGATGAACAGAAAAAAGAAGTGGATCTTTGTGAAGTTTGGGGTAGCATTTTTTTCTTCTTCTCATAAATAATATATACATGCAAGTAAATTAATAAAATCACAGTTATATTTTATATAGTTTATTTATTTGTTTGTTTATTTGTGTATTTATTTAGTTACTTTTTGCTGTTGTTTGTGGGTTGTTCACTTAAAGTTGGGCTCGGGGTCCATATGGCCCTGAGCAAAAATATGGAGAATATTATGCAGTATCAAGATCAGTTCAACAGAATGATGGTTTCTGGTTCAACAACCATCATGTTGAACTCATCTGGTACTTCTACATATATACTGTATATTGTTATAATAATATATATATATATATATATATATATATTTGAACACTGTAAAAACAAATATAGTTGGTTTAACTTAAGTAACCTGGTTGCCTTAAAATGTTGAGTTCATTGAAATAATAAAAAAATGAGTTAATACAATGAAGGAAATGGGTTTAACAAATAGAAACTCAAAATATTATTGTATCTGAACCACATAAATGTAAAAAATAAATAAATAAATAAAAAGTGATAAATCATGAAAATAACACAATTTAGTATGTTTCACTGCATATTAACAAATAAAACACAATTACACATTATGCTTACAAAATCTTTTAATACTATTTGAATAAAGGGTGATGTCAGTTCTCAAAAATGGTCATTGTATTAACTCAAATTTTTAATTTCAATGAACTCAATTTTAAGGCAACCAGGTAACTTTTTTTTTTTTTTTTTTTTTTTACAGTGATGGTACCTGTTAAGTGTAGATGGACAGCATAGCCTTCTACAAAATGTATATGATATTATATAAGCATGATTCCTGTTACCAGCTGCCAGTTTTTCAATGACTGTTAGCACATATGGAGGATGTTTCAACCTTGATCCTTTGGCACAGAACAGAAAAACAAGTTTACATTTGTTGCATTTAGGCCAGAGAAATTCAATAGTGGGATGTAATTCAAAGAAAAGGGTCAGTTAGTCAGTCCTCTTGACTTAATCATGGAAATGTAATGATCATTAACTGAGGACAAACAGTGACTTTAGCCTTATGTGGTCTGATGCTAGAAGGCTTTTGACCTATGATTTGCATACTGGTTTATATATTATATTGATTGACCCTTTATTGATTGGTGTTATGTTGATGCTGTGGCTTAATGTGTAATTGGTGTGTGTTTGTATACTGCTCATTATCTGTTATTGCTTTTAGACATAACTGATTTATAAATGACGTAGCATATTATCATGTAGGTTGACACAAATAAATACATTTATATTCAAAATACTTCAGTATTTAATTGTTAATGTGAACAAATGTCAAATGATGCAAAACAAAACTGGTTCTTTTTCACCCTTTATTGTTTTGGAAAAAAAAAAAAAAAAAGAATGCAGCTTTTAGATTTCAAATTTTTTCCATAATATTTAAATGCATCCCACAAAATTGTAAACTATTTTACAGATTACACAAATGACAAGCAGATCATTACAGTCTGAAGTCGTTTTGAACTGTAACAAATGCCCAGTCTGCATGACAGGGTGGGGGTGGAAGGGGGAATCACATATCAGGATCCAGACAGCTTCTGCTTCATCATCTCAAACTGCTCAGTAAACCAGCTCCTGCCAAGACAAAAACACCCATTCATGTTAGAAAAAGCCATAGACATGCGAAGCAGCTACTATGCCAGTACAGGAACAATATGGATATCTTATTTATGTTATGTTTATTTATAAAAAGCATTATTATTAAAATGAATAGGCCTATAACACGTTAAGTTACATTTTATTTTATATATATATATATATATATATATATATATATATATATATATATATATATATATATATATATATATATATATATATATATATGATCTTACTTGGTTTTAGTGGCAAACTCGCTCTCATCCAACTTTTGAAAGGTCTCCTTGGTCTTCTCTGTCAGATCATCTGCAATCGCCTTCACCTGGCTCTGGAATGTGGCAAAACGCTGCTCCAGTGTGGGTTCATCCTGGGCCTCTGTTTAAAGTAGGCAAACGTTGTAAATGCATACATTTGTACTGATGAGAAATGGCATTAAATATACCAAGAATACTTTATCTTGAGAATAAAATAACAGTTTGTATAGATGGATCGGATGGATGATTTTACCTGTGTGTACAGCAAGTACAAGCATCAGCACGGCAGCAGCCAGGTACAGTTTCATCTTCTCAGTCTTTCCTGTAACACAGAAAATAAAACGAGTTTAGAGAGAGTTGCTATAGGAACTTCGTAACTGTTTTAAGCTAAATATATTTGATCACATAAAACTATATATTAGAATTTTAAAGAACCGCATCTGCTTCGACGAGAAGAGTACATTTGCATATATGATAATGAAGACGGTCGCTTTTGGAAACTAGACCAATGGTGATACAAGTAAAGATACAAAACAATACTTAATTTTTTTTTTTTTTTTTTTTTTAAATGCTGTGGAATACTGTTTTTAATTAACATGAGGGGGAAATGTAAAGGCTGCTTAATGTACCGATTATGGCACGCAATGACGCCTAGATGTCGCCAATATACTGCATATTTACTTCAGGTAAAAAAAATAATGAAATCAACAACTACTCTACTGTTTCACTGAAAAGCTCGCTAGATTCGCTGCTTAAGCTACTCCGTTTAAAAATGTGGAAAGCTATCACGAGAAGAACAAATCTGATGTAAGTTGTCATACCTTTCTTGCAGTCCTCAAGAGAATTGGGTTGAAATTGTGATGACCCACAGATGGCTTGGCCCTTTATAGCTGTACTGAGCTGACGTAGAGTGATAACGCCACCTCTGACCTATCAAGGCCTCCTGCGATCATACTGTTCCCGTAGGCCTACGTGTCTCTGTTGTTCTTCTTTCTGTTTTGCCATGTCGCAAATGGCTTTAGTAAACTGTTTGTTTACTGTTGAGGTTTTGTTCGGTTATTCCTAATACATAACATTAATGACTATCAGTGCCATTAAACGAAACAATGATACAAAGGCATTTTCTTTATCTGGTACTCTGGTATGGTACCAGATGGTACAAGTATGGTACAACGTTCATTCATTATCAGGGATTTTGCGATTGCTTACATGGTCTTCTCAACACTTGCATATTTCTACATTTTTCTGAAAGTCAAAACAACAGTGTCCGTGGACTAAATTCATTAAATCTTTCCTCTAGCAAACCTCAGTGTATGTCTACAGCCCCATTTTGCACAAAACTATTATGTTATGCTCACATAACAGTGAGCATAACATTAGTATTGTTCTTTATTAGTAAAGTCATTATTTATTGAATATTCAAGATTAATAAAAGATCTAAAAGTTTAGTTAACATTGTAGCTAAGAGTGTGTGTATGTATATATATATATATATATATATATATATATATATATATATATATATATATATATATATATATATATATATATAAATATAAATTTCATTACTGTCTATTCAAAGTGGTCCATAATGATCACGTTACGCTATTGTATGTATGGCTGTAACTGGAACTAGTGCTTAGAAAACCTCTAATCTGTAATGCACCATTTCTTTGTATCATTATGGAGGCCCTGTACCAGATGAGGAGGAAAGAGAGGAAGTGGGCAAAATGCCAACATTTGGGAAATGCAAACAGATTGCATGTCTCGTCATGCTTGGATGGCATGCCCTCACATCCACTTTGCTGTCCACAGCTCTTTAACCTTTTTGCCACATCATAACATGAGATTAGAGAGACTGGATTTGGAAACTGAAGTTGTTTATCTCAGTGTAGTTGCATAACCTTGCTTCATTCCTATAGCATAACAAAGACGCAGGGATTGCCTGCACTGAAACCACCTTTGGGTTTTAGGTCGGCAAGATGATTGGATCTCTTTGGAACTTTATTGCTTCAGTGTCATACACTAGCCTTCTTAATTGCATTAAATGAATGTGTTGCATGTTCAGTGCTGCAGAATATTTATGCCATATACTGTGCTTAAATGTCCAAACACATCATCACCTTCTTATATGCCAAGTTATCAAATAGCCTACATTTTATTGTTAATTTAGTTCATTTTCATTAAGCTACAGGTCTGGCAATGTATTTATTTATTTACTTATGGCTGAAATACACTACTGTAAAATATAGGCACATATACATTTAAAACCACTGAGGTCTGTATGATTTTTTTAATTTTTTTTATAGAAAATACTTTTATTTGGGATGCATTTATCAAAGATGACAGTTAAGTTAAAATTGTTGGAAAAACATAAATGCTGTTATTTTTAAACTTTAAATTCATCAACTATTATTTGCATTAGTTACCAAAAAAATATGAAATAATGTTTCAACATTTACAATAATAAGAAATGTTTCATGAATATTAGAATCATTCCTGAAAGATCATGTGACACTGAAGACATACAAAATATTAAAAGATATATTATAATAGAAAATACATTTTATGTATACTAATATTTAACTTTTATGTATAAATATAGAACAATTAAATTTTAATAAATAATATTTGTACTGTATTTTGATCAAATAAATTACTTTTTCAAGAACATTAAAATATCATACAGTCCCCAAAACTTTTTAACGGAAGTTCATAATTAATAAATTCACTTTATATGTTAGTATTTATAGTTCCTAAGCCAAGAGTTACAGTCTTGCACCACTGATCTTAAATCTGTCACACACACATACACAGGTTTCCATGTTTTATCGGAGCTTCCCAGAGACGTAATGATTTTTATACTGTACAAACTGTAAATTCTATCCCCTTACACTAACCTAACCTAACCCTGCCCATCACAGTAAACTATATTTAGTATGATTTATAAGCTGTTTTCCTCGTGGGGACTAAAAATGTCCCCATAAGGTCAAAATTTACCCAACACTTAGGGACATTTGGTCCTCATAATGTTGGGAATACCAGGTACACACACACACAAACTCAGCACTTCTTGATGGGCAACATCCAATGACCTGTGTCTTTTTTATTCTCTTGGTTAAGAAGATCTCTCTGCCCTTTTATTGAGTTTTTTTCTCTCTTTTTTTTGTGAAATACCATGCTTTCTTGTACTATGGTGCATCTATTAAAAGACTTGACTGTGATAGAAAATGCTGACGGAGAAAAGTGTTCAGAATGCTCAAGTGCAGCATACAAAGTGTTGAAAGCGTCTAGACTCAAAAAAGGGAAGCGAGGCTCTGTGCAAATGAGGACATAATGTTTATGCGGGATCACACCGAGGCAGTGATCTGCAGTTACCTCGGCTCACATCTGATCAGTCATATAGTCTGTGGAGGGGGGGACTTAAAGGGGTTCTTTTGTTAGTTAAAGGCAATCTTTGCAGCACCTTTTAGACCAAAGCCATTCAGACAATCCTGCTAACAGCTTACAGCTTTCCTTGTCCTGCATGCATAATTTGCCACTTCTCTTTCTTTGTTTCACATATTCATAGTCTTTCATTTAATGTGAGAATAGTCGGCGTGTCTAGTCGGCGACATGCTGTGCCATCTCAGGTTCATTGTTTGACATTTTAGACAAAAGGTGTGTTTTAGGGCTAGTAATTCTTAGTTTAAGAAAGATTGTTTAAAACTGCAATGTCATTTTGCGTGCTAATGACATGAAATGTTAGCTCCTCAACAACTTACAATGTACAAACCTGAAAAAAAAAAAACAAGTTAGTATGTGTTTCTAATATACAAGAACGGGCCTGTGCTGGGATTCTAAAGCTTTTGCAGATTATTTTGTGTTTTTTTCTGCTAGACCAGCTGCATGATTAAAAGCTAAAAGCTTCAGATCGAGACCGAGTTTGCTACTGAAAAGGAATGTTGTGATATTTCTGTTTCACAACAAGCTAACTAGAAGATCAATCCATGTATAGTGAAGAAAGGGACTTTTTTTTTTTGTCTGTTTAAAAAATACTGACTTTTTTTTTTTTCTTGGAAAAGGGGGAGTAACCAAGATTACAACAGATCTTTTCAGGAATTATGCTCAATAACCTGGTTATGTAATATTTTCTTTCTCAGTATTATCTTTTTAAATATTTTTATTAATTATACTAAATTGAAGAACAAATTAAGAAATTGCAAACAGCAATAATAAAAGTAGGTTACAAAGAAAAAGGGTGGAATCTACTGGTATAATGTACATCCAACCACTAGACAGATGAAACTGTTTGTTTGGTAGTGCATTGTTTGCAGTTTCAGTGCATTTGTTGTTGTGGTGTGTGTTGCTTATCCAGATGTGAGTGCAAGATAGCAGAGATTTAAAAGGAAAAACAAAGACAGTGAACATAACCAGCGGCACAGCATGTTCCTTTATGCTGCAGTCCCGCAGGCAAATAAATGGAATTTGGCAACAGATCTCAACATGTCTTTCTTGAGATTCAAAGCAGCAGGAGAGAGAGAGAGAGAGGGGGGGAGAGAGAGAGCGAGAGAGGGAGGGAGAGAGGGAGAGACGGTGACAGACAGGATAGCGATTTGAGAACATGCCCTCTGATCATGAGAAAATCAAAGCTGCGAAAGATGGATCTGAGAGTGAAAAGTTCTGTGCATCAAGAGTTTGAGGAGAGAGTTTATCAGAAAAGGTGGATCCTTCTTAAAAGACTGGCAGAAAAAGTGTTTATGATGTGTTTTTTTTTTTCTTCATAAAGGATAATGTAAAAAAAGGTTCCTGTCAATGTGAGTCAGTATGAAAAGTGAAAATGTGCATGTACGCTGTTTTGTACCCCAGTGAAAAGTTTGCTTTGTTTTTCTTGTAAATGAACAACAGTGAAAATAAGTTTGCAGAATTCCATATTTTCTAATCTTATACATTCCCTTTGGACGCAAATGTAGAGTTTACCTTTGTCTTTAGAGCTTTATGAGTTGTGTTCACTATTTAACCCATGTTTATACACACACATACATACGCACACATGTCTGGTTCACTATCTTTGTGGGGACTCCGATGATGTAATGGCTTTCATACTGTACAATCTGTATATTCTATTCCCTTACACTAACCCTAGCATTTTTACATTTTCAAAAAAACTTCAGCTAATTGATTATAATTCTGCAAAGACAAAAATTATTTAAAAATCCGACATTAGCAGACCTTTCCTTGAACTCCAGAACTAACGAATGGTTTAAATCTCTGGTTACTGCATGGAGAAGGAAAGGTGTGACCAGTAGATTGGTCTTGCCCACACAAGTCCTATTGGAAAAGCAGGAGGCTGCAGAGAGATGCGTGACAGTGAGCTGAAGTTAGAAATGGGGGAATAAGGGGATGAATAGAATCTTAAGTTTACAGCGTAATTGCAAACAATCAGACCAAAAAAAAAAAAAAAAAAAAGTGGATCAGTCAAGTCTAAACATACAAACCCTGAAATGTGAGACTATGCTAAATGCTTTTTGCAAGCCCATATATGTTTGTGTTGTACTCTGACTCTTATTACAGGCCTATATTAATAGTTGTGTGACAGTGTATGTTTAGCCAGACTGATTTCTTAGCCTACTATTTAGAGGGTAATTCAGATTATTGGCCAGAAATATACTGCAAAACAACCTGAATAACACCAGGATTACCTGTGTTTTTGTAAGATGCATTATTGTTCAAAAGTCTGGGTTTTTATGTTTTTGAAGAAGTCTCTTATGTTCACCAAGGCTGCCATAAAACCAGCAATGTTATGGAATATTGTTACAATTTGAAATGACTGTTTTCTATTTGAATATATTTAAATACAATTTAATTTATACCTGTGATGGACTTTTCAGCATCATTACTCCAGTCTTAAGTGTCACATGATCCTTCAGAAATCATTCTAATATGCTGATTTGCTGCTCAAGAAACATTTATTATTATTATCAATGTTGATTTTTCTTTTCTTTTTTTTGTGTGTGGAAAAATTGATCTATTTCTCATGATTCTTTGATGACCAGAAAGAACAGCATTTATTTGAAATTGACATTTTTGTAAAATTATAAATGTTTACCATCTAATGCATCCTTGTTGAATAAAAGTTTACATTTTAAAGTGTTGGGGATGTGTGTGGGATTGTTACCATGAGGTTGGTGGGAACTGGGAACAGAAATGTTTTCACAAGTACTTTGCAATACTTTTTAAAAAAATCAAATGAGAAACTAGTTGTGTAGTAGGACGCACATTTATTGCAAACAAATTTAAACAGCAGTGCACAAACATGTAAAGTAAACGAGCATTTATGATGATTTGTGGCTAACAAAGCTCATCTTTGCATATATTCTGATTTAGTTCAGCAGTTGAAGGCACTTTTGAATTTTATTTTGAATGATGCCAGGTTGGCCCCACTAACTAGAAAAAATCTTTTAGATAACTTCCATAACAAGTTAATTGATCTTAAAATTGCTCTACTGTATGCTAACAAAAGACATTATGGAAAGTATATCCTCAGACAGTGGGTTAATACTGAGAAAGTAAACATGGTGAGTACATGGTATTCTTTTGTCCAGTAATGGACAGTGCTAGTCCAGTCGAGTCCGGTTAACCACTTATCAACCTCTCACAGAATGAAAAAAGCACATTTCAGTAACACAAAACCTCCCTTCTTGTTTCTGTTTGGTGTTAACACTAGATGAGCTTGGAGCTCTTAAGCTTGAGTGGGAAGAGCTGCTGAGGCCTCCTTGATCTTGTCCATGACAATCTTCAGCTGCTCACGGATCTTTTCGGAGTAAGGGGTGAGGAGGCTGGTCAGCTCATCCACACGGCCCTCTAGGGAGGTGCGCAGGTCATCTGCGGTCTGTTCCAGCTTCTCCTTCAGAGCTACAGCCTGGACCTCCAACTGCTCGCTCATCTCCTGCGCCTGGGACTTCATCAGCTCGCTAATGGCACCCAGTTTCTGGTTGGCACCATCCTGGGCCTGGGTGAGGTATGGCTCTAAACGGTCCTTCACGGCATCAGCGTTTTGGGAAGCGCGAGACTGCAGCTCACCCAGGTAGGTTGCCACAGTGCTGCAGGGAATGAAAGTGAAGATTAAAAATAATTTTCATTAGTTAAACGCTTTATCCAAATTTTGAGCTTGCATTTGACCCAAGTAGTCCCACTTACAATTCTTTCAAACCACCTGAAAGAACATCCAGACTTACTTGCGGATCTCATCTGTGTCCTTGTTCAGGCGTTTCTTCAGTTTGCGTGTGTAGGTGTTGACACGGTTCTTCACATCATCTGCGTTCTGCTCCACCATGGTCTTCAGCTCTTGCAGGTACTGAGTGGAGCGCTCCTTGGCGTCGGTCATGTCAGTTTGCAGTTTGCCAGCCAGGAGCTGGAGATCTTTGTTCAGCTGACCTGCAGCGTCAGAGGCGTATGGAGTCAGCTGGGTTTGAAGACTGTCACTGTATGAGCCCAGCTCAGCCATGGTGTCAGTAATTAGGGTGCTGCAAAAAAACAACAAAAAAAACCAACAAAAAAAAAAAACACATTGGTCACACATTGTTTCAGCAGCACATATGTTATTTGATAATGGGAGGATGAGTGTGATAGTGCTGTAGATAGATGTTAAAGGGCTGCTGAACTTACTCAAGCTCTCTGCTGAGCTGGGAGCCTTTGATGTTCTGCACCACACCGTCAGCATGTGTGTTGAGTTCGGACACAGACTGCCAGAAGCGTTCCACCATCTCCTCCCACCTGGGTTGGGGGGCATCAGCCTGGAACAGGCTACGAGCATGGCAGCCTAAAGGGGTGTGAAGAGACTGTTAACTTTATGCCATATTAAGTTATTCACAAATGAGTGAGCTAGATAATTTACACTGATTACAAAGCTTAGCAGATGACCTGTATAAATTATGTGATGTAGTAGTTGATAAGATGCACTATAAACATTGTGCACGGAGAGAAAAACTAAAGATGAGTGAATGGATATTTTTTCCATACCAGTAAAAACTGCCAGAGCAAAGACCACCACCAGAGACCTCATTTTGATGGACAGACAAGTAGCTAAACCTGAGGAAAGATGAAAAAAAAAAAAAAAAAAATCAATAGGCTATATCTTAAACCACTGGCACAATAGAAAACAATCAGATCAAGGTCATCGTAAAGTATCAACTTTGGAAATTGAAACTTTTAACTTATTCATTCACAGGTATTAAATACTTTAAATCCTAACAGTAGGCTATTCTTTAAAAACTCCTTCTAAAAAAGCACAAAAAAGCATCTGAAGATACGAGTAGTATGCATGCAGGATTTGCTTCACTAATACGCGTTTACTCAGTTGCCGTTAACTGGAAGTTACGTAGGCAATAGTTTTACTGACAAACTGGTAGTCCTGCATTAAACCGTTAGGTTATAATTTATTGATTACCTCATGAGAGAAGAGCGAGCTTTACTCACCTGAGAAGAGTGATTTTCCTCCGTGTAGAGAGAGTGGGGATGTCAGGTCTTTTATACAGTCCCGGGACGCACCCGCTGCCTTCACAATCGCTGCCACGTGATTTCGCCTTTGTTCGGCGCTCGCGCATCATCCGACGCGTCACTGACTACAGCAAGTGTGCGGAGTCCGCATCTTTTCGAACTAGGGGGAGATAAATTGCGAAATTTATATCATTTCTTTTTAATGGTACATTAAAAATGTTATTTAACTTCTTTCACGTTGTCTTTGGGAATTGTTCATGTATGGTCTGGCTATTACAGTAACTTTGCGCTCCTTAGCCTAGGTTATATCATTTTTTATAGGCTACTGTATTAAATACCCAGCTATTTAAAAAGAATATCGTTGGCTATACATACCTCGACTGCAAAAACGTCATGCCTGTCTTTAATAACAAGTATTTCATATTATTATTTTATTTATACTATTATTTATTTATTTAATTATTTGGTTTCAGTATTGCTGCGTGGATAATAAAGTTGTTGCCCTCAAACGGACAGTTTATAAAGTCAAACATCTGTAAATGTGGCTGAGGGACAAATTCCTCGTGATTAAAGACAATTGAGCCTGAAGGTAAACTTTTTTTGCAGGCGCCAACGTTGTTGCGTGGCCTATCGACATGGATGAGCCTATTAGCATTTTATAGAGGCCCATTGACCTCTTATTGCTCACTTCACACATTCGGATTAGCATTCGCATGGGCAAGAACAATAGTAATACAACATTGATAGTCTACAACAACAACAACGGTGCATTTTATATTATAAGGCCTATACAATAAGTAAAAACAAATTAATTATAACATATAGTGCCTTCCTTGTAATTTTGTTTAGTAAGTTATGTTATGATGTTATTGTGTAATCTGTAGTAATGCCATGTATTTCAAACTACCGATGATTGCAGCCCGTTTGATCACAATGCCCTTCCACGTCTATGGCCTAGTGTTTATCTCAAAAGATAAGACATTCCTCAGTATTCTCTGTAAAGAGTTAACATAATGTATACAGCCCTATGTTTGCTCCAGCAGTTCTGAACGTAACACCACCCAACATGATCATGTTCTTTTGTAAAACGAACCTTTTTTTCCGGACCAGAAAGCCATGGGTAATTATGTTTTTTTTTTTCCCGTGACAACATAAGAAAGCCTTATCTCTCATCTTTGATTCCACCTATTCAGTGATCTTTAGCCTCTTGTCCCAACTTGTCCTTTCCTTCTGGCTCAGCTCTGTCTGATTCACCCCTGCAGCTGATGAAAACAAACATGGCTTTAGTATGCAGAGGGCCCAGTATGATCACTGCACATGCAGACGTCCACTATTATTTACTCCTCTGTACGTTCAATATACTGTTGATCCTTCTGCAAATAGATTTTATTGAAATATTTTTAAACCCAAATTTTGAAACTTGTCTTTTTGTATTCTTGGATGTTTTCTGCCTCCTAAGGATGAATCAGGTTGTTGCACTTCATGTGACGCTTCCGATAAAAGCATCTTCTAAACTGATTATTGTAAATGTAAGATAGTTTTGAGCAAAGAAGTTTATTCTTGTGTTGCAATGTGCCAAGGTGACCACTGACATTGATGACATGTCTGGTTGTCATTTAAATTCTGACGCATTATATAAAAATAGATGCTTCCCATTTTTGAAATCGGGAGTATAGGGCAACATTTGAATACTGCAAACTATATTGACTGACAGTGTATGCAAGAAAGACATTGTAACTACAAAAGAAAGACACAAAAAGGCAAGATTAAGAAAGATTTATAACTGTTATGGTTGCTTCAGGCCCTTCCCTTGCTTTTGTATTACCCTCTTAATGGATTTGTTAGATGAAAGCATTGCAAACAGAGCTCCCTCTGTAATTCCTTTTTCTGTTTTTGATAACTGTTCTTTCATAAGGGGCAGACCAAGTGTTGGATAAAACATTTTTCGTGGGTTTACAATTAGATAGTGGTGATTTTTTTTATTTTATTTTATTTTTTGTACTGAATTTCTCATGAAGTATATTTGGCATGTGGTTTCACTAGAGTGATTATTTAATTATTTGTGTTGCATCTAATAAGTAATGAAATTGGAGAAAATGTGGCTGACAAAATATGAAAACATAGATATTTTTTCTAAAACAAACACAGAAATAAATTCAGCGCGATTATTTAATTATAAGGTCATGAAAGGACTGAAAGGTTGTTTATGTCCCATGTGGTTTTTGGATAAATGTGTGAAAGGTGAACAGTAAGTAATGAACGCATGTAACCTCGGCCAACTCATCATTTAGCAGAATGGGGCTGCTAGGTCCAGTGTACCGGGTGAGAGGGTCTGTGCGCTGATAGCATCTATTCTTCAGCACAGCCATGACTCAAGCAGATATGCACTGACTGGATTTATTCAACACAACACAAGTACTCTACAGTGAGGGCTGATGAACTCTAGTGACTCTAACTCTTTGTTTTTCTCTCTTCTTACTTTCTGTGGTCTGTAATTGTTGTGTCATTTGGGAAGATTGTCTACATTAGTCATTGTTTTCAACAGTCAGGCATTCTAGGTCAAAGGGCTGTCAGCTGCTTTGTGTCAGAGAAATCAGTCATCTGCATCTTAATCTGTCTTGACCCCCTTGTTTCTGTGCAAAAAGTTATTTGGTCACACTTTATATAAGGTGTCTTTAACTACTATGTACATGCATTAAAAATGGTTAGGTGTTCATGTTGTACTGCAAAACACTTCTGCTGCTATTGAGGTGGGATATCACCTTCGAAGTCAGGGACAGGTTTTGTGGTATAGTTAGGTACGACCCTTGTAAGGGAAGGGTCAACATTGTAATTATAGATGTAATAACAGAAATGATTTACAGCTGTAATCACGTGCAGGTATTTACACACAATAAGTGCATTGTTCAAATGATTCATTAAAATGTTAGTATATTACACTTAATAATGGGACCAGTTATTTTGTGCTGCTGAAGTACAAATAACCAAGCCCACATGCAGAAAACTCAGCAGAAGTGGAACAAACAGCATTCACAAACTTCTACAAATCCTCATCCACCCCTTGGATGCTTTTAACTCTTTTCTTTCCATATATATATATATATATATATATATATATATATATATATATATATATATATATATATATATATATATATATATATATATATATATCCATCCCTGGCAGCGTTTTTTTTATTTTATTTATTTTTATCATTTTCACAAAAATGTCATGGTCCCCAGAATATTTTGTTGTATGAATCCCTGAACATTCAAAATATCTAAGGAAAGATCAGAACATCTGCGCTCTTGCTTCATGTATTTCTTTTTCTTTTTATCAACACTTGAATGTGGGTACATTTCATAAAAAAAAAAAAAAAAAAAAAAAAAAAAAAAAGTTTTTTGGATCAGATTCAGACCAATGATCATAGATGAAGTAGATCGAGTCCATCAACACCCCCAACACTTGCACAGTCCTATAGCCTGTGTTCCGTTTTCATTTTAACTCTATGAGTTATCTTGTCTTTTATGAGAATTTTTTTCCATGTTCAGATCGGTTTGTTTCCCCAATATCTGTGTCTGCAGATGACCCACAAAACCATCTAAATAAGAATACAAGCCAACAGACTACACAATATTATGAATATTAGTATTGCTATGGAAATTCAGTCAACTTAAATGTAAAAGTAAACCAACAGTAATGCAAAATAAACAAGTTTGTGTTCACTGTATTGGGTCCCTTTTCTGTTTAAGGTCACTTCAGTTTACACATTTAGCAGATGCTTTTAAGAGTCTGTTTATGCCTTCCCTGGGAATTAAACCTACCACTCGGTGCACCATCTCTACTGCTGAATTATTATTTTTTTAAACCAGCCTGATGCTCATGCTAGCTCTGGTTTTCTGGTTTAATAGGGCCCTCATCAGCTGTGCATACAGGCTGAGAGACCAGCTAGAGCAACTAGAAACCAGCTTAGGCTGGTTACAGCTGTTTTTCCAGGAAGTTAGTGTCTTGATAATGACGACATGTTTGAATGAACTGGATTAGATGTCAGGATTAGCTTCTTTGTGTGAGGTAGAAGATGAGGGTTGTTTTTTTGTTCCGATGGGAGTGTGTGGGAGACTCTTGGGAATAGCAGAACAGGTACTTTTACAAACCTGCAAGGACAGCTCCTGACATGTTGCCGCTGGCATTTATGTGGGTGTTTATGAATGTTCTGGCAGCACGCATGTGTCTCAATGCATCCATTAAAAAGGAACTGGCAATCAGTAAATAACAAATGCGTTGCATGACATGTAAATCTTAATCATCTTATTTTTGTGGTGACCTGAAATGATGGTGGGCATCCACTAGGTGGCATGTGTGGTGCACAAAACTAGTAGATGGCATAACTATTGTCCACATAATAACTTAGTGATTGGTGCAGCTGTTATCTTTATAATTAGGCCATTATTCCAATGACCTATAGTTCCAGAGGTCCATTATCAAATATACCTATTGTTTTTCACTTTCTAATTTTGAAAAACTGTAGGGTTATCCAGTCATTTCACAAGACAAATGATACTGTCCTCTCCTAACTAAATTGTACTTTGTACTTTACACTCATATATATATATATATATATATATATATATATATATATATATATATATATATATATATATATATATATATATATATATATATATATTTTTATTTTTTTTTTTTTTTTAAAGAAATGAATATTTTATTCAGCAAGGTCACATTAAACTGATCAAAAGTGACAGTAATGACATTTATAATGTTACAAATAATTCTATATCAAACAAATGCTGCTGTTTTTAACATTTTATTCATAAAAACAAAAAAGAAATGATAAAAAAAAATGACCCAATAAGAAATTGCTGAAAATTCAGCTTTGCCATGACAGGAATAAATTACATTTTAAAATATATTAAAATAGAAAATTGTTACTTTAAATTGTAATAATATTTGACAACATTTACTGTATTTTTTTACTGTAAGCGATATCATACATTTTATTTTTATTAAATTTAACCAGTGTTGATAAAAAGAATACATGAAGCAGGGGATCTGTTCTTTCTTTTGATATATTGCATGTTCAGATATTCATACAACAAAATATTCTGGGGCCCATAACATTTTTGAGAAAATTATCAAAAACTTGGGTGATGGCGGGCAACTTTAAAAAAACAAAAACAATGCTGGCGGGAAAGAGTTAACATGTCTATATATATATATATATATATATATATATATATATATATATATATATATATATATATATATATATATATTGTTCTAACGTTCTAACGAAGACTGAAGCAAGTTGGATAAAAGAAGGCGATTTCAAAGCATTAAAAAAATACAATTGGTGTCACGTGATGGTTGATTTGGTGAAGAAGCTGTTAGCAATCAAAATATTGATTTTGAAGATGCTGAAAATGATAGTTTTGAGAATATTTTTGAGATAACGAATATGAGCCAGATGCTGAATGAACTCTGATGAGGACAGTGATGATGGTATAAAACATCTGCTCAAACTGAACCCTTCCAAGCTCCAAAAGGTAACAAAATATGCTTTATTTTATTCTTCTGTAATTGTTACTAATATCAGGAGATATTAGAGTAACGGTATTATTAGAGTAACAATATTTGAGTTAGGGCCTGGGCCCTAAAGATTTAACATATACCTGCTTGAAATCAAGTTTTGACATCATATACCTTTCCTCATATATTTGAAAATGAGAATGCTAGAGTAAACATAACCGGGTATTGGTACAACTTGTCATACATCTGTCACCCTGTAACTAAAGAAACATTTGAGACTTATTTCCTTTAACAAAATATTTATTTAATTTAAATTAAAAGTAATGTTTCAAATATTACATAAAAATCATAGCGTAAATGTAGATGCATTTTCATTGGACTTTTGTGTTTTGTTTCATGGCTGTGAATAAATACTTCCATCAGGTCACTGTAATTTCAGCAGCAGTTGTTAATGTTAACCACAGAAAGTGAAGAACACACTTTCACATTGAACTGTATCCAAGATCTTATTACATTAGCAGCAATTGTCAAAATTCTTTTGGAAGCATCTTGATGAAGGACTCATACAGGGAGGTGAGCTGGTCCTTCAGGTCCTGTGCGTAAGGGTCCAGCTTTTCCTTCAGGTCTTCAGCGTAGGGTGTGAGTCTCTGCTGGACCATCTGGGCTCTCTCTCTAATCTGGGCCTGAAGATCCTCAGCCAGAGGGGTCACTGTCTTCTGGAACTCCTGCAGACGCTGGTCAACCTTCTCCTTGAGTTCAGCAGTGTAGGGCTCCAGCTGAGCCTGCAGCTCCTTCACGCTCTGCTCCAGGTTTCCTCTCAGCTCCTCACTCTTCTGGAGCAGAGTGGCCTTCAGGGTCTCAGAATCCAGGGATTCTGCATATGGAGTCATGGCCGCCCTGAGCTCCTCCACTCTCTGCTGGATCTGGCTCTTGAGGTTGTCAGCATAGGGCTCCAGCTGGTCTCTCACAGTGATCAGGTCCTGGCCCAGACGCTCCCTCAACACTTCAGACTCTTTGGTGATTCTGGTCATCAGCTCTTCAGCCAGAGGATCCATCTGTTTCTTGAGGGTGACGGCATATTCGCTGGCCATATCGGCACTCTGGGTCAGTCTAGTACTGTTAAATGGAGAAGGACATTTGAGTTTCATATCAGGACATAAGAAATAGTCTAAATCACAGTGTCCTGCAGGTAAATATTCTTGACTTACTTGACTTCCTGTCCTAGTTCGGAAGACCTGATCATCTTGACGGTTTCCTCTGCGGTTTGTGTTGCTTTGGAAACATAGCTCCAGAATGCATCAGTCAGCTGCTCCAGCTGTGGCTTGGGCTCATCAGCATAGAAGAGGCTGGCCTGGCAACCTGTTGATGGAGCATTTCAGTTTGATCAAATGAATTTGATAATAGACTCTGTGAATTTATCAAACCTTAAAACATTTCCACATTGCAATTTTCTCTGAATTCTCACCTGTAAATACAGCAAGTGCAAGCACCACAAGAACCTTCATGATGTTCAGTTTTGGTCTATAAGTAAAAAAAAACTTAATGACCGTCTCTGTCTTTTACATAAATGTAAATAGTGCTGTATTTCGAATTTACTAAAAAGTTCTTACCTGTGTCAGTGTGTTTTAATTGACGCTGTCCTGTCTGAAGAACAAGTGTGAAGTTGCTGTTTCACATCTGTATTTATATAGCATGGGGATGTGATTGCTGTAGTGGAAACCCAAAGTCCAGTGGGGAGTGCCTTGCTGTCACTACTCCACATTATAACGCCTTGACTGTACTTATTATCACCAAAGATTTCTGAATTCAATACAGACTAATATAACTCTTGGGCAATAAACTGTGATAAATGTCAATATAAATATTGTTGACTATTCAGTAAAATATCTAAGTAAAAGAGTTTTCTTAATAAAGAAATTACAGTATTTCTGTTTTTGTTTTGTTTTGTTTTTACAATTACAGGGGATTCAACACAGACAATATCATTGAATTTCTTTTAACATAAAGACAATCTGAATTATGACATTTTTACTTAATCTATAAAACCAGACAGAAACTGATTTTGAACCTTTGAACCTTTGAACTAATAACAGTAACAAATTATACTAGACTTTGTTCGCTTCCTGATAAGATTTGACACATCACTCAAAGAGAGAGGTTTTGATCCTGGATGAATTGTTGAGCTCTTTAAATTCATTCTATGAAGATGGATATATTTTCAACTCTTATATCTTAAAATTCTTTCAGTTCATTTTATTTTAAAGAACCTGTCCAGAGCTATAAACTGACCTCAAGTGATTCTTAGGAGGAGTTATTATCAGAGTCAGGGACCATGCACGTAACACTCTGTCCAGGTTACACATGCTTGCTAAACCCCAAGAGATAAGGTCGGCCATTTGGCCTAGAACCAAGCTAATGCTGCTGAAGGATGCCTGACCTTCCTAACATTTAAAAAACGCTGAGTACATGGGAACTTGCATTTTTTTTAGGTATACAGAAAGTGAAGTTAACATTTGTCAATGCTATTTGAGTAATTTAAGGATTACCAATAAAAATTGACTCCGATGACTTTCAGGTATAATCTATTAGTTTGGTCTAGTGAAGTTTAATTTTCCTTTGGCTAAATGAAAGACCTTATCTGTCTGATATGGAAAGTAATAAGCTGATTCTAGAAATTGTGTTTGTTCACTAAGACACTGATTATGAGCAGGCCTTAAATAGGCCATAATAGGCTACTTGTATACTCAGAAATTTTAAATTAGATGTAGGTTTAAACTAATTTTTATTATGCATGTATAATTTACCATTGGAAATTTGAGAATATAACGGTACAAACATAGCATGTTTTGACATTTATTCCCTTTTTTTCTTCTTTATTTTTTACCACTGGTTGATGAGTAAAAGATGAGTAAAATCAACATTTCATCATTTAAAGAGTCCCTCCTTTCTATGAATGTTCAAACAGCCCACAAAGTGAAATAGTACCAGAGATAAACATTAAATAAGGCAGCTGTAGTCCCGCCTTCCGGTACACAAAGTACAGCTGTTTGTTTGCTCTAGGTGCGTTTTACGCCATGTCATAATTACCATAATTACGAGATGACAACCCAGGACGTTCTGCTCAGAGCTGTTCACGTTCACTGACTCAGAATTATACATTTCTATGGCAACACCAAAAATGATGGACCCTTTTCACAGACTGTGATGACGTTTTAACGGTCATCAGCATTGTAAATCCTGCAAAGTTTTTTATACTTTAATAATTAAAAAAAATAATATTTTATTTAATTTTTTATGTAGGTGGTACAGTGATCATGTGGTACAAGTTGGAGCGTTCCAAAACGTGGCAAGCATAGGCCTAATCTTTCGCGTGATGTTTATGTTGGCCAATAGAGAGTGCTGTTTGCCACGACAGTTTAAAATCATGTTTTGATGTATCTATCTAATGAATTGTCCGCACTAGTTTTGCAATTAAAGGATTAGTTTACCCCAAAATGAAAATTCTGTCATTAATTACCCTCATGTCGTAGGAGACTGACACAGGCTAGAACAAAATAGTTGAATAAAGTCGTTTTTGTGATCGGAGGGAACGAACACTACTGTATTATCATTGTGTCATCACCAACAACTTTAAAGAACGGAGCATAACACATAAACGTCCTATGCGTGTCACCTGTAAACGCTTTACGTTGATTTCATCCAGGTAAACAGCAAGTTCACAGGAGTTCTTGCAATGACTCCCTTTGACTTTAATCTGCAGGGATGTCTTGTTTTCTGTGTGTTTTGCTTGAGCTAAAAATGCATTATGTGCAGCCCTTCATGAAGCTATGAAATTAACACGTGAATGTTAATTGTGTGGTGCAGCTTGGCAATTCTCCCTTAATTCATAATATGATTTCTTTATTCTGCACCTCATCAGTAAGTTTTCCTTTCAGCAAATAGGCATACGTTAAGCCTCCTGGTCGAACGTCGCATAGCATAATTAATATAGCCTACATGAGCAAAGCCTGAGCAGTATGTTACACATCCAGTTATTAATGTGAGGTAGTTTATGTTTTTGTTTTTTTCTTCATATAAGTTATATTGATACCACTTTAACAGCATAAGGCTTAACAAGTAGTTTGGGAAAATGTATTTAAATGTTCTTAAACCACTGCTATGGAAATAATGTAGGTATAATTTTTTTTAAACTAGTGAGTTAATATAAATTGTTATGAATGTATATTTTTGTTCTTAAATGAAGGGCTGTTGTTGTTTAATGTCTGAGTTTATCAATGGTGTGTCTAATGTTCTTTGTGATGTTCTATGAATATATAGTTTTCATATATCTCGTCACCTTAAAAAGTCTCATGAATATTTTTCTAGATAATTTATTGCGCTTGCTACCTTGAATATGAATAGCACATCTGCTAGTTTTTGCATTGTGTCAAAACATTATGGTGTCTTATGCTTGCATAACAAAAATTAAAAGCTCTTTCAAATCGCTCTGTCCATTACTTTCTAAAACATTCTACAACTTCATTTATGGAGAAGAAAAAGGTTAATAAATGCTGTGAATGTACATGAGAAATAAATCATCACTCGATTAAAATGTTCAGATGTTTTCTGCATATGTATTTGCCTTCTAGCTTTTGGTAACAGACCATCAATACAGATTTTTGGAGGAAATCTACATTTTGCCCTGTTTGAGTGCTGGATAAAAAAAACAAAAAAACATGACCACTTATATATTTGATTTTGAAATCAAAATGTTAATTCATAGAAAATAATAATGCATCTTAATAAAACAAATTAAGATCATCCAAATTTCTCAGGTGCTGTTTGTAGGACAGTGATCTAGGTCTTCAGGTCATGAGTGTAGAGATCCAGCTCTTCTCTTAGGTTGAGGCGTCCTACTTAGCCTGCAACTCCTTCATGCTTTGCTCCAGGCTCTCTCTTAGCTCCTCACTCTTCTGGAGTAGTGTGGCCTTCAGGTCCTCAAAATCCAGGGATTCTCTTATGTAATCCGCTCCCCGCTGAAATGGACTGGTGACATATTCAATGTAGGGCTTTAGTGCACACCTCACAGTGCTCACTTCCTCTTCTATACGCTCTCTCAGCATGTCAGCACCTTTAGTGATTTTGGTCATCAGATCTTTAGCCAACGGATCCATCTGTTCCTTCAGGTTGATGGTGTACTGGCTGGCCATATTGACATGTTTTGTTAGTCTATCATTTCATTGCATTAGATATGATGAAGGCAGTTATTACTGTCCTGCATGTACATTTTCTTGACTTACTTGACATCCTGTCCCAGTTGGGAAGTCCTAATCTTCTTGACAGTTTCCTCTGCGGTGCGCGTGGCCCGGTCAACATAGCTCTTGAATGCATCTGTTAGCTTTTCCAGCTGTGGCTTGGGCTCATCAGCATGTAATAGGTTGGCTTGACAACGTGATAAGAGTGCAGAGCATTTCAGAAATCAATTTTGTATGAATTTCAAGATAAATAATGTTAAATTATTATAACTTATGAATAGATTTCTGTCAACTTTATAGGGATAGTTCAGCCAAAAAAACAAAAAAAAAAAAACATTTTAATTCTTAACTCGTCATTTTAAGTATGAATTTCTTTTTTTATGTGGAATATAAGATATTTTGAGAAGTGTCACACATGTTTTTTTGTCCATACAATTGAAATGTTTGGTTACCAACATTCTTCAAAATATTTTCTTTTATGTTTCTGTTACATCTTCTCTGGCTGCATTCGAAATCGCTTACTTCCCTACTATATATAGGCGAAAAACAATATGTGCCATAAAAGCGGCATAACTCATACTGGTAGGTCACATGATAATGACAACATGGCAAATGTAGTACATACAGATTACATTCATACTACACATAGAGCATACTTTTTTAGCGGCCATGAAGTACTTACTTATTCAAAACAAGTACCTACTCAAGAGAGTATGTGATTTCGGACACTGCCATTGTGTTTGCCCCTGGATTTATTTCCTGTTCCTTAAGCCACGTTTGTAGTCCTTTTGTTCATTGGACCCCTTCACTGAAGTAAGTCATTTGGAATGATGGTAGAATTTAAATTTTTGGGTGAACTATCCTTTTTATGCACAAATTTCCTGCCTTCCACAAGAAAACGTATAGGGTGCATATAATATACACTCACCTAAAGGATTATTAGGAACACCTGTTCAATTTCTCATTAATGCAATTATCTAATCAACCAATCACATGGCAGTTGCTTCAATGCATTTAGGGGTGTGGTCCTGGTCAAGACAATCTCCTGAACTCCAAACTGAATATCAGAATGGGAAAGAAAGGTGATTTAAGCAATTTTGAGCGTGGCATGGTTGTTGGTGCCAGACGGGCCAGTCTGAGTATTTCACAGTCTGCTCAGTTACTGGGATTTTCACGCACAACCATTTCTAGGGTTTACAAAGAATGGTGTGAAAAGGGAAAAACATCCAGTATGTGGCAGTCCTGTGGGTGAAAATGCCTTGTTGATGCTAGAGGTCAGAGGAGAATGGGCCGACTGATTCAAGCTGATAGAAAAGCAACTTTGACTGAAATAACCACTCGTTACAACCGAGGTATGCAGCAAAGCATTTGTGAAGCCACAACACGCACAACCTTGAAGACTCCACCGGGTACCACTCATCTCCACTACAAATAGGAAAAAGAGGCTACAATTTGCACAAGGTCACCAAAATTGGACAGTTGAAGACTGGAAAAATGTTGCCTGGTCTGATGAGTCTCGATTTCTGTTGAGACATTCAGATGGTAGAGTCAGAATTTGG
Source organism: Paracanthobrama guichenoti (assembly GCA_018749465.1). NCBI lineage: Eukaryota > Metazoa > Chordata > Actinopteri > Cypriniformes > Gobionidae > Paracanthobrama > Paracanthobrama guichenoti. Next base: position 21,871,321 of record CM031958.1, on the reverse strand, counting down.
AGTAAGCAGAATGAGAACATGGATTCATCATGCCTTGTTACCACTGTGCAGGCTGGTGGTGGTGTAATGGTGTGGGGGATGTTTTCTTGGCACACTTTAGGCCCCTTAGTGCCAATTGGGCATTGTTTAAATGCCACGGCCTAGCTGAGCATTGTTTCTGACCATGTCCATCCCTTTATGACCACCATGTACCCATTCTCTGATGGCTACATCCAGCAGGATAATGCACCATGTCACAAAGCTTGAATCATTTCAAATTGGTTTCTTGAACATGACAATGAGTTCACTGTACTAAAATGGCCTCCACAGTCACCAGATCTCAACCCAATAGAGCATCTTTGGGATGTGGTGGAACGGGAGTTTCGTGCCCTGGATGTGCATCCCACAAATCTCCATCAACTCCAAGATGCTATCCTATCAATATGGGCCAACATTTCTAAAGAACGCTTTGAGCACCTTGTTGAATCAATGCCACATAGAATTAAGGCAGTTCTGAAGGCGAAAGGGGGGCAAACACAGTATTAGTATGGTGTTCCTAATAATCCTTTAGGTGAGTGTATTTAAAGAATTGAAAAAGATATTTCTGTTCATATTGCAAAATTTGTTTTTGTAATATGTCTAACCTGTACACACCACCAGTGCAATGACCAGGAGAACATTCGTCATTTTCAGTTTTGGCCTGTAAGGAAATTACAGATTTGAGTCCCTTACATGAATTACTTGTTAAATAAAATAAAAGTCATAAATAATAATAATAAATATATTAAAATAATAATTATGAACCTTTATTAATTACCTGTGTCAGTGTGTTTATATTCACGCTGGTACTGTGATAGTGGTAGTGGTTACATATCTCCATTTATATACCAGAGAGAAGAAATTGTCGCAATAGAAACCCAAAGTCCAGTGGGTAGTGTCTGACTGTCATGATTACTACATATCAAAATTTCCTGACTGGGACTTTTTGTCACAACAGATCCTCACGTTCAAAGCAAACCATAAAAGTTGTCGGACTGTGTAGCTAAAAGCAGTGGACACTTAAAAACAAGTAAAGGCTTTTGATGTCACGTCACAACAATAACTATGGTGTTTCAGCAGAATTTATTCCTGTTTACATGTGTGACGGCCAATATTGATTAGACTGGAGGACTATCAATGTTTAACACTTATCAAGCACTATATTTAATGTTGTTGTGTTTACTTTAGGGCCGTCGTCAAGAGTGCCCATGCAATAATGTCCTTTGGTTTTGTCCATTTTTTTTTTGTTTTTGTTTGGTTATTCTTTTTTTTTTCTTTCTTTTTTTCAGAGATTTGCTATTTGATTTGCTAATATGTCTCACATACACCTTTCAACAAAAGTTTCAGTTATTTTTATTATTGTTTTTTTATTATTTTTATTATTGATTCATAATTAAAATAAAATGTAATTTGTAATCTTGCAAGAACTAGGACCATCACACATTTTTTCTCAGAAATAATGAAGTTTCTTATTTATTCTAAATAAATATCCATTGTTGCACACAAAATAGAGCATTTGCAATATAAAAGACATTGGATGTTGCATACTGTAATTTATGAGACTGGATCAAACATTTTAGTTTTTTTGCTTTAATGTAGGGTGTGGTAGGAAGAATGAATGAATGGAAGAAAACATGGATCAAATATGTCAAATTTTAAAGTTCATGAAAAATTCTGTAGTTCTGTTAGTGACAAAGTAAGAAGTCTTTGAAGCATTCAATTTCTCTTGATGAAGGACTCATACAGAGAGGTAAGCTGGTCCTTCAGGTCCTGTGCGTAAGGGTCCAGCTTTTCCTTCAGGTCTTCAGCGTAGGGTGTGAGACTCTGCTGGACCATCTGGGCTCTCTCTCTAATCTGGGCCTGAAGATCCTCAGCCAGAGGGGTCACTGTCTTCTGGAACTCTTGCAGACGCTGGTCAACCTTCTCCTTGAGTTCAGCAGTGTAGGGCTCCAGCTGAGCCTGCAGCTCCTTCACGCTCTGCTCCAGGTTTCCTCTCAGCTCCTCACTCTTCTGGAGCAGAGTGGCCTTCAGGGTCTCAGAATCCAGGGATTCTGCATATGGAGTCATGGCCGCCTTGAGCTCCTCCACTCTCTGCTGGATTTGGCTCTTGAGGTTGTCAGCATAGGGCTCCAGCTGGTCTCTAACGGTGATCAGGTCCTGGCCCAGACGCTCCCTCAACACTTCAGACTCTTTGGTGATTCTGGTCATCAGCTCTTCAGCCAGAGGATCCATCTGTTTCTTGAGGGTGACGGCATATTCGCTGGCCATATCGGCACTCTGGGTCAGTCTAGTACTGTTAAATGGAGAAGGACATTTGAGTTTCATATCAGGGCATAAGAAATAGTCTAAATCACAGTGTCCTGCAGGTAAATATTCTTGACTTACTTGACTTCCTGTCCTAGTTCGGAAGACCTGATCATCTTGACGGTTTCCTCTGCGGTTTGTGTTGCCTTGGAAACATAGCTCCAGAATGCATCAGTCAGCTGCTCCAGCTGTGGCTTGGGCTCATCAGCATAGAAGAGGCTGGCCTGGCAACCTGTTGATGGAGCATTTCAGTTTGATCAAATGAATTTGATAATAGACTCTGTGAATTTATCAAACCTTAAAACATTTCCACATTGCAATTTTCTCTGAATTCTCACCTGTAAATACAGCAAGTGCAAGCACCACAAGAACCTTCATGATGTTCAGTTTTGGTCTATAAAAAAAAAAACACTTAATGACCATCTCTGTCTTTTACATAAATGTAAATAGTGCTGTATTTCGAATTTACTAAAAAGTTCTTACCTGTGTCAGTGTGTTTTAATTGACGCTGTCCTGTCTGAAGAACAAGTGTGAAGTTGCTGTTTCACATCTGTATTTATATAGCATGGGGATGTGATTGCTGTAGTGGAAACCCAAAGTCCAGTGGGGAGTGCCTTGCTGTCACTACTCCACATCATAACGTCCTGACTGTACCTTCAACCACCACAGACTTTCAGATTCAGTGCAGATAATGATAACAGTGGAACTTTGTCTTTAAAAGAAGTAATTATTATTATTATTTTTAATTAAGTTTTAATTGGGTCAAAATGAAAATGTATTTAAAATATTTTCAGGGCCATTTCAGCACTTAGCATTACACAGATGTCATCAAAGTAAAGTTGAAATAGATTCCCCTGTTGCTTAAAACAAACAAGAAAAATATTTGGAAACTAATTTAATTAAAATCTTAAAGCCTAAACTAAGTCATCCAGAAAAATCCAATTATTTAAGGTCAATCTTAGGTACTAAAACCAGACAGAGCCCCAAGTTTGAACATATGACCTAATAAAACAACAAGCAATAAAAGACGTTCTGATAAGATCTGACACATCACTCAAAGCCTCTTGATTCTGCTGGCATCAAGCATTTTTACTCTTGTCCTTTAGCTTTGAATCTAGGAGTTAACCTAATTAACAATGGTAATAATTTTCTATTTATTATAATACATAGATAGTTTCAAATTAAATAGACTCCACATAAACTGATTCTGTATCCCATGGAATTGTCATGATCCCAACACCAGGGGTGAAAGAACAGAAGACTGTTTAATTATTCATTAACAATATTTGGCTGGTTAAACTACAGGAAAGTAATTGGTTTCACTTTATTTTGATGGTCCCTTTAACACATTCTGTTGACTATAAGTTACATTGCACCTATGTCTACTAACTCACCTTAGAGTGTTTCATATCTGTATTTAAATAGCATTGGGAATATATTTTAATCTCCAGGATGTTTTTATCTAAAAACATTGTGACTACAGACTCTGTGTGAACATATGTGCAGATCTGGAAGTCATTTGAAAGGACCGGGCCCATGTGTTACTGTGTACACCTGTGTCAGCACTGATAATGAAGTACAAACTTTAACATAACGTATGATCTATCATTAGTACAACCAGAAGTGACTAGAAGAGGTCCGTTTTTGGAATGTTCTCAACCTTATCTAATCTTTATTATATGTTACAAGAAATCATATGCGATGACCTTTTATAATTTGTGCATGTCCATATTTGTTATAGAGTTGCTTTATTTAAATCATATTTTTGTCACTCCGGCAGACTTTTGGAAATATTATATGGCTGAGTATTATATATGGTGTCAAGTGCACATTTGAACCTTTCAGACAGTGAATGTTGTGACTGACTGTAACACTTCTCATGGGTGGATAAAACGGCCATTTATAACTCCTATTTTGTCTGGTGATTTTATTAAAAGGTATGTCGTATTAGCCTTATATATATATATATATATATATATATATATATATATATATATATATATATATATATATATATATATATATATATATATATATATATATATATAGTGCTGAAAGCATTCTTTAGAAATGGTGCCAAGAAAACATCCCCCACACCATTACATCACCACCACCAGCCTGCACGTTCTCATTCTGTTTACGCCAAATTCTGACTTTACCATCTGAATGTCTCAACAGAAATCGAGACTCATCAGACCAGGCAACATTTTTCCAGTCTTCAACTGTCCAATTTTGGTGAACTCGTGCAAATTGTAGCCTCTTTTTCCTATTTGTAGTGGAGATGAGTGGTACCCGGTGGGGTCTTCTGGTGTTGTAGCCCATCTGCCTCAAGGTTGTGTGTGTTGTGGCTTCACAAATGCTTTGCTGCATACCTCGGTGGTAACGAGTGGTTATTTCAGTCAAAGTTGCTCTTCTATCAGCTTGAATCAGTTGGCCCATTCTCCTCTGACCTCTAGCATCAACAAGGCATTTTCACCCACAGGACTGCCGCATACTGGATGTTTTTCCCTTTTCACACCATTCTTTGTAAACCCTAGAAATGGTTGTGCGTAAAAATCCCAGTAACTGAGCAGATTGTGAAATACTCAGACTGGCCCGTCTGGCACCAACAACCATGCCACGCTCAAAATTGCTTAAATCACCTTTATTTCCCATTCTGACATTCAGTTTGGAGTTCAGGAGATTGTCTTGACCAGGACCACACCCCTAAATGCATTGAAGCAACTGCCATGTGATTAGTTGATTAGATAATTGCATTAATGAGAAATTGAACAGGTGTTCCTAATAATCCTTTAGGTGTGTGTGTGTGTGTGTGTGTGTGTGTGTGTATGTATATATATATATATATATATATATATATATATATATATATATATATATATATATATATATATATATATATATATATATATATATATATATATATATATATATATAATAAAAAAACATGTGAATAGCATAATTGTAATACGTATTTAGATTAATCTATGCTGATCTACACAACTGGACATAATATTCATAAACAATTAATAATGGCAGGTGTTTTATTGTTGATAAATAAGACAAATGATACACTTGGCATTTATACATTTGCAAGAAGAAACATTTTATGTCAGAGGTAAGAGTTGCTAAACTGAAATAAATACACAGCAGTTTTTTACATAAAAAGAGAACATTTCTGTATCTATATAGATGAATTGTGAAAGTGAAATAAAAATAACTTTTCTTAGTGTTTGGTCGATCAACTGTAAGACATAAGTCCAAAAAGTCCAAGCCCAATCTTGTTGATGCCTAATAGTATGATATATGTCGTGGTTGTGGGAGATATATGGAATTTTGGAGTCTCAATTCTCATGGAAGGAAAAACAGTTCTGTTAGTGACGAAGTAAGAAGTCTTTGAAGCATTCAATTTCTCTTGATGAAGGACTCATACAGGGAGGTGAGCTGGTCCTTCAGGTCCTGTGCGTAAGGGTCCAGCTTTTCCTTCAGGTCTTCAGTGTAGGGTGTGAGTCTCTGCTGGACCATCTGGGCTCTCTCTCTAATCTGGGCCTGAAGATCCTCAGCCAGAGGGGTCACTGTCTTCTGGAACTCTTGCAGACGCTGGTCAACCTTCTCCTTGAGTTCAGCAGTGTAGGGCTCCAGCTGAGCCTGCAGCTCCTTCACGCTCTGCTCCAGGTTTCCTCTCAGCTCCTCACTCTTCTGGAGCAGAGTGGCCTTCAGGGTCTCAGAATCCAGGGATTCTGCATATGGAGTCATGGCCGTCCTGAGCTCCTCCACTCTCTGCTGGATCTGGCTCTTGAGGTTGTCAGCATAGGGCTCCAGCTGGTCTCTCACAGTGATCAGGTCCTGGCCCAGACGCTCCCTCAACACTTCAGACTCTTTGGTGATTCTGGTCATCAGCTCTTCAGCCAGAGGATCCATCTGTTTCTTGAGGGTGACGGCATATTCGCTGGCCATATCGGCACTCTGGGTCAGTCTAGTACTGTTAAATGGAGAAGGACATTTGAGTTTCATATCAGGGCATAAGAAATAGTCTAAATCACAGTGTCCTGCAGGTAAATATTCTTGACTTACTTGACTTCCTGTCCTAGTTCGAAGACCTGATCATCTTGACGGTTTCCTCTGCGGTTTGTGTTGCCTTGGAAACATAGCTCCAGAATGCATCAGTCAGCTGCTCCAGCTGTGGCTTGGGCTCATCAGCATAGAAGAGCTGGCCTGGCAACCTGTTGATGGAGCATTTCAGTTTGATCAAATGAATTTGATAATAGACTCTGTGAATTTATCAAACCTTAAAACATTTCCACATTGCAATTTTCTCTGAATTCTCACCTGTAAATACAGCAAGTGCAAGCACCACAAGAACCTTCATGATGTTCAGTTTTGGTCTATAAGTAAAAAAAAAAACACTTAATGACCATCTCTGTCTTTTACATAAATGTAAATAGTGCTGTATTTCGAATTTACTAAAAAGTTCTTACCTGTGTCAGTGTGTTTTAATTGACGCTGTCCTGTCTGAAGAACAAGTGTGAAGTTGCTGTTTCACATCTGTATTTATATAGCATGGGGATGTGATTGCTGTAGTGGAAACCCAAAGTCCAGTGGGGAGTGCCTTGCTGTCACTACTCCACATCATAACGTCCTGACTGTACCTTCAACCACCACAGACTTTCAGATTCAGTGCAGATAATGATAACAGTGGAACTTTGTCTTTAAAAGAAGTAATTATTATTATTATTTTTTTAATTAAGTTTTAATTGGGTCAAAATGAAAATGTATTTAAAATATTTTCAGGGCCATTTCAGCACTTAGCATTACACAGATGTCATCAAAGTAAAGTTGAAATAGATTCCCCTGTTGCTTAAAACAAACAAGAAAAATATTTGGAAACTAATTTAATTAAAATCTTAAAGCCTAAACTAAGTCATCCAGAAAAATCCAATTATTTAAGGTCAATCTTAGGTACTAAAACCAGACAGAGCCCCAAGTTTGAACATATGACCTAATAAAACAACAAGCGATAAAAGACGTTCTGATAAGATCTGACACATCACTCAAAGCCTCTTGATTCTGCTGGCATCAAGCATTTTTACTCTTGTCCTTTAGCTTTGAATCTAGGAGTTAACCTAATTAACAATGGTAATAATTTTCTATTTATTATAATACATAGATAGTTTCAAATTAAATAGACTCACATAAACTGATTCTGTATCCCATGGAATTGTCATGATCCCAACACCAGGGGTGAAAGAACAGAAGACTGTTTAATTATTCATTAACAATATTTGGCTGGTTAAACTTATTTTGATGGTCCCTTTAACACATTCTGTTGACTATAAGTTACATTGCACCTATGTCTACTAACTCACCTTAGAGTGTTAGTACAGTATTAGTAGACTGGTGGGTTAGGGTTAGAATATGTTGACATGTAGTTTCAAAGTTACTTATAACCAGTGGAATGTCTCTTGGAGGGCCATCACAATAAAGAGTTAGCAGATATTAAGCAGACAGCCTACTAATACTCTAATGGGAGTTAGCTGACGTGTAGAGTTACTTATAGTCAACAGAATGTTCAAAAGGGACAATCAAAATAATGTATTACCAAGAAATTTGTCATTTTATCATATCATTCCTTTTCACCAAAATCTAGTAAAAGTAGGCCTACTTATAATCTCATCTGAATCAGAGATGAATGGGAAAATGCATTTCTCTCCACTAGAGAGCACTGCCACTACTAGTGATGCTGTACGGGCTAGTTTACCTTTTATCAAGAAATATATATTTTTAAATAATTGTTTACATTATTAACAATATGTTCACTTCTTGCACAGAAGCAAAATGTATTTTATTTATTTATTTATTTATTTATTTATTTATTTATTTATTTATTTATTTATTTATTTATTTATTTATTTATTTATTTATTTGATTCATCAGCATTTATTAAAAACAAGCCTGAAGTGAAAAATCAACCTCAAATGAATCAGTTGTAGAAAATGATTTAAATATATTTAAAATATTGATGGAGTCAAAATTATTGAAGGATCACAAGAAAACCCACTCATAAAATGCCACTGGTCCAAGGAGGCAAGGGAGGATGAGACTCTTCAAATGTGATGTGATTCAAGATTCAAGATTCAAGAGTTTTATTTGTCACATACACAGTTATATACAGAATATACAACCGGCAGTGAAATGTAAACAGGTCCGCTCCATGGACAGTACAAATTCACAGTTAAAAACACAAGGAAGAAATTATAATAGAAATAGGATATAAAAAAAGTACTCTATATATATATATATATATATATATATATATATATATATATATATATATGTCTATATCTGTAGAATTATAAATAATCAAGTCAAGAGAAAAAAAGGTAACAAATAAGGATAAAGTGGAATAAAATAATTGAAGTAGACTTTGCAGTGAGTAAACTGTAGACTTATAAATATGTGGTTAACAAATGTATAAAGAGTATAATGTGCAAACAGGTTTATGACAGGTTGTTACACAGTAACAACGAGAACAGAAAGTGCAGTGCAATGTCAGTGTATCGATGTTTATCCTGAAGTGAAGTCACGTGATGTTAAGTGACTGAGTTCAGGAGTCTGATGGCCTGGGGAAGAAGCTCCTCCTGAGTCTCTCAGTTTTGGCCATCAGGCTTCGGAAGCGCTACCAGATGGTAGCAGCGTGAAATGAAGGTTTGCAGGGTGATTAGAGTCCTTGATGATCTTGGTAGCTCTACCTTTGCAGCGTTTGGTGTAGACGCCCTGCAGAGACGGAGAGCTGACCCTGAGATACGCTCGGATAAGCGCACTACTCTTTGCAGGGCTTTGCGGTCATGACTGGTGCTGTTCCCATACCACGCTGTGATGCACTGAGTTAAAACACTTTCTATCGCCCCTAAATAGAAAGTTTTCAGGATAGCTGGTGAAACCCTGAATTTCCTCAGCTGGCGCAGGTGGTACAGTCTTTGCCTGGCTTTTTTCACCTGTGTCTGAATGTGAGCAGTCCAGGTCAGGTCCTCGGAGATGTTTACTCCCAGGTACTTGAAGCTGCTCACTCTCTCTACTGGTGACCCGCTGATCATGAGGGGGGAGTATGTCCGTTGCTGTCGCTTCCTGAAGTCCACAATCATTTCTTTGGTCTTGCCAACATTCAGAGAGAGACAGTTGTCCTGGCACCATGATGTTAGATGCTCCACCTCGTCCAAGTATGCCGTCTCATTGTTGTTGGAAATGAGGCCCAGGACAACAGTATCATCAGCAAATTTGATGATAGAGGTGGAGCTGTGTGTGGACAAACAGTCATGCGTGTAGAGAGAGTAGAGCAGGGGGCTCAGGACACAGCCCTGTGGAGCTCCCACACTCAGGGTGATGGAGGTGGAGGTGGACTGGCCTATTCTCACCACCTGAGGCCTGCCAGTGAGGAAGTCCTCAATCCAGTGGCAGAGAGAAGGATTCAGGCCGAGATCCAGGAGTTTGGAGGTTAGCTTGGTGGGAACTATGGTGTTAAAGGCTGAGCTATAGTCAATAAATAGCAGTCTTACGTAGTTCCCACTTTTGCTGTCGATGTGAGTGAGGGAGGAGTGGAGGACATGAGAGATGGCATCTTCAGTCGATCTATTGGGACGATAGGCAAACTGAAGAGGGTCCAAAGTGTCAGGAATGAAGGCGCAAATGGTGTTTTTAATGAGTCTCTCAAAGACCTTCATGACTATAGACGTGAGAGCCACTGGACGATAGTCATTTAGGCAAGAGGGTTTACTGTTCTTAGGGACAGGGATGATGGTGGATTTTTGAAGGAGGTGGGGACCACAGATGTAGCGAGGGACTCATTAAAGATAGATGTAAACAACCCGGTGAGCTGATCAGCACAGGACCGCAGAACACGACCTGAAATACCATCCGGCCCAGCAGCTTTCCTGACGTCCACACGCTTGAGTGCTCTCCGAACTTCATCCTCCGAGACAGAGATCACGTGATTGTTGCTGCTCTGAGTAATTTCCTCTAACGCGCCACTTGGCGGAGTCGCGTTGTCGCGTTACAGTCAAAGCGAGCATAGAAAGAGTTTAACTCGTTCACGAGCAACGGATCAACGCTTGCCTCTGCAGAGGATTTAGATCCAAAGGAGCAGATGGACCTCAGACCTTGCCACATGCGCCACGCGAGTCGTTGAGTTGGAAATGAGACTCCACTCGGTCTTTATAACGGAGTTTTGCGGCTTTAACTGCTCGTCTGAGAGCATAGCAGGACGATCTGTATTCAGTCATATTCCCTGAATGGAGACCGGCGTTGTAAGCAGCAGTGCGTGCGTTCACTGCCGCGCGGATTGAATTGTCCACCCACGGTTTCTGATTTGAGAAGGACGTTATTGTTATTGTTTGCGTGGCTTGCTCTGTAAGCGTGTTGATGAAGCAAAGCGCCACGTCTGTGAACTCGCTTACGTTTGGCAGGACTTTCTTTAGGTTTGCTTTGTTAAAATCGCCCGCGACAATGAATGCCGCGTCGGGATGTTGGTTTATGACGCCGCTGGCAACATCATGAAGGCCAGATAAAGCCAGCGCTGTGTCTGCCTGCGGTGGGATGTAAACGGCGGTCGCGACAACCGCAGAAAACTCCCTAGGCAGATAGAATGGGCGGCAGATGATTGTTAAATGTTCCAGATGAGGCGAGCAGGACCGCGAGAGAATGGTGATGTTCCTGGGATCGCACCATTTCTTGTTGATCATGAAACACACTCCACCGCCTTTGGATTTACCAGCCTCGGCTGTTCTGTCCATCCAAAAACAGAGAAGTTCTCCGGCGGCGCCACAGCTGTGTCCGGGACCGCGGGCGTGAGCCATGTTTCAGACAAACAATAGATATTACAGTCTCTCATGTCCCGTTGAAAACTTATCCTGGCTCTAAGATCGTCCATCTTATTATCCAAGGATTGAACATTTGCTAGAAGAATGCTCGGGAGAGGAGGGCTGAATGCCCTTTTCCTCAGTCTGTTACGGATACCAGCGCGCGTTTCCCACGGTGTTTCTTTGTTCTACGCCGCTGGCTCTGGCCATTGTTCAACTTCGGCGTTCAAGAATCTCAGATGGCCACAGAGGATCGGCGAAAGTGTCCTGAAACAGTCCAGTGTAGAGGTAACCAATGTCCAAAAGAGTTTTGCTGTCGTAGTAGATCAATGCAGATGATAAGTTTGTAAAAACTGAGAGTAAAAGAAAGTAAAATAGTAAATAAAGCACAGTCTTCAAGGAGCGACCTGAACGGCGACCAAACACAGCGGCGCCATTTTGTACTACCATTTTTGATAAAATGAACTGTTGTTTTTAGTCACTTATTATACATATTATATTATAATGCATACATTTTCGGAATTGAACATATAGCAATCTTCTACATATCAGTGACAAATAATAGTATATGGCAGATGTTTTATTGTTGCAATAACAAGAATAAAAATGCTGGAAACATATAATATAGAAATATGAAAACTCAACTCTGCAGATTAAATCTGGGCCTGGAAGTCTTCAGTCAACGCAACAAAATATTTTTTTCCATTTCCTGCAGATTTTGATTCACATTCTCCTTGAGTTCAGCAGTGTAGGGCTCCAGCTGAGCCTGCAGCTCCTTCACGCTCTGCTCCAGGTTTCCTCTCAGCTCCTTCAGGGTCTCAGAATCCAGGGATTCTGCATATGGAGTCATGGGCGCCCTGAGCTCCTCCACTCTCTGCTGGATCTGGCTCTTGAGGTTGTCAGCATAGGGCTCCAGCTGGTCTCTCACAGTGATCAGGTCCTGGCCCAGACGCTCCCTCAACACTTCAGACTCTTTGGTGATTCTGGTCATCAGCTCTTCAGCCAGAGGATCCATCTGTTTCTTGAGGTTGTCAGCATAGGGCTCCAGTTGGTCTCTACCGGTGATCAGGTCCTGGCCCAGACGCTCCCTCAACACTTGAGGCTCTTTGGTGATTTTGGTCATCAGATCTTCAGATGGAGGAGTCTGTGTTCGTCTAGTGTGGGGATGTGGAGGGGAAGGTGTAATTTATGTCTCGTAACAGAAAATATTTGTAAATATGCTAAAAATAATATTGCTGGTAAATATGACTTACTTGACTTCCTGTTCCAGCTGGGATGTCCTTATGATTTGTGAAGTTTCATCAGAAGAATAAACTGCTTGGGCAATATAGTTCAAGAATGAATTTATTAAGTGTTCCAGATGTGGATTTGGCTTCTCTTCATTAGATAAGTTGGCTTGGCAACCTGTTGTGAGAATTGAACAAATCAGATGATTCAAAAGTCATTTAGCCATTTTGGAGGTAATATATATATATATACACTCACCTAAAGGATTATTAGGAACACCATACTAATACTGTGTTTGACCCCCTTTCACCTTCAGAACTGCCTTAATTCTACGTGGCATTGATTCAACAAGGTGCTGAAAGCATTCTTTAGAAATGTTGGCCCATACTGATAGGATAGCATCTTGCAGTTGATGGAGATTTGTGGGATGCACATCCAGGGCATGAAGCTCCCGTTCCACCACATCCCAAAGATGCTCTATTGGATTGAGATCTGGTGACTGTGGGGGCCATTTTAGTACAGTGAACTCATTGTCATGTTCAAGAAACCAATTTGAAATGATTCGAGCTTTGTGACATGGTGCATTATCCTGCTGGAAGTAGCCATCAGAGAATGGGTACATGGTGGACATAAAGGGATGGACATGGTCAGAAACAATGCTCAGGTAGGCCGTGGCATTTAAACGATGCCCAGTTGGCACTAAGGGGCCTAAAGTGTGCCAAGAAAACATCCCCCACACCATTACACCACCACCACCAGCCTGCACAGTGGTAACAAGGCATGATGGATCCATGTTCTCATTCTGTTTACACCAAATTCTGACTCTACCATCTGAATGTCTCAACAGAAATCGAGACTCATCAGACCAGGCAACATTTTTCCAGTCTTCAACGGTCCAATTTTGGTGAGCTTGTGCAAATTGTAGCCTCTTTTTCCTATTTGTAGTGGAGATGAGTGGTACCCGGTGGGATCTTCTGCTGTTGTAGCCCATCCGCCTCAAGGTTGTGCGTGTTGTGGCTTCACAAATGCTTTGCTGCATACCTCGGTTGTAACGAGGCTATTTCAGTCAAAGTTGCTCTTCTATCAGCTTGAATCAGTCGGCCCATTCTCCTCTGACCTCTAGCATCAACAAGGCATTTTCGCCCACAGGACCGCCGCGTACTGGATGTTTTTCCCTTTTCACACCATTCTTTGTAAACCCTAGAAATGGTTGTGCGTGAAAATCCCAGTAATTGAGCAGATTGTGAAATACTCAGACCGACCCGTCTGGCACCAACAACCATGCCACGCTCAAAATTGCTTAAATCACCTTTCTTTCCCATTCTGACATTCAGTTTGGAGTTCAGGAGATTGTCTTGACCAGGACCACACCCCTAAATGCATTGAAGCAACTGCCATGTGATTGGTTGATTAGATAATTGCATTAATGAGAAATTGAACAGGTGTTCCTAATAATCCAGAATCCAGGGATTCTGCATATGGAGTCATGGGCGCCCTGAGCTCCTCCACTCTCTGCTGGATCTGGCTCTTGAGGTTGTCAGCATAGGACTCCAGCTGGTCTCTCACAGTGATCAGGTCCTGGCCCAGACGCTTCCTCAACACTTCAGACTCTTTGGTGATTCTGGTCACCAGCTCTTCAGCCAGGGGATCCATCTGTTTCTTGAGGGTGACGGCATAGGGCTTCAGCTGGTTTCTATCGGTGATCAGGTCCTGGCCCAGACTCAACACTTCAGACTCTTTGGTGATTTTGGTCATCCGATCTTCAGATGGAGGAGTCTGTGTTCATCTAGTGTGGTGATGTGGATGTTTTTGTAATTTATGTCAATGGTTTTATAAATATATTATCTAACCTGTAAAAACAGCCAATGCAAGAATCACAAGAGCCTTCATAGTTTTGGGGCTTAGCCTATAAAATAACAAAACTCACTTAAACAATTCAATATAATGTAGAATATCTTACATAAAACATATTTTAAACTGGTATATAGTAAATTTATCTTCTTACCTTTGTCAGTATGATTTAATTTACACTGTCCAGTGTGAATAGCAAGTGTGGTGATGACTGTTTCATATCTGTATTTAAATAGCATTGGGAATATATTTTAATCTCCAGGATGTTTTTATCTAGAAACATTGTGACTACAGACTCTGTGTGACAATATGTGCAGATCTGGAAGTCATTTGAAAGGACCGGGCCCATGTGTTACTGTGTACACCTGTGTCAGCACTGATAATGAAGTACAAACTTTAACATAACGTATGATCTATCATTAGTACAACCAGAAGTGACTAGAAGAGGTCCGTTTTTGGAATGTTCTCAACCTTATCTAATCTTTATTATATGTTACAAGAAATCATATGCGATGACCTTTATAATTTGTGCATGTCCATATTTGTTATAGAGTTGCTTTATTTAAATAATATTTTTGTCACTCCGGCAGACTTTTGGAAATATTATATGGCTGAGTATTATATATGGTGTCAAGTGCACATTTGAACCTTTCAGACAGTGAATGTTGTGACTGACTGTAACACTTCTCATGGGTGGATAAAACGGCCATTTATAACTCCTATTTTGTCTGGTGATTTTATTAAAAGGTATGTCGTATTAGTCTTGGGCTAATTAATTAATTATATATATATATATATAAAAAAATCGTGAATAGCATAATTGTAATACGTATTTAGATCTACACAACTGGACATAATATTCATAAACAATTAATAATGGCAGGTGTTTTATTGTTGATAAATAAGACAAATGATACACTTGGCATTTATACATTTGCAAGAAGAAACATTTTATGTCAGAGGTAATAAAGAGTAGCTAAACTGAAATAAATACACAGCAGTTTTTTACAGAAAGAGAACATTTCTGTATCTATATAGATGAACTGTGAAAGTGAAATAAAAATAACTTTTCTTAGTGTTTGGTCGATCAACTGTAAGACATAAGTCCAAAAAGTCCAAGCCCAATCTTGTTGATGCCTAATAGTATGATATATGTCGTGGTTGTGGGAGATATATGGAATTTTGGAGTCTCAATTCTCATGGAAGGAAAAACAGTTCTGTTAGTGACGAAGTAAGAAGTCTTTGAAGCATTCAATTTCTCTTGATGAAGGACTCATACAGGGAGGTGAGCTGGTCCTTCAGGTCCTGTGCGTAAGGGTCCAGCTTTTCCTTCAGGTCTTCAGTGTAGGGTGTGAGTCTCTGCTGGACCATCTGGGCTCTCTCTCTAATCTGGGCCTGAAGATCCTCAGCCAGAGGGGTCACTGTCTTCTGGAACTCTTGCAGACGCTGGTCAACCTTCTCCTTGAGTTCAGCAGTGTAGGGCTCCAGCTGAGCCTGCAGCTCCTTCACGCTCTGCTCCAGGTTTCCTCTCAGCTCCTCACTCTTCTGGAGCAGAGTGGCCTTCAGGGTCTCAGAATCCAGGGATTCTGCATATGGAGTCATGGCCGTCCTGAGCTCCTCCACTCTCTGCTGGATCTGGCTCTTGAGGTTGTCAGCATAGGGCTCCAGCTGGTCTCTCACGGTGATCAGGTCCTGGCCCAGACGCTCCCTCAACACTTCAGACTCTTTGGTGATTCTGGTCATCAGCTCTTCAGCCAGAGGATCCATCTGTTTCTTCAGGGTGACGGCATATTCGCTGGCCATATCGGCACTCTGGGTCAGTCTAGTACTGTTAAATGGAGAAGGACATTTGAGTTTCATATCAGGGCATAAGAAATAGTCTAAATCACAGTGTCCTGCAGGTAAATATTCTTGACTTACTTGACTTCCTGTCCTAGTTCGGAAGACCTGATCATCTTGACGGTTTCCTCTGCGGTTTGTGTTGCCTTGGAAACATAGCTCCAGAATGCATCAGTCAGCTGCTCCAGCTGTGGCTTGGGCTCATCAGCATAGAAGAGGCTGGCCTGGCAACCTGTTGATGGAGCATTTCAGTTTGATCAAATGAATTTGATAATAGACTCTGTGAATTTATCAAACCTTAAAACATTTCCACATTGCAATTTTCTCTGAATTCTCACCTGTAAATACAGCAAGTGCAAGCACCACAAGAACCTTCATGATGTTCAGTTTTGGTCTATAAGTAAAAAAAAACACTTAATGACCATCTCTGTCTTTTACATAAATGTAAATAGTTGCTGTATTTCGAATTTACTAAAAGTTCTTACCTGTGTCAGTGTGTTTTAATTGACGCTGTCCTGTCTGAAGAACAAGTGTGAAGTTGCTGTTTCACATCTGTATTTATATAGCATGGGGATGTGATTGCTGTAGTGGAAACCCAAAGTCCAGTGGGGAGTGCCTTGCTGTCACTACTCCACATCATAACGTCCTGACTGTACCTTCAACCACCACAGACTTTCAGATTCAGTGCAGATAATGATAACAGTGGAACTTTGTCTTTAAAAGAAGTAATTATTATTATTATTTTTTAATTAAGTTTTAATTGGGTCAAAATGAAAATGTATTTAAAATATTTTCAGGGCCATTTCAGCACTTAGCATTACACAGATGTCATCAAAGTAAAGTTGAAATAGATTCCCCTGTTGCTTAAAACAAACAAGAAAAATATTTGGAAACTAATTTAATTAAAATCTTAAAGCCTAAACTAAGTCATCCAGAAAAATCCAATTATTTAAGGTCAATCTTAGGTACTAAAACCAGACAGAGCCCCAAGTTTGAACATATGACCTAATAAAACAACAAGCGATAAAAGACGTTCTGATAAGATCTGACACATCACTCAAAGCCTCTTGATTCTGCTGGCATCAAGCATTTTTACTCTTGTCCTTTAGCTTTGAATCTAGGAGTTAACCTAATTAACAATGGTAATAATTTTCTATTTATTATAATACATAGATAGTTTCAAATTAAATAGACTCCACATAAACTGATTCTGTATCCCATGGAATTGTCATGATCCCAACACCAGGGGTGAAAGAACAGAAGACTGTTTAATTATTCATTAACAATATTTGGCTGGTTAAACTTATTTTGATGGTCCCTTTAACACATTCTGTTGACTATAAGTTACATTGCACCTATGTCTACTAACTCACCTTAGAGTGTTAGTACAGTATTAGTAGACTGGTGGGTTAGGGTTAGAATATGTTGACATGTAGTTTCAAAGTTACTTATAACCAGTGGAATGTCTCTTGTTTCATAATCAGTTGATGCAACAAAAGATTTTTTTTAATTTCCTGCAGACGCTGGTCAACCTTCTCCTTGAGTTCAGCAGTGTAGGGCTCCAGCTGAGCCTGCAGCTCCTTCACGCTCTGCTCCAGGTTTCCTCTCAGCTCCTCACTCTTCTGGAGCAGAGTGGCCTTCAGGGTCTCAGAATCCAGGGATTCTGCATATGGAGTCATGGGCGCCCTGAGCTCCTCCACTCTCTGCTGGATCTGGCTCTTGAGGTTGTCAGCATAGGACTCCAGCTGGTCTCTCACAGTGATCAGGTCCTGGCCCAGACGCTTCCTCAACACTTCAGACACTTTGGTGATTCTGGTCACCAGCTCTTCAGCCAGGGGATCCATCTGTTTCTTGAGGGTGACGGCATAGGGCTTCAGCTGGTTTCTATCGGTGATCAGGTCCTGGCCCAGACTCAACACTTCAGACTCTTTGGTGATTTTGGTCATCCGATCTTCAGATGGAGGAGTCTGTGTTCATCTAGTGTGGTGATGTGGAGGGGAAGGTGTAATTTATGTCTCGTAACAGAAAATATTTGTAAATGTACTAAAAATAATATTGCTGATAAATATGACTTACTTGACTTCCTGTTCCAGCTGGGATGTCCTTATGATTTGTGACGTTTCATCAGTAGAATGGACTGCTTGGGCAATATAGTTCAAGAATGAATTTATTAAGTGTTCCAGATGAGGATTTTCTTCGTTAGATAAGATGGCTTGGCAACCTGTTGTGGGAAGTGAACAAATCAGATGATTCAAAAGTCATTTAGCCATTTTGGAGGCTGCTCAGCGGTGGTACAGCAATTTGGAGGCGTTTGAACATACCGACGAATTGGGATCCCTAATAAAGCGCCACTATTGCTGCCGCTTCCAGTGCCCTGCGTAAGCCTCCTAATTCCCCCACACCACCTGGGGTGGAAGATTGGATGAGGCATACACAGAGAAAGTTGATCACATGTGGAAGTTACATATATGTGACCCTGGACCACAAAACCAGAATGGACTCTACTGTACCGTTGAAGAATACACATACGCTTACACTTTGCGGGGCGGGGTGCGCTATGCAAATCTTGCATGCCAATGTCCAATGGCTCATTTAGCTTACACTTAAAGGTGATTGGGCTTACAGGAGAGAACCCAATTCGTCAGTACGTTCAGACGTGACATCTAACGTGACCAACTGAAAGGGAACTATTGTCAAGCATCTACACACAAGCCTAGAACAAAAGTGTTTTAAGATCACAAGAAAGAAATTCATGTATCCAAACTTTTTTGAACATCATGTATTATGTTTTATCCACTAGGAACATTAAATAAACGTGCATGAATGAGCCTTGGCCGTCCATGACCCTGTTGCCGGTCCACCACTGTTCCTTCCTTGGACCACTTTTGATAGATACTGACCACTGCAGACCGGGAACACCCCACAAGATCTGCAGTTTTGGAGATGCTCTGAACCAGTCGTCTAGCTATCACAATTTGGCCCTTGTCAAACTCACTCAAATCCTTACATTTTTTCTGCTTCTAACACATCAATTTTGAGGACAAAATGTTCACTTGCTGCCTAATATATCCCACCCACTAACAGGTGCCGTGATGAAGAGATCATCAGTGTTATTCACTTCACCTGTCATAATGTTATGCCTGATCGGTGTATGATCTATCATTAGTACAACAAGAAGTGACTGTAAGAGGTCAGTTTTTGGAAAATTCTCAAACTTATCTAGTCTTTATTATGTGCTACAATAAATCATTTGAGATTACCGTCATAATTTCTGCTTCTTTTTGTCACTTCTACGGACTTTTAGAAATATTGTATAAATATGGTGTCAAATGCCACATTTGAACCTTTCAGACAGTGACAGTTGTGACTGACTGTAACACTTCTCATGGGTGGATAAAACAGCCATTTATAACTCCTATTTTGTCTGGTGATTTTATTAAAAAGTATATCATATTAGCCTTGGGCATTTTCAGAGGAAAAAACAAACAAATGTGAATAGCATAATTGTAATATTTAGAATGATAATTCGGCTATGCTGATCTACGCAACTGGATATAAGATTCATAAACAATGTTAATAATGCCAGGTGTTTTATTGTTGATAAATAAGACAAATGATACACTTGGCATTTATACATTTGCAAGAAGAAACATTTTCTGTCAGAGGTAAGAGTTGCTAAACTGAAATAAATATAAAAAAATTTACAGAAAGACAAAATTTCTGTATCTATATAGAAGAATAGTTAAGATGTAAACAACAGGAGTTTAGCAAAAAAAACTCCTATTTTCCTATTATTGTTTGGTCTATCACTTGTAAGACATAAGTCCAAGCCCAATCTTGTTGATGCCTAATAGTATGATATATGTCGTGGTTAGGGAGATTTTGCATTTTGGAGTCTCAATTCTCATGGAAGGAAAAACAGTTCTGTTAGTGACGAAGTAAGAAGTCTTTGAAGTATTCAATTTCTCTTGATGAAGGACTCATACAGGGAGGTGAGCTGGTCCTTCAGGTCCTGTGCGTAAGGGTCCAGCTTTTCCTTCAGGTCTTCAGCGTAGGGTGTGAGTCTCTGCTGGACCATCTGGACTCTCTCTCTAATTTGGGCCTGAAGATCCTCAGCCAGAGGGGTCACTGTCTTCTGGAACTCCTGCAGACGCTGGTCAACCTTCTCCTTGAGTTCAGCAGTGTAGGGCTCCAGCTGAGCCTGCAGCTCCTTCACGCTCTGCTCCAGGTTTCCTCTCAGCTCCTCACTCTTCTGGAGCAGAGTGGCCTTCAGGGTCTCAGAATCCAGGGATTCTGCATATGGAGTCAAGGCCGCCCTGAGCTCCTCCACTCTCTGCTGGATCTGGCTCTTGAGGTTGTCAGCATAGGGCTCCAGCTGGTCTCTCACAGTGATCAGGTCCTGGCCCAGACGCTCCCTCAACACTTCAGACTCTTTGGTGATTCTGGTCATCAGCTCTTCAGCCAGAGGATCCATCTGTTTCTTGAGGGTGATGGCATATTCGCTGGCCATATCGGCACTCTGGGTCAGTCTAGTACTGGGGTGTGAAAGTGAAATGTGTATTTATGTTAATACAGTTCGAGATTTTAGCATTTCAAACACAAACTGAGACTTCCAAACATTACTTACTTGACTTCCTGACCCAGCTGAGACTCTCTGATCATTTTCAGGGTGTCCTCTGCAGTGCGTGTGGCCTGGGCAACATAACTCCAGAATGCATCAGTCAGCTGCTCCAGGTGTGGCTTGGGCTCATCGGCATAAAACAGGTTGGCTTGGCAACCTGAAAAAAAAAAAAAAAAAAAAAAAAAAGAAATGACAAAGAGTTTAAAAAAAAAAAGTCCACCATACAGTTTCCAATATACTATTTACAATATACCCAAATTGCTCAATATTGCAGTACTTGTTCATGTTTGTATTTTTTTAATTATTATTATTTTCTTCTTCTTTTTTTTTTTTTTTTGTATGATTCATTCGTTTCATTTTTATTGCTCTTTTGGTATAGTATTTCAACATAAAATTAAAGACTAAAATTCAATGGAAGTCTTGACATAGGCTTTATATCATATTACAAAATGTGTTGATAAATTGGTAAGGCAGTAAACATGATTTACCTGTGAATGCCACAAAGGCAAGAATCAGATACAGTTTCATCTTCACAGTTGTTTGCTAAAAAAAAAAATGTGTAAAAAAAATAAATATATATATATATATTTACATGTTTAAAACATTTCATAATTATTTACACGATATATTTTACTGAGACTAAAATACTATTTGTAATAGTATTTTAGTCATTTATTATAGTCTGTTAAACTTAAATTACCTTCAAGTCCCCCAGGTATTGCTTAGTCCTGTAAAGCTTCTGTGAGTCCAGACAGTCTGAGGCTTTATATATATGTGTGTGTGTGTGTGTGTGTGTGTGTGTGTGTGTGTGTGTGTGTGTGTGTGTGTGTGTGTGTGTGTGTGTGTGTGTGTGTGTGTGTGTGTGCGCAGTTGAATAATCTACAGAAAAAAAAATCAAAGTCCAGCATCCAGTGCCATGCTGTCAGTGCCACTCCCCCCACTGTCACTTCAGCTTGCTGTCACATGATGTTGTGCTTTGAACCTATTGATACTGAATCTACAAATGGTTCACCATAGACATCTTTTGTTAACCTTTCTCCAGAGTTTAGTCAGAGCCATGGTGTATTCAGTAGGAATTTAACTTGATCTCTGTTGTTAGCTTTGGATAATGAATTCGATTTTTTGAATTTACAGTTTATTTGGGATGTAAACTTTAAACTGAGAGGACAGTTGTCAACCGGGTCAGTTGTCTTATACATGTGGCTGCATCACCTTTTTGATAGTTTGTTGTTTGTAATCTTTTATAGCGTTAAATAATATTATGTAAACTTTTCTTTTTCGCAATATACCTTTTTGAAAAGATTTTTACAAGAAAAAAAAGAATTAAGAATAAGAATAAATTTTGTCATGATACATTCTAGAAAACATATGACAAAAGAAAGTGCTTTAAAAATGCTTCTAATTAATGGGGACTGCTTATGCAAGCTTTTGCAAGTCTCAAGTGATAGGATATGTTTATGTGAAAAGGACACCAATAATAATAATTTATTATTGTAATTTAGATTTTGAGGTCTGAAAGCACACATGCATTAAAATTACTTGAGAAAGTGTGACCAGTTCATTATTCAGAATATCTAATTTTTGTGACGAGAATACATTTTGTGCGGGGAAAAAAGACGGCTTTATTCAATAATCTCTTCTCTTTAACATCATTTTCCTACGTTATTTTATTTATTTATCTTTTATTTAACCAGAAAATGATCCCATTGAGATATAAATCTCTTCTACCAGGGAGTCCTGGCCAAAATGGCAGCACAAGGTGATCACAACAAAAATTAAATAAATCCAAAAAACACACAAAACGAGAAACACAAAATATAAAAAGTTCTGTCCAGCACTCATCCAGTTACAGTTCTTAATAATGACTAAAAATATAAATAAACATTACATATAAAATTAATTAAAACATGAACAAGGTGTTTTCAAATAAACCTCCAAAAGGTTTCTAAGAATATTTAAAGACGGGAGCACTTCTAGTATCAAATGTTAATCGATGTTATTCACATAGTAAAGACTTGACCAGTGCTTCCAGGTTCTATGTCAGAACGCCGGCTCATTGGCTGATGCTGTTCACTTGAGCACCACGACACATGTGTGATGCTGGCACAGGAGCCAATAATAGCTGGTATTCTGACGTAGAACCTGGAAGTGCTGTACTGTTTTTACTACGTGAATAGTGTAGGAGAATGACGTTGAAGAGAAGAGATTGTTAAATAAAATCGTTATTTTTATTTTTTTATTTTTAATTTTTTTGCTCACAAAAGATATTCTTGTCACTTCTTAACATTAAGATTGAACCACTGGAGTCACTTTGACTATTTTAACGATGTCTTTACTACCTTTCTGGGCCTTGAAAGTTGCAATGACATTGCTGTCTATGGCTAATTCAGAAACGTCTCAGATTTCATAAAAAATATCTTAATTTGTGTTCCGAAGATGAACATAGGTCTTACGGGTTTGGAATGACATAAGGGTGAGTATCTAATGACAGAATTCAATTTTTGGGGTGAACTAACCCTTTAAAGATGCTTTTATGCAATGCAGTGGCGGTTTTGAATAAAAAATAGCAACATGGGAAACACTGGAGCATTAAATTGGGTCATACTTGTTTTGGGTTACATGTGCCATTCTTTCTGATTCAGATGGTCTTTGTATTAACTGAAAAGTGATATGAGTGTGGACAGGTGATACAGAACGTTCAAGGACAATGGTGCTTTTGTCGAGTAGATTTTGTTGAAAACATTGCATGTGGATTTTGACCAAATGCTTATTTGATACAACAACACTAATAACTGTATTGAAAATATTCTTTAAATGCTGTTTTTAGAGACTTGAACTGCCCACATTCACTTAGATTGTATAATTTCTGTGTACCTAATTTGATGTGATCATTTGTGTTGAGCTTTGATTGACATGTAAGAGTTTTTGTTTTCACATAAACCTATAGAGTTTACACTAAGTGGTTCATTCAGTATTATTATACATGTTCTGTTAAACCCCAAACCAGACACACCTCTCCCGTCATCCAGCCAGCGTGGAGGGGCAGAGTCCGCTTACAACACTCCAACTGGATATCTGATTTCCTCTACACATAAAAAAAACAAAAAAAAAAACCATTTACTGTAGCCTTGGAAATTCAGAGCACAGAAGAGAGAAAAAAAAAAAATCCAATCTGTGTCACTCTCTTATGAGAATGTCCTACGTTTTGTAAACATATTAGTGTAAAACTATTTTCATGAGATTTCAGACTTTAACAGACTTTATTACAGTATGACCCACTAATGTATGCAAATAGAACACAAAAAAAATTCTACTTGTTTATTAATAAACTTGCAGTATAATGTTTCTGTCCCAGATTATTGTGGGTAAGATAAAATATCTGATCTAAGCACCGTTCATTTGTCAAATACACAATCCGTGTCTTGCACTGCCAGATGACTAGACATAATCAACTCTTTTGTCTCAAGGAGAACTGTAGTCAAAATGGATGCATGGCAATGAGACACAGTCCATCTTGATTCCATCTTGGTTGCATATGCAACCCTCATTCCCTGAGGAGGGAACGGAGATGTTACGTCAGTGACTGACGAATGGGGGTTTCGCTTATCACCTTCGAGATCTACAAAAAAAGCCATGGGTCTGCAGAATTTGTATAGCGCAACTCTGCCCACCCTCTTAGGTATATAAGGAGCTGTGCGGCAATCTCGCATCATATTACCTGCTGAGGAGCCGAGGCTGAGCACCCCGGCCATAACAGCGGTACAGCAGAAGTGGCAGGTGGACGTAACGTCTTCGTTCCCTCCTCAGGGTACGAGGGTTGCATACGCAACCGAGTCTTTCCCTTTTGTTCAGTCACTACGAGTTATGTCAGTGACTGACGAATGGGGGTCTAATCTAATCACGCCACTCGGCTGTCTTCCAGCGTCCTGCGCTGACCTGAGCTCCCTGCCGTGAGTCTTTAGCATGAACGAGAGGCTAGGCTCAACCCCAATACCATGGTACACTGGAAAGCATATAAACATGGAGAAATGCCACACATAATGCCTGTCCGAAGGGAGGACTTAATATACACATGACCCATGTATGGGCTGCATATGGAGCACTCTGGGGTATCCAGCCACAGGTGGAGTGTGTCTTAACCCCTAGGAGTCATGGCAGGCCCTGAACCTGATATGCCAGGACAATGGCATCCACTATCTAATGAGACGACCTCTGCTTGGAGAGAGCCTTTCCTTTCTGCTGCCCTCTGTAACAGACAAAGAGCTGGAATCACTGTGTGTTTCAGGACCCAAGTGGAACACTGGCCCTTCCCTGGTCTCCTCTGTTTCTTTAACCATGAATAGGTTGCCACCGACCATGAGGCCAGCGGAAGAAGGGGAAAACCAAAGATTCTCCCCTGGCCCTCCCCCGGGGGAAGGAAGTTGTCCTGTTACCATCTCCTGGGAAAGCACTGAGTTCACCTCCGAGTGGCCCATCTCAGGAACGCCGCTTGGACTGCCGTTCCTGCAGCCTTCCTGTGACATCCTCCGTGCCTCGGCCCGGGTAAAGGCTGCTGCTGGGGCCGGGCAGGAGGGGCAGGAGCTGCAAGAGGGCGGCCTTGACGGAGAGCAGGCTGAGGCGTCTGTGCCGGCGGCTGGGTGGAGGCAGCAGTTGGCCGTCGGGGCAGAATATGCTTGATAGACTCAGTCTGCTTCTGTGCGGCCGAGAACTGTTGGGAAAAGTCCTCAACCGCCCCGCCGAATAGCCCAGCCTGGGATATGGGGGAGTATCATATCAGACAGGTTGAGCCACAGATGACATTCCTGGACCACAGCAGTGGACATCACCTGACCGAGAACGTGCAGTAACCTTCGTCACCCGTAGGGCAAGGTCAGTAGCCACACACAACTCTTGCATCAAAGCAGGATCAGCGTTACCCTTGTGCATGTTTCTGAGCACCTTCGCCTGATGGACTTGAAGGATGGCCATAGTATTCAGGGCAGATGTGGCCTGGCCCGTGGCTTTATAGGTCTTCGCCACCAAGTAGACGTAAATCTACAGGCTTTGGATGGGTGCTTTGGGTCGCTACACCATGTCGAAGTGCTCTGTGGACACAGTTGCATCGCAGCAGAACGCTCAATAGGGGGAACCCCAGTGTACCCTTTCACCGTGCCACTGTCAAGAGAAACAAAGGCGGAAGAGGCTGCCGAGCGATTGAGAAAAGTCAAGGGAGACTTCCATGATTTAGACACCTCCTCATGCACTTCCGGTAAGAAGGGCACTGGGGGTTGACAGGCTTTGGGCCACCCTCAGATACCAATCATCCAATCTTGAGAGTTCGGGACATGGCGGAGGGTTCCACTCAAGCCTGAGGCTCTCAGCTGCCCGGGCAAGCATGGCTGTGAGCTCCGGATCAGACTCAGGCAATGCTGGGACTCCCGAGGGAGGCAGCACAGCCGAATCCTCATCTCTGGAGGAATCCAGTCCACCTTGTGATGCGGCGATCAATGTTGTGTCATCCTCCGGCGCTCCAAATGAGACGCTGGGCCCAGGATGGGAAACACCAGCGCCTTCACCTGGCAACACCACGGGTTGCAATGTGCTAGAAGGGGGTGTGGCCTGAGGAATATTCGTCAGGTTGGCCCACACCGTCACCCTAAGATCATCCTGACCATTAGCCATAGTATCCCCTCTCGTGGCCCACACACACCAAACAGTGATCATGCCCGTCAAATGGACTAACCAGCCAACCACACCCAGAAACAGTACATGGGCGAGACATCTTGAAAAAGACGTGCCACGTGCAGCTCTTTTAGAGAGGAGAAAAGCTCTGCAGACTGCCGGAGCGCCCAGGGAGAGCACACACGCTGTGCTGGATCACTGCAGGTCAGACAGGAATGTGGAACTCGCTGGAACGTTGTAACACCATCACTTTGGAGAGACGCTCGTCTTGAAGAGTAGAGAAAGCTCAGAAGGGCAAGTGAAACTCGGCTCCGAAGCAGAAACATGATGCGAGATTGCCACAGCTCCTTATATACCCACAAGGGTGGGCGGAGTTCCGCTATGCAAATAATTTCAGGGTTAAAGTTTCCTAAGAGGAATATGTTTGTTGTGTTTCTGGTCTACATGAAGACATAACAAAATTGGTGACGAGGACATTTTTTCTTCTTCTTTTTCTTTTTTTTGTTTTTTATAAAATTTCCTGAGGATGGCATAAGTAAGTGCTCCATGTCCATGTTCTTTTTTGCCTTATCCCGTGAGTCTGCTATAGTAACCAGTAACAAGATGTTTTAGAACTATATGTTAGTCACCAATGCAAGAAGCCAGAAAATGTGCTTTGCTTCTTTGCTGAAAGTCAGACACTGTTTCAAGATTCAAGATTCAAGATTCAAGAGTTTTATTTGTCACATACACAGTTATATACAGAGTATACAATCGGCAGTGAAATGTAAACAGGTCCGCTCCATGGACAGTGCAAATTCACAGTTAAAAACACAAGGAGGAAATTATAATAGAAATAGGATAAAAGTACTATATATATATATATATATATATATATATATATATATATATATATATATATATATATATATATATATATATATATATATATATATATATATATCTAATCAAGTCAAGTAGAAGAAAAAAAGTAAAAAAAATAAGAATAAAGAAGTGGAATAAAATAATTGAAGTAAACTGTGCAGTGAGTAAACTGTAGACTTATAAATATGTGGTTAACAAATGTATAAGAGTATAATGTGCAGACAGGTTTATAACAGGTTGTTACACAGTAACAACAAGAACAGAAAGTGCAGTGCAATGTCAGTGTATCGATGCATATCCCGAAAGTGAAGTCACGTGATGTTAGGTGACTGAGTTCAGGAGTCTGATGGCCTGGGGGAAGAAGCTCCTCCTGAGTCTCTCAGTTTTGGCCATCAGGCTTCGGAAGCGCTTACCTGATGGCAGCAGCGTGAAATGAGGGTTTGTAGGGTGATTAGAGTCCTTGATGATCTTAGTAGCTCTACCTTTGCAGCGTTTGGTGTAGACGTCCTGCAGAGACGGGAGAGCTGACCCTGAGATACGCTCGGATAAGCGCACACAAATCTTTGCAGGGCTTTGCGGTCATGACTGGTGCTATTTCCACACCACGCTGTGATGCACTGAGTTAATACACTTTCTATCGCCCCTAAATAGAAAGTTTTCAGGATAGCTGGTGAAACCCTGAATTTCCTCAGCTGGCACAGGTGGTACAGTCTTTGCCTGGCTTTTTTCACCTGTGTCTGAATGTCAGCAGTCCAGGTCAGGTCCTCGGAGATGTTTACACCCAGGTACTTGAAGCTGCTCACTCTCTCTACTGGTGACCTGCTGATCATGAGGGGGGAGTATGTCCGTTGCTGTCTCTTCCTGAAGTCCACAATCATTTCTTTGGTCTTGCCAACATTAGAGAGAGACAGTTGTCTTGGCACCATGATGTTAGATGCGCCACCTCGTCCAAGTATGCCGTCTCATTGTTGTTGAAAAAATGAGGCCCAGGACAACAGTATCATCAGCAAATTTGATAGAGGTGGAGCTGTGTGTGGACAAACAGTCATGCGTGTAGAGAGAGTAGAGCAGGGGACTCAGGACACAGCCCTGTGGAGCTCCCACACTCAGGGAGATGGAGGTGGAGGTGGACTGGCCTATTCTCACCACCTGAGGCCTGCGAGTGAAGAAGTGGCAGAGAGAAGAATTCAGGCCGAGATCCAAGAGTTTGGCGGTTAGCTTGATGGGAACTATGGTGTTAAAGGCTGAGCTATAGTCAATAAATAGCAGCCTTACGTAGTTCCCACTTTTGCTGTCGATGTGAGTGAGGGAGGAGTGGAGGACATGAGAGATGGCATCTTCAGTCGATCTATTGGGACGATAGGCAAACTGAAGAGGGTCCAAAGTGTCAGGATTGAAGGCGCAGATGGTGTTTTTAATGAGTCTCTCAAAGACCTTCATGACTATAGACGTGAGAGCCACTGGACGGTAGTCATTTAGGCAAGAGGGTTTACTGTTCTTAGGGACAGGGATGATGGTGGATTTTTTGAAGGAGGTGGGGACCACAGATGTAGCGAGGGACTCATTAAAGATAGATGTAAACAACCCGGCTAGCTGATCAGCACAGGATCGCAGAACACGGCCTGAAATACCATCCGGCCCGGCAGCTTTCCTGACGTCCACACGCTTGAGTGCCCTCCGAACTTCATCCTCCGAGACAGAGATCACGTGGTTGTTGCTGCTCTGAGTAATTCCCTCTGACGCGCCACTTGGCGGAGTCGCGTTGCCGCAGTTACAGTCAAAGCGAGCGTAGAAAGAGTTTAACTCATTCACAAGCAACGGATCAGCGCTCACCTTTGCAGAGGATTTAGATCCAAAAGAGCAGATGGACCTCAGACCTTGCCACATGCGCCGCGAGTCGTTGAGTTGGAAGTGAGACTCCACTCGGTCTTTGTAACGGAGTTTTGCGGCTTTAACTGCGCATCTGAGAGCATAACAGGATGATTTGTATTCAGTCATATTCCCTGATAGGAGACTGGCGTTGTAAGCGGCAGTGCGTGTGTTTACTGCAGCGCAGATTGAATTGTCCACCCACGGTTTCTGATTTGAGAAGGACGTTATTGTTATTGTTTGTTTGGCTTGCTCTCTAAGCGTGTTGATGAAGCAAAGCGCCACATCTGTGAACTCGCTTACGTCAGCTGAACTCGCTCGGAACATGTCCTGTCAAGAGCTGCCTGTAGCGCTGGCTACAGGCAGCTGTAGCCAGCTAAAGTGTTTTATACATTGCCCAATACTGGTGATGATCTGCCAGATGCTGTTAAAACTTTGGAAGAGCACTTCATTCCAAAAAGAAATTTGGTTCGTGGAAAGACACGTCTTTAGGAAACTAGTACATCAGATGGATGAAACGGTAGTGCAATACATTGCAACATTGAGAGTTTTGGCTACAACTTCTGATCTTTTGCACGAGTCTGCCATTCTGCTCCTACTCATTCGGTGCATTCAATTGAATTACTTGAGGTCTGTATTCTCTACCTAGCAACTGACTGTTTGATGTGTGATGTGACCATAAATGCTACACCTGCGTCTTTTCAACTCACAGTGGACTCTGGTTCAGCAGTGTCCATCCTGCCAAAACAATTGTATGAGCAGCATTTTAGCACTGTGCCATTCCAAGCTACTACTGCCCATTTAGTTACTTATTTACAAGAGCCAGTTTCAGTACTAGAATGTTTACCTGTAATGGTATCTAAATACACAATATTGCCAAAAGTTTTGGGACACCTACCTTTACATGCACATAAACTTTAATGACATCCCATTCTTAATCTATAGGGTTTAACCCTTTGCAGCTATAACAGCTTCAACTCTTCTGGGAAGGCTTTCCACAAGGTTTAGGAGTGTGTTTATGGGAATTTTTGACCATTCTTCTAGAAGCGCATATGTGAGGTCAGGCACTGATGTTGGATGAGAAGGCCTGGCTTGCACTCTCCGCTCTAATTCATCCCAAAGGTGTTCTGTCGGGTTGAGGTCAGGACTCTGTGCAGACCAGTCAAGTTCCTCCACACCAAACTCACTCATACATGTCTTTATGGACCTTGCTTTGTGCACTGGTGTGCAGTCATATTGGAACAGTAAGAGGCCATCCCCAAACTGTTCCCACAAAGTTGAGAGCATGAAATTGTCCAGAATGTCCAGAACAAAGCATTAAGAGTTCCTTTCACTGGAACTAAGGAGCCAAGCCCAACCCCTGAAAAACAACCCCGCACCATAATCCCCCCTCCACCAAACTTTACACTTGTAACAATCAGGCAAGTCAGGCAAGTACCGTTCTAGCAACTGCCAAACCCAGACTCGTCCATCGGATTGCCAGACAGAGCAGTGTGATTCATCACTCCAGAGGACACATCTCCACTGCTCTAGAGTCCAGTGGCGGTGTGCTTTACACCACTGCATCCAACGTTTTGCATTGCACTTGGTGATGTAAGGCCTGGATGCAGCTGCTCGACCATGGAAACCCATTCCTTGAAGCTCTCTACACACTGATCTTGAGCTAATCTGAAGGCCACACAAATTTTGGAGGTCTGTAGCTTTTGACTCTGCAGAAAGTTGGCGACTTCTGCGCACTTATTCACAAAATATTCTGGGGCCATGCTGGTGGGAGAAGAGTTAAATGTGCAGTGTGTAAAAACCTGATTCCAAGAAAGTTGGGACACTGTACAAATTGTGAATAAAAAAGGAATGCAATCATTTACAAATCTCACTTATATTTTATTCACAATAGAATATAGATAACATATCAAATGTTGAAAGTGAGACATTTTGAAATGTCATGCAAAATATTGGCTCATTTTATAGTCATTATATATGTCATACAAATTATATAGTCATACAGCCTAAGTTAGCACTGATGCAGCTGAAGCAGGAACTGGCAGGGCCAAAAGATCTCACAACCCTGCTGTTCTTCCTTATCAAGATTAATTACTTTGATACATTTTTTGTTAACTTCAGAGAGTTGGTCAGGGTCTTCCAAAATATTTCTATAAATACAATATTTATTTATGTATATTTATTATTTAATTATATTTATTATTTAAATGTTCATGTTCAAGTTGAGCTTTATTGTCATATGTGGGGACAGTGGAACGAAATGTCATGCCTCACAGGACCACGGTGCTACATAAGTACAGACATACAACCATGAAGTAAAACACTATAAACCTATACATAACTAACCTACTGACAGATTTGACTATAAATATACTATATAAATGTTAACCTATACATGTCTGGGGAACAGTGCAAGATTATTGTAGTGCATGAACATGTAAACATACATATATTATAGAGTCTTTTGTGGGCTTATGTACACACAGCAGTGTGTAAAAGTGACTAGTGTGCATAGGGGAGTGTGTGTTACTACAGGTGTTTTTTTCCGGCCCACTCATCTGTGTGTAGCACACTTCAAATTGCCAATTTTTTTTTGGTTTATGTTTCAGGAGGAAGGGGGTTTGTATGGGGTCTCAGGGAGGGGTGGGAGGCTTTGAGTTCAGGTTTGTATGGGGTCTCAGGGAGGGACGGGGGGGTTTGAGTTCAGGGCTCTCACAGCCTGGGGGAAAAAGCTGTTGAGCAGTCTGGTGGAGCGGGCTCTGATGCTCCTGAACCGTCTTCCTGATGGAAGGAGCTGGAAGAGACTGTGGGAGGGATGGGTGGGGTCTGTTTGCTTTGCTGGAGCATTGTGCAAGGAAAATATCCAGGATGGAGGGGAGAGAGGCACCGATGATCCTTGTAGCTGTGTTCACTGTCCGCTGTAGGGTCTTGTGGTCCGCTGCACTACAGTTCCCATACCAGACAGAGATGCAGCTGGTCAACACGCTCTCAACTGTGCCCCTGTAGAAGGTGGTGAGAATCGGCGGAGGGAGACTTGCTCTTTTCAGCCGGTGGAGAAAGTGTAGGTGCTGTTGTGCCTTCTTGGAGAGTGACATGGTGTTGGTGGTCCAGGTGAGATCCTCTGTGATGTGCATCCTCAGGAATTTAGTGCTGCCGACTCTCTTCACAGTCGAGCTGTTGATGGTCAGTGGGGGGTGGTCAACAGAGTTTCTCCTGAAGTCCATCACAACCTCCTTTGTCTTCTCCACATTGAGGGACAGGTTGTTAGTGCCACACCATTCAGCCAGCTGTGCCACTTCCCCTCTGTAGTGCGCTTCATCGTTGTTGCCGATGAGACCTACCACAGTTGTGTCATCGGCGAACTTGATGATGTGGTTGGAGCTGAACTTGGCAGTGCAGTCGTAGGTCAACAGCGTGAAGAACAGCAGGCTGAGCACACAGCCCTGTGGGGCACTTGTGCTCAGTGTGGTAGTGCTCGAGGTGTTGTGGCCGACACGGGCTGACTGAGGTCTTCCGGTTAGAAAGTCCAGGATCCAATTACAGAGGGAATTGTTGAGGCCTAGCAGGTTTAGTTTGTTGATGAGCTGTTGTGGGATTATTGTGTTGAATGCTGAGCTGAAGTCAATGAACAGCATTCTGACATAGGAGTCTTTGTTTTCTAGGTGGGTAAGAGCCAGATGGAGGGTGGAGGAAATTGCATCATCTGTAGAGCGGTTTGGACGGTATGCAAACTGGAGTGGCTCAAGTGTGTTGGGGAGGCCAGTTTTGATGTTGTGCATAACTAATCTCTCAAAGCACTTCATTATGATTGGGGTTAGTGCTATGGGACTAGCTGACTTCAGATCATATTTCTGCAGTTAGCATACTCGCATGCAAAATACAGGAAAATAACGTCTCGGTTACATATGTAACCCTCGTTCCCTGAGGAGGAAACAGAGACGTATGGGGGACGGAGGGGGGACCATGCACACGGAGGCACCTGGCCTGACATGAGGGTTTGGGCGAGTGGGCAGACTTACTGGTGTCAGCGTCGGCAGTGCTGGAGGAGCTCAGGGCTTCTGGGAAGCTCACCTGAGAAAATAGTCACACGTATCCAGTCCAAGGATTGGAATGACGAGCAAGCGAAGACACCTGAGCCTAATCCATTACCGGCCACTAGTAGAGGCGAGTACATGGTCGGAAACAGGCTCCACTCGGCGATTGTAGAATCTGGCGAATGTGTTAGGTGTTGCCCAGCCTGCAGGTCTGCAGATGTCTGTTAGCGAAGCGCCATGCGCTAAAGCCCAAGATGAGGCCACACTCCGAGTAGAGTGGGCCCTGACCCCAAGGGGGCATGGACGCCCTTGCGTCTGGTAAGCCAAAACAATGGCGTCCACTATCCAGTGGGACAACCTTTGCTTTGGGGGAGGGCATGTACTGGACAGAGCAGTGCCAAGGCTGGGTCTGCCTCCTCCAAGGGCAGCGCTTGCAGGTTCACCACCTGGTCTCTGAAAGGTGTGGTGGGAACCTTGGGCACATATCCAGACCGGGGTCTCAGGATCACGTGAGAGTTGGCCAGCCGAATTCCAGGCATGCTTCATCAACCGAAAATGCCTGCAGGTCCACTACCTCTTGATGAAGGCCAAAGCGACCAGGAGCGCTGTCTTTATTGACAGGAACTTAAGCTCGGCTGATCGCAAAGGCCCGAAGGGAGGCCTCTGCAGAGCATCTAAAACTACTGAGAGGTCCCAAGAGGGTACGAGGGGAGCGCAAGGAGGATGTAGTCTCCTGGCGCCGTTCAGGAACCTGATGACCAGGTCGTGCTGACTTACTTTCTTGTTCCCCAAGAGGTTGTGGTGGGCAGATATAGAGGCCACGTATAGAGTCCATTGGCTAGACTTACCTATACCACTACCTATTATACCCGTCTTCTGTCATTCGTCTGCCATTGTCACATCCTGGTGTCCACATGGAAGGCCTTCCTCTCTGATTCAGCATCTGCATTCAAACATTCAAGTCATTCTCCATCTATATCTAGAACTCATCTACAGCATATCTATGCACCTGTCTCTCTCGCTTCCCAACCGACCTCTGCTTTATCTAATAAAGTCTGTGTGCTTGACTCACCATCTGTCTCTTCTATTGCCTGACAAATACACTGGATATACAGTATGCATGCACATTTGATGAACTTTACAGTTATTGAACTGAATTGAATTAACACTGAACTGACTTGAGCTGTATAATGACACTATTGGCTTTTTAGAGCTGCTTTGAAACAATCTATATTGAATATAGTGCTATAGAAACAAAGGTGATTTATATTTATATTAAACAAACTTATATTCAGTACATATTTACAAAATAAACAGAAATGCAAGGATGAGAATGGTATGTTTATCAAAACATTGAGTTTTGATTTCTTAGTGAACAAATTACTTTAAGTGTTTTCACACATGATCATTGGGTGTAAGTAATCGGAAAATGTGTGGCATTTAAATGGCAGTATTTCCCAAATGAAACAAAAGAGCTGTTTATTTTGAGCGATGTATCAACGGTGGGGGATTGTGTTTCGAATTTTGCAAAAAGTTTCCCTCCCCCCTTACTGCCTCTGCTCCTCCTCCCTCCTGTGTTTTTGTTTTAGGGTGTGTGTTCCATTAGGGCGTAAGGAGCCACCCATAGAGGGCAGGGGGTGTCTATCATGCCTGTTTTGGTTTTGTTTCATGTTCTTATTTTTGTAGTTATGGTTCCTTATCCCATTATGTGATCCTGCCGTGTGCTTTCATAGTCTCATGTGTCATGTTCTGATTGGTTTATTGGTTCATTGTTCAGGTGTTTCTTGTTAGTCGTTAGTCTTTGTATAAATAGCCCTCATGTTACCATTGTCCTTTGTCAAGCTTTATGTAACCTGTTGTCTTTGAGTCATTGTCAAGTTCATATTAAGTTATAGTTAAGTCATGTCATTGTCGTGTTTTTGTTTATTTGTATTTGTTCAAGTTTTGCAAATAAAAGCTCCACTTGGGTTCACTTCAGCTTGCCTTCAGTGGGCGGTGTATGTGTGTGTGTCATTGTTTCCAATGGGAGTTCAGTACAAGGAAGTAGAAAAAAGTTGCTTTCACTTGGTTATTACAAGCTCGGTGGTCAAACTGTTTTAACTTTAGCTGTTAATGATTAAAAAACTGGTATGTATCCTCCTTTTATTTTTAATCACATATTCTTAATTGAGATTTAAACCACATTAAATACTTGTGCATCCCTTGTATTTTGCTTGTAAATTTTGATGAAAATGATAACCTCAATTATAAATTGTGATCATTATGATTCCCAGTAAAAATGCAGTTAAGTGCTTTTCTTCTGCTGAGTTTGGCTTTGGCTCTTTGTCTTGCATCACCAATGGTAAGTTGGATAGTAGAAGGTTTATGTTATAATACATTGTCATTGTAAAGGTGATATACAGCTGTTGATTGATTTAAAAAAAAAAAAAAATTTTTTATGTGTCTTAATGTCTGAGTATATCTGAGTATTGTTTCTATATGTCATGTTCTCAGCCATCACCTGATATAAACGGTAAGTCCAGCACAGTCACTGATATGAATCTGTTATTGTAATGTCTCAATTGTGCCGTGTAAAATATCTTGTTTTCATTACTGTCTGAAGTTTTGATTACAATTTTTTTGCTCATTTAAATTTCAGATTGTTTCACTAAAATTATGATTTTCTATATTCCAACTTCACCTCTCTGTCTTCTTTTATTTTCTTCATTATATTTTCCTCAAAGGCATTATTGAGGAATGGAAGGACATTCCAGATATAAACAAAGGTAAAACGATTAGCCTATGTTATCTCAAGAACTCAAAAGCACATATAACAGTAAAGTAACATCAGGGTTGCCAACTGTCCCGTATTAGAAAGAAAAAACATGCAATCTATCTGAGGGAATAATATGCTGATGTGATTTGCTGCTCAAGAAACATTTCTGATTTTTATCAACGTTGAAAACAGGTTTTTTTGATGAATAGAAAGTTCAAAAGAACAGATTTATCTGAAATAGAAAGCTTTTGTAACATTATAAATGTCTTTACTGTCACTTTTGATAAATGTAATGCATCCTTGCTGAATAAAAGTAGTATGAAACTTTCCAAAGTAGTATGGCATCTAGTAAATACACAAAGTTTCGTCATCCTGGCATGTGTGGAAAGTTTTAAACCCCGCGTTAGGTTGTGCCCCGCGCTCCTCTATGTTACAAAAGCTTTCTGTAGATAAATGCTGTTATTTTGAACAATGGTTTGTGTGTAACATGACATTTTTTAAAATTAAAATTATTTTTAGAATTAAATTGAACATAAATAGGTCAAGAAAAACAAATGCGTCGTGTGAGAACTGCAGACACTGAAATTACATACACTGTCCCTTATTTGCCTATAAAAAAACATGATTGTTCCTTATTAAATCATTATTTTTACCCCTATTTTATTTTATTTGCTGTAAATTGAATGTAAGGATATTTTCTGTGAACTGAATGTAAGCTGTAAACTGTGAACTGAACACAAGCATATTTACTTTATACTGAATGCTAGGTTTAAATCTCAGAGAAGGAGACATCATGGTGGTGAGTTATGTTCTAAGAAATTCTAAAAGTACATTGAATATTGGATAATTCAGAAAACAGTCAATATAATATTTCTCAGGATACATTCTGCTTTAAAGCCTAATCAAAGGAGTGCCATTCTTGGGAATCGGTGGGATATTCCAGTCCCCTATGCGATGAGTGTGAAGCTCAGTAAGAAAACATGGATTTCTAAAATCAACTTTTAAATTAGTTTTACTTTTATTAATTTTTTTCATCCATTATGCATTTTTGATTGTGTAGGTATGAACTATAGAGGGGTCATTTTGAGAGCTTTTGAGCAGTTCAGACTGAAATCATGTATTGACTTTAAGCCCAGAGCAGCAGAAGATTTTTACATCTCTGTGGAGAGTCGTGAAGGGTACAGTACGGTTCCATTTAATAATCAATAACATTATTAATACATGGTATTTTAGACTATTCTCTGATACAGCCTAAACTATGCTATACTAAATGAATATAGTATAAAACATTCATGAGTTAATAAACTCTTTTAAATATTAATATCAAAATATTAATGCACTTGCTACATGAATGTGCTGTTATCTCTCACTTATTTTGCAGGTGTTCCTCAAGTGTTGGCCGCACATCTCCTGGAGGCCAGACTCTTTCCATTGGAAGTGGCTGTGGACTAAAAGCCATTGTTGAGCATGAGTTTCTCCATGCACTTGGATTTTGGCATGAGCAGTCAAGATATGACAGAGATGATTATGTGACAATCAACTTTGAAAACATCATAAAAGGTTACCTTGTCTTTGTATTATTTTGTTTTTTAACTTTATTTGGTTTTAAGGAAAAGAGTAAAAGAGTATATAACAGTTATATACCCAAAAATGAAAATTCTGTCATTAATTACTCACCCTCACGTCGTTCAACAGCCGTAAGACCTTTGTTCATCTTCAGAACACAAATGAAGATTTTTTTGTTGAAATCCGATGGCTCAGAAAGGCCTCCATTGGCAGCAATGACATTTCCTCTCTCAGGACCCATGAAAGGTACTAAAGACGTCGTTAAAAAGTCCATCTCACTACAGTGCTTCTACAATAATTTTATGAAGCGACGAGAATAGATTTTGTGTGCAAAAAAACCAAACTAAATAACGACTTATATAGTGATGGCCGATTTCAAAAAAATAATAGTCTTTATTTTCAGAGCAAGTGCAAAATTTAAAAAAATACAGTGAGAACCTGACCACCACCCAAGGCACTCCATATGACTATTACTCTGTGATGCATTATGATAAAAATGCCTTCAGTAACGGTAATGGATCCACGATAATCACCAAGCGTCCTGAGTTCCAAGATGTGATTGGTCAACGCCTGGACATCAGTGAATATGATGCTTCATGAAGCTTCTGAGCATTGTAAATCAGTGTATTGATTCATGTATCATGTTAAACGGCCAAACGGAAATCACGTGACTTTGTCGCTCTGAACCGCTGATTCGATACACTAATTCACAATGCTCCGAAGCTTCAGGAAGTCGGCTCATCACTATAGAAGTCGTTTTAGTTGCACAAAAACTATTCTCGTCGCTTCATAAAATTATTGTAGAAGCACTGTAGTGAGATGGACTTTTTAACGACGTCTTTAGTACCTTTCATGACAGAATTTTCATTTTTTGGGTAAACTAACCCTTTAAATAAGCCATTCTTTATGAACAATCACATTAATAACTCCATTAGTCTTTATTTTCAGAGCAAGTGAAAAATTTCAAAAAATACAGTGAGAACCTGACCACCACCCAAGGCACCCCATATGACTATTACTCTGTGATGCATTATGATAAAAATGCCTTCAGTAATGGTAATGGATCCACGATAATCACCAAGCGTCCTGAGTTCCAAGATGTGATTGGTCAACGCCTGGACATCAGTGAATATGATGCGATTGAGCTCAACAAACTCTATAAATGCAGTGAGTATTTAACACAGATTGTTTTATTTGGACTTTTATAGATTTTATAGTTTTGTAGTGTATGATTCTATGCTAAATTAAATGTTGCAGTTTGTGGTTGTTAAATATTTCAATAGGACTTAAAGTCTGATGTAAGAGAGACCAGAGAAAACATGTCATGAATTGATTTTGCCTCAGTGTTTGTCTGTTTGTATTACAGGTTCCTCGATCTCTTTCCTTGATCACTGCAGTTTTGATGACGAATCTCTGTGTGAGATGAGCGTCTGTTCCGCTGCTGATTATGGCTGGCAGAGAGTGAAGTCAGTGAGAGGTATCAATGTGACTGACCACACCTACTTGAGCAAAGAACAGAATGGTGAGATCTGTTACTGTCAGTCAGTCAATGGACAGTGTCTGTTTTGACATCACAGGAAGTGATTTATACTAATTACACAAAAATAAATGCTTCAATTCCATCCACAGTTGCAGTCACTGTATCACCACGTTGCACACAACTATTCACCTGTTTTCATGCCTGCAGGGACGTCTTTTTTCATGCACTTCAGCACTGAGGGCAGAAACGAGAGTGACACAGCCAGAATGGAGAGCAAGACAATAACCCCTAAAAGAGACTGCAAAGTCCAGTGCCTGCAGTTCTACTACTATCACAGTGGTAATGAGTCTGACCAGCTCAACATCTGGATCCGAGAGTACCAGAATGATACAGACACCAGAGGAACTCTCAGACTTATGGATCAGATCACAGGTCTGTCTCTTCCTCAAGTGCTGTACATATTACAGGGGAAAAACAAATGTAGGCCTATGCTTTTAAAATGTTCCTAAAATGCTTAATTGTACAGTTTCATTTCTTGCAGAACTCCCTGGTAATTACTGGAAACTGCATCATGTGTCACTGAATGCAAATAAAACCTTCCAAGTTGTATTTGAAGCTCGTAAAGGAGCTGGAAACTCCAGTGGAGGCTTCTCAGTGGATGATATCAATATTTCAGAGACTGAGTGTCCCCACACATGGCAGATAAGGGACTTTTCAATAAGGGAATCCTCAACATATTACAGTCCATTGTATTACTCCAGTGATGGTTATCGCTTTCAGGCTGCATTAGAAGTGTATCAGAATTACCTTTATATGTATGTTCGTCGGGTATCTGGTGAATATGATGACCAGTTGCAGTGGCCTTGTCCATGGAGACAAATAACCTTCCAGATGCTCGACCAGAATCCACACATACAGAAACGCATGTCCTCTGAGAAAAGCATCACCACTAACCCTGTGTTGGCTTCTTCCAGTGAGAATCTGATTATTTTTCTGTATCTTCACACACACACGTTTATATGCAGCATTTTACTACAATGCATTGTTATCTCTAACTTCAAAGGGCTTTTTAAATGACACATTTTGTTATAACAGATGGCACATATTACTGGGACAATCCTCGGAAAAATGGAACTCGAGTCACCATCGGCAATGAGTCTGTATTTGTGGGTACTTGGGTTCATACATATGCCATAAAACAAGATAATCTGACTAGAAGAGAGTTCATCAAGGGTGGTGACATCATATTTCTCTTCAGCATGCAAGGTAGGTTTTTGTGAAGTACAAAATGGGCAGAATAAAGGCCGGTTTGCATAGAACACTTTTATTTTTTTATTTTTTTATTTTTTTATGGAAACGTGCTAGACAAACATCTGTGACCGCAGCATCTCACTGCTTTTTTTTCACATATCTTAAATTAATTCTGCTTCTTAAAACTGGCCTTAGAACCCTTCATTCTTTTCCATTCATTTCACGTTTCACAAACACGTTCTGTGTGTGGCTATGATGGCATGAATTCAACACTGTAAAAGAACATTTAAAAAGTAAGTTACCTGGTTTCCTTAAAATTTTTAGTTCATTGAAATTAAAAATTTGAGTTAATACAATGAACATTTTTGGATTTTTGACCACCCTTTATTCAAATAGTGTTAAAAGATTTTGTAAGCATATTGCGAAATTGTGTTTTATTTGTTATAATGCAGTGAAACATGCCAAATTGTGCTATTTTCACAAAAAAAATGTATCACAACATTTTTAAATTTATTTATGTGGTTCAGACACAATAATATTTTGAGTTTCTATTTATTAAACCCATTTCCTTCATTGTATTAACTCAAATTTTTAATTTCAATGAACTCAACATTTTAAGGCAACCAGGTTACTTACTTTTTAAAGTTAAACCAACAATATTTCTTTTACAGAGTAGGCGACTGTGAAATTAGCTGAAATGTTCTGAGAACATTTAGCTAAATGTCTTTTACTAATCCTGAATATATTTTCATAGATATCTCAGGGTTACTTCAGAAAGACTCTCTACCCTGCCCTAAAGTGGCAGTGAAGAACATTTCTCTTGATGCAAGTGCCCAGACGGGACCATGTGCTATAAGGTGAATATCCATTTAACTTTTGTTGTAAACTTGTACAAAAAAGGGTAGGCTTAATGCAATATTAAACACTATATTTAAGAAATGGGGTATGAGAGAATGTGCTATATTTGTGTGAATATAATCATGACTAGATGGCATTAGGCACATCATGCAGCAACCCTTTAAATGTGACTATATTCACAATACAGCAAGGCAACAATGACTAATTGCCTTTATAAAACAGTTAACAAAATACTAAATATTAAAACTACACTATGAAACTTTTGGCCCTCCAACGGAAGAATAAAACTTCAGAAGAACATGGTTTAGTAGTACAGAGCCCCTAAACGTCTCGGTTACGTATGTAACCCTCGTTCTCTGAAGGACGTACATCGGAACTGACAGACGAATTGGGGATCGACTTCAGAGACCAATCTGCTTCGAGTGTATAGAAACGAGCCAATAACGTTGCCATGTGGTCCACGCACCCCGCAGCGCAGGTATAAATACGGAAGTGGAATACCGCATCCTCACTTTTCCAACTGAGGAGCCGAAGTGACTCGGTCCTTCAGCGGAAGCACAGTACCTGGCGAGGGGACTTACATCTCCGATCCCTCCTTCAGGGAACAAGGGTTACATACGTAACCGAGATGTTCCCTTTCAGCTGGTCACATTCGACGTACGTCGGAACTGATTGACGAATTGGGGATCCTACCAACACGCCAGGGATGCTGGCCCTTTTGAGCGCCCAGTTTGAGCTCGCTGGGAAGCCCCTATGTGAGCTATGTGTGAGTGACTATTGGATAACGCTGGGAAAGCGTGCCCATCTTGGAGATGGAATGCTGCGGAGCCACTTCCTTCGACAAAAGGAGGGGTGGCAGAATACACATAGGGACTAGACTATCAGTGTAGTGCTACCTGCGGGCTCTGTCGAGGGAAAGACACGGGGCTAGCCGAGTAGGGTAGCTGGTACCGTGGAGAATACACATATGGGGTTGCCGTTAGGGAACCACAACATATGGACACCCAGTCTACACACACATTCCACAAGCATACGGGTGTAGGCCTGGCGTCAGACGGCCACCACGTCTGACACCAAAGAGGTGACGGAGGAGCTCGACAGGGTTCCCCATTGCTGGGGAACAAAACTGGAGAAGGATAACGCATGTATCCGGCCCAGGGGGTGGAAGTGGCATAGCAAGCCAACACTAGAGCGGGCACTTCGCGCCTACCGGCCGCTGGGGGCGAGTATGCGGGAAGAAACCGGCTCTACACGGAGGCTATAAAATCTAGCGAACGTGTTAGGTGTTGCCCAGCCTGCAGCTCTACAGATGTCTGTCAGCGAGGCGCCTTGAGCCAGCGCCCAGGATGAAGTGACACTCCTAGTTGAGTGTGCTCAGACCCCGAACGGGCAAGGCGATCGAACGGCCGCGTCCGGTAAGAACAAAGGAGGAGGCGTGTGTGTGTGTGTTTTTAAACAACTCGTGGTGCGAAGACATACAGACTGTTGACGAGCATTGTTCACCAGATGTGGAGTTGTTACTGCTGAAGTGCCATCCTTATTATCTACCGAGGGAATTTACTGCTGTGTTTTTGGCCGCTGTTTACATCTCCCCGCGCGCTAACTCCACGGCAGCACTCAGCAAACTCCATGAAGTCATCAGCGCGTTAGAAACGGCTTACCTTGATGCTGTTTTTATTGTTGCTGGTGACTTCAACCAGTGTAGTTTAAAGACTGTATTCCCCAAATACCATCAGCATGTGGACATTCCCACCCGTGATAAGAACACTCTTGACCCACGTCTACAGCAACATACGTGGTGCATACAGGGCTGCACTCCGCCTCCACTTCGGACACTCGGACCACATCTCTTTGTTCCTGTACCCTGCTTACAGAGAAAGATTGAAACAAGCACACCCTGTCACCAAACAGATTAAACTAGCAAACCAAGCACACATAGCCCTAAGGAAGATCAACCCCCGCAAAGCAGCAGGACCAGAAAACATTCCTGGGCGGGCCCTCAGAGCATGTGCCAACGAGCTGGTTGAGCTGGTTGACTCAATTTTCAACCTCTCCCTCAGCCAACGCACCGTACCATCGTGCTTCAAGACCACGACCATCGTCCCCCTGCCTAAGAAGAGTCCACCCACCTGCCTGAATGAAGTGTTTCGAGAGAGTGGTGCTGGCCCACATTCAGAGCAGCATACCGGACACCATCGACCCCCTGCAGTATGCCTACCGGACCAACAGGTCCACCTCGGATGCTATCGCTGCTGCCATCCACTATTCTCTCTCTCACCTGGAAAACAAGGACTCCTACCTAAGGATACTTTTCATAAACTATAGCTCCGCCTTCAACACGGTCATCCCACACAAACTCACCCACAAACTGTCCACACTTGGTCTGCACCCCACCCTCTGTGACTGGCTCCTAGACTTCCTGACTGGCAGGCCTCAGTCTGTCAGGATTGGCAATCGGACTTCAGCCAGCATCATCACAAACATTGGCAC
Organism: Paracanthobrama guichenoti; assembly: GCA_018749465.1. Lineage (NCBI taxonomy): Eukaryota > Metazoa > Chordata > Actinopteri > Cypriniformes > Gobionidae > Paracanthobrama > Paracanthobrama guichenoti. Next base: position 21,827,781 of record CM031958.1, on the reverse strand, counting down.
TCCACAAGGCTGTGTACTCAGCCCCATCCTCTACACCCTGTACACCTACGACTGTGTCACCTCCCACAAGGACAACATCATCCTGAAGTTTGCAGACGACACCGCAGTGATAGGACGCATCTCTGGCGGTGACGAGGCAGCTTACAGGAGGGAGGTGGCCAGTCTGGTGTCATGGTGTGAAGAAAACAACCTCACCCTCAACACGGACAAGACAAAGGAAATGATAGTGGACATGAGGAAGGAGAGGAGAACGCCTCAGCCACTGTTCATCCGGGAGCTTGAAGTGGAGAGGGTCCAGAAATTCAAATACCTGGGTGTCCACATCATTGAGGACACCTCACATCACGCAGCTGGTCAAGAAGGCTCAACAGCGGCTTTATTTTCTGAGGAGGCTGAGGAAGTTTGGCATGTCGCCTAAGATCCTCAGCAACTTCTACAGCTGCACCATCGAGAGTGTCCTGACCAGCTGCATCACTGTGTGGTATGGCAGCAGTACTGTCAAGGACCGCAAACGCCTGCAGAGAGTGGTGAAGACTGCGCAGAAGACCACCAGGACTCCACTGCCCTCTCTGCAGAGCATTTACCACCGCAGAGTCCACAGGAGCGCTGCTGCCATCCTCAAAGACCCCTCCCACCCCCAACATGGACTGTTCACACTTCTACCCTCAGGACGGAGGTACAGAAGTGTGAAATGCAGGACTGCCAGATTAAAGAACTCTTTCTTTCCCTCTGCCATAAGACTCCTAAACAGCAGATAGGAGTCTACAATCACAACATCACATGGACAATTGTTTACATACTGCACTACCTCACTTTACACTGCCAGAACTGCACTACCACACTTTGCACTACCAGAACTGCACTACCTCACTTTATTACTTTACTCTTTTGCCCTTTTTATATTTATATTTTTTTATATATCTTTGCTCTCTTTATTATTTATATATTTATCTTATCTTATTTTTTATTTTTTAACTTACTTGTGACATTTATTGTGGACGGCAAAGCAAGAATTTCATTGTACAGGGAAACATGCGTTTTTGGGATGAAACATGAAGGTTTTGCAAGTGAACGCAAAGTTTCTCTGTGTAACGCAAATCATTTGCACGAGAATGGTTTTCATTTGCAAGAGAATGCAAAAGCATTGACTTAATATTTTTCATATTTTTGTTTTCTTCCCATCTCATATTTTTCACCAAATGTGCCTTTAGGGGCTCCGAATCAAAGTGTATTAAGTAAAGACTGGTGATTCTCTCATTGGTTTTGGAAATCTATATTTAATAATCAAGTTCATTAAGTGCTATTCTTAGGTAATGGTTCCTTGCATATAAGGTCAGAGCTTTGTCATTTTAAATGATTATTGTTTAAAACAGTGTTCAGAGATTACTGAAAGAAATTAGATGCATTATTGTATCATCTGATGAAATAACCCTAACAGTATCTTCCCTCCTAGAGTTCTTCCAACATCTGATCAGACCATTTCAACAACTTCTACACCAAAACCCACTAAGTAAGCCAGAATCACATATGGTCAGATTTTTTATGTGGATGGAAATTGTTGAAAACATTCCTACATTTATTTATTTTATTTTATTTTATGACTGCATGACTTTATTGTATGACTACACATATTAAGCAATAAGATTTGGGCGGTTTGATGTGTTATAATGTGTAGGCTATATAGTCAGTGTTGTGAGTGATGCACAGTAGTTTATATTAACAAGTTAAACAGATAGCACGTTAAAACTACATATTTGTACTAAAACATTTTAATAAGCAAATTTAAGTGGTATTCTTCTGTTAGAATGTACACTCACCTAAAGGATTATTAGGAACACCTGTTCAAGTTCTCATTAATACAATTATCTAATCAACCAATTACATGGCAGTTGCTTCAATGCATTTAGGGGTGTGGTCCTGGTCAAGACAATCTCCTGAACTCCAAACTGAATGTCAGAATGGGAAAGAAAGGTGATTTAAGCAATTTTGAGAGTGGCATGGTTGTTGGTCCAGACGGGCCGGTCTGAGTATTCTGAGTATCTGCTCAGTTACTGGGATTTTCACGCACAACCATTTCTAGGGTTTACAAAGAATGGTGTGAAAAGGGAAAAACATCCAGTATGCGGCAGTCCTGTGGGCGAAAATGCCTTGTTGATGCTAGAGGTCAGAGGAGAATGGGCCGACTGATTCAAGCTGATAGAAGATCTTTGACTGAAATAACCACTTGTTACAACCGAGGTATGCAGCAAAGCATTTGTGAAGCCACAACACGCACAACCTTGAGGCAGATGGGCTACAACAGCAGAAGACCCCACTGGGTACCACTCATCTCCACTACAAATAGGAAAAAGAGGCTACAATTTGCACAAGCTCACCAAAATTGGACAGTTGAAGACTGGAAAAATGGATTTCTGGTGAGACATTCAGATGGTAGAGTCAGAATTTGGTGTAAACAGAATGAGAACATGGATCCATCATGCCTTGTTACCACTGTGCAGGCTGGTGGTGGTGGTGTAATGGTGTGGGGGATGTTTTCTTGGCACACGTTAGGCCCCTTAGTGCCAATTTGGCATCGGTTTAAATGCCATGGCCTACCTGAGCATTGTTTCTGACCATGTCCATCCCTTTATGACCACCATGTACCCATTCTCTGATGGCTACTTCCAGCAGGATAATGCACCATGTCACCAAGCTCGAATCATTTCAAATTGGTTTCTTGAACATGACAATGAGTTCACTGTACTAAAATGGCCCCCACAGTCACCAGATCTCAACCCAATAGAGCATCTTTGGGATGTGGTGGAATGGGAGCTTCGTGCCCTGGATGTGCATCCCACAAATCCCCATCAACTGCAAGATGCTATCCTATCAATATGGGCCAACATTTCTAAAGAATGCTTTCAGCACCTTGTTGAATCAATGCCACGTAGAATTAAGGCAGTTCTGAAGGCGAAAGGGGGTCAAACACAGTATTAGTATGGTGTTCCTAATAATCCTTTAGGTGAGTGTATGTTTTCAAAATATAGCATACTACCACACTACTCTCACTATTTCTGCAATATCTTTATAGTGATTGGTATGCTATTCTGAATTCAGCCATAGTCCCTGACATAACAGGGGTCCGTTCTTCGTACCTCACTTAATACATCTGAGATGATTTGACAGATCCCAGATCTTTTAATCGTGATAACTGATCTTTGGCTAATTTGGTTCTTCAAATGAATTTGCAGAATGGATTAAAATATCTGGATTAAGTTATCTAAGAGGGCACTGAAGAGGGCAGATGCATCGATACTCGAAACCACGATCAGTAAAGCAGCGATTGGCTAGCGTCAAGACAACGTAATGACGTCATATAATTAAAAAAAGCCACCTGGCAACAAACTTGACAAATCACACACACACACACACACACACACACACACACACACACACACACACACACACACACACACACACACACACACACACACACACACACACACACACACTCTCTCTCTTCTGGACCATTATAAGGAAATAGCCAAACAACCAAACCAACATAAAAGGTATAATAGATAAATGATAAATGTTTTTTTTTTTTTTTTAAACATGATTCCCAATTATTTATATTCATGATTTTATAGTAGGCTATTTGTACACCCTTTACATTTTTATTTCAATGTTGTAATTAGCAATTCATTTAATTTTTAAGTTAATTTGAAACAATTTTGTTTCGTGACAGCATTAATTAAAGTTTCTTAAGGGTAAAGATCAAGTTCTCTGCATCTCCTGCACTACTTCAAGCCATCCCATAATATCCGTCATCACTCAAATTAAAGCAAAACTCCAATAAAAAATTTGTAAGTCTCCAATAAAATTATAATTATTCCATCACAAATAAATCTCTCAATCAAGTAGCTGTCTATAGTATTATAGGCTACACCGTTGCACAACGTCATAATACCGTTATCATTACGTAGGCTATCGCTATTTGATGATGCCTGCCCCAAAGGGACATGATGGTGAGAAAAACAAAATAAAAAAAACATTAAAATATTTTTCAAAAAAATCTAAGTTTCTCAGGGAACCCAACGGTTCTTTCGAGGGAACACAAAGGTTTTGCGAGCAAATGTAAAAATTCTCGGGGAACGCAAGCGTTTTTGGGATGAAACATGAAGGTTTTGCAAGTGAACGCAAAGTTTCTCTGTGTAACGCAAATCATTTGCACGAGAATGCAAAAGCATTGACTTAATATTTGTCTTTTTTTTTTCTTCCCATCTCATATTTTTCACCAAATGTGCCTTTAGGGGCTCCGCATCAAAGTGTATTAAGTAAAGACTGGTGATTCTCTCATTGGTTTTGGAAATCTATATTTAATAATCAAGTTCATTAAGTGCTATTCTTAGGTAATGGTTCCTTGCATATAAGGTCAGAGCTTTGTCATTTTAAATGATTATTGTTTAAAACAGTGTTCAGAGTTTACTGAAGGAAATTAGATGCATTATTGTATCATCTGATGAAATAACCCTAACAGTATCTTCCCTCCTAGAGTTCTTCCAACATCTGATCAGACCATTTCAACAACTTCTACACCAAAACCCACTAAGTAAGCCACAATCACATATGGTCAGATTTTTTATGTGGATGGAAATTGTTGAAAACATTCCTACATTTATTTATTTTATTTTATTTTATTTTATGACTGCATGACTTTATTGTATGACTACACATATTAAGCAATAAGATTTGGGCGGTTTGATGTGTTATAATGTGTAGGCTATATAGTCAGTGTTGTGAGTGATGCACAGTAGTTTATATTAACAAGTTAAACAGATAGCACATGTTAAAACTACACATTTGTACTAAAACATTTTAATAAACAAATTTAAGTGGTATTCTTCTGTTAGAATATATGCTTTCAAAATATAGCATACGACCACACTACTCTCACTATTTCTGCAATATCTTTATAGTGATTGGTATGCTATTCTGAATTCAGCCATAGTCCCTGACATAACAGGGGTCCGTTCTTCGTACCTCACTTAATACATCTGAGATGATTTGACAGATCCCAGATCTTTTAATCGTGATAACTGATCTTTGGCTAATTTGGTTCTTCAAATGAATTTGCAGAATGGATTAAAATATCTGGATTAAGTTATCTAAGAGGGCACTGAAGAGGGCAGATGCATCGATACTCGAAACCACGATCAGTAAAGCAGCGATTGGCTAGCGTCAAGACAACGTAATGACGTCAAATAATTAAAAAAAGCCACCTGACAAAAAACTTGACAAATCACACACACACTTCTGGACCATTATAAGGAAATAGCCAAACGACCAAACCAACATAAAAGTTATAATAGATAAATTATAAATGTTTTTTGGTTTTTTTTAAACATGATTCCCAATTATTTATATTCACGATTTTATAGTAGGCTATTTGTACACCCTTTACATTTTTATTTCAATGTTGTAATTAGCAATTCATTTAATTTTTAAGTTAATTTAAAGCAGATGTGTTATGTGACAGCATTAATTAAAGTTTCTTAAGGGTAAAGATCAAGTTCTCTGCATCTCCTGCGCTGCATCAAGCCATCCCATAATATTCGTCATCACACAAATTAAAGCAAGACTCCAATAAAAAATTTGTAAGACTCCAATAAAATTATAATTATTCCATCACAAATAAATCTCTCAATCAAGTAGCTGTCTATAGTATTATAGGCTACACCGTTGCACAACGTCATAATATTATTTTAAAATACATTTTTATATTATTATTATTTAAATTAGCATTGCCCCTGGTTCAGTAATGAACTCTTGTAATAAAGTAGCAGTGGCTGGGACAGATTTTAAGTATCACCTCAAGATGCAATCTAATCCTGTTTACATGAAATAAGCTGCTGCCGAGCAGGTTTAAGTTTACGGACCTGTTGCTATGACAGCAAGTCTAAGATGAGCTTCGAAGAACCCAACAATCCAAGATCATGCCAAATCATTAACAATCAAATCCAGCTAACTGAGTTAGCGACGTACGAAGAACGGACCCCTGAAATAATAAATAACAATAATAAAATGTCTGCTAATGGTGGTGATCTAGTGAATAGGAGTTCTGCATCATAGTTATTACTACAGTATATAATATTGTAGATTTCAGCACACTGCTTTGACCAATCAGGAGCCAGGACCCATTTTATAATGATACATTTAGTAAAATTAGTAGTAACAAAACTTATCACTTATTGCATGAATACTCCAAGCTGTTCAGTATCAAAATATATGCGATGAAATTAATATTTTCTATTAAGGTGCCATTGTGTAGGCAGACAGTGTTTTGAATTTATCATATTTATCATCACATCTGTATTTCTCTCCTCTTTTAGTGGATGTTGGGGCATATTTTGCAATTCCAGTGCCAAGACTGTTTCTTCTCTGATCCTCTTGGTGGTTTGCCTCCTTTTGCTGGTGGATTAAACATGAGAAGCCGCTGTTCATCACCACCCAGTGTCCGATTACACGAGTTGTTCCTGATGTAAAGAACATGTAAAGTTCCTGGGCTTGATACCATTGAATGTTCATTTAATTAAGCTCTTTACACAGATTGTGTCTATATTCTCTTGCCTGTGATAAAGCAATCAACATGTTAATCTTAACTCTAAATCCAATGATTACAAATGCATATCTCTTTAATGTTTCACAGATTCTCTTTAAAGGTTTGATTAATTTTTTTTGCAATATCTGAGACCCTCCAAAGTGCCAAATTATTGAAACATTTTGGTGACATCTAGTGGTATCATATGGTAGAGCTGCCACTTATCTAGCAGACAAAACATCTCCTGATCACATGTAACAGAGAAAATAAAGAAAATCAATTGGGCAGCAGGAAGATTTCACTGAGAACAGCAACTTCATTTTCATAAGAGTTTACATACTATGTTCTATACAATAGAGGTAACCTTATTAAGCCTACCAAAAGTTTTCTTTGCTGTCTTATGGATATCTAAAGAGAATTGAATCAAAGATTAATCTCTGATATGGCGAAATTAACCCGCCTGAATGATCAAGATCACGCAACATTTGGACAAAACAAATGTATTGAAGAGATATTAATGTGCAATTTAGTGACCTATCTAAAAGTCTTAACACTGTAGGACATACTGTATGTGTTTTTGTGACATGCTTTTGACCAATCACAGGCTGTAGCTCCTATCCCATCCTCTAGCGATTCAGGAGTAAATGCAAGAGGGTTTTAACATTTGGTGGTATGCTAACTTTTGTATTGGTGCCACTGGCACATGCCGTTGGACGTTGTGACACCTGATTTTGAGTTTTGGCCTATTCAGATGAATTTTGATCGTTTGTAGGTGCACATACCACTTGAAGTTACAAGTGACAACTAGAGTTTAGAAGCTTGTGTCAAAAAACGTGTTTAAAATCACTCACTTGTTTACTCATTCACTAATCAATATATAGGCATGAAACTCATCCAAGCAGCTTTTGCACTCAAATAATGACAATGACATTGTGTCTCAATATGACAAGAACATGCTATACTGGAAGCTTCTCTACAATTTTGAACTAATAATAGTAACAAAAAGCAGTTGAAGGCTAATGTGTATAATTCAGTAATTTATCTGACTCCATTAAAGTTATCCTTTAAAAAAAAAAAAAAAAAAAAGAACTGATTGGAAAACATGGGACTAAACCTGAATGAGTTACAATCACTTTAGCTTTCAACATTATCAGTGAAAAGGAAAAATTATAATGCCACCTTATACATTGAGCGAAGTATTGTTAAACATGAGTGGAATACAAATACCAAAATCAACCAAAAGAGCATAATCCTGAAGGAAAATTGTTTATCTTCATATTTTCATCTCTGTTTTTAGTGATTGTATAGACATATCTTGCAATTTAAGTGTCAAGACAGCTTCCTCTCTGATCATCTTGTAGCTTTTTTTTTTTTTTTTTTTTTGGCTAGTGAGTTAATCATGAGAAATCAATATTATCACAGCCCTACATCTGACTACACAAGAGTTCAATGCCAGAGAACGTCTCGGTTACGTATGTAACCCTCGTTCCCTGAGGAGGGAATGGAGACGTAACATCACTGACGAATGGGGGTTTCGCCTAGAAGCCTATCATCTTCAAGATCTAGAAAACGCCCAATGGCAGTGCCAGTGCCATGGGCACATGGTCGCCCGAAGGTGGAACCATGCACACAGAGTCACCTGGCCTGACGTGAGTTTCTGGGCGACTGGGCAGACTTACTGGTGTAAGCGTCGACAGTGCTGGAGGAGCTCAGGGCCTTCGGGAAGCTCACCTGAGGAAAAAAAAAAAAAAAAAAATTTAATTGCACGTATCCAGCTCGAGGAGTGGAATGGCGAGCAAGCAAAGACACCTGAGCCTAATCCATTACCGGCCACTAGCAGAGGCGAGTACATAGTTGTAAAACAGGCTCGGAGATTGTAAAATCTGGCGAATGTGTTAGGTGTTGCCCAGCCTGCAGCTCTACAGATGTCTGTTAGCGAAGCGCCATGCCCTAAAGCCCAAGAAGAGGCCACGCTCTGAGTAGAGTGGGCCCTGACCCCAAGGGGGCATGGACGCCCCTGCATCTGTAAGCCAAAACAATGGCATCCACTATCCAGTGGGACAACCTTTGCTTTGAGAGAGCCTTTCCCTTCAGCTTCCCACCATAACAGACAAAGAACTGTCTGAGGTCCTGAAACACTGCATTCTGTCTACGTAGGCAGCACGGAGGGTACTTACTGGACAGAGCAGTGCCAAGGCTGCTGCATGGGCTGGACAGGAGGGGGCGGAGGCACAGGAGGGCGCCCTTGGCAGCTAGCAGACTGAGGCGACTGAGCCAGCGGCTGGGAACAGCAGCTGGCCGCCGGGGCAGTATGTGTTTAAGGACCTCAGTCTGCTTCTGGGCGGTCGGAAACTGTTGGGCACAGTCCCGACCACGCCACTGAAGAGGCCAGCCTAGGATATGGGAGAATCGAGGAGGCGGGCCCGCTCAACCCTCGCACATCAACCAGGTAAGGCCAGGTGTCTCTCCCGGACCACAGCTGTGGACGTCGCCCAACCTAGGGCGCGTGTGGTCACCTTCATCACCGGGAAGGCTAGGTTGCCTTCTGAGGAGCCCCATCAAGGGCAGAGAAGGTGGGGGAGGCCACCGAACGGTCATGGGAAGACAAGGGGACTTCCAGGACCGCATGAGCTCCTCATGCACCTCGGGGCAAAAGGCATTGGCAAAACCGATTGTTAAATCGATTGTTATTATGCGCGACTGCCCGAGATAACATGGCTGTCAACTCTGGGTCAGACCAGAGCAGTGCTGACACGCCCGAAGGCAGAATCTTCATCGCCAAAGGACTCTAGCCCACCTTGGGATGCAGCAATCAACATCTCGTTGCTATCTGGAGTGTGAACGAAACGAACGGGGCATTAGCAGATGGTCCCACCACTTCAGTCCACTTCAGTCCGTGGCCCGAGGAATGATCATTGGGGTTCTTAATATCACAGCACAGCCCTCAGATCACCCTGGCCACCAGCCAAAGTACGATCTCTCTCGGAGACGGTAAGTCGGGGGGTGTGGTAGAGGGGACACTCTCTCCTTTACGGAGATCATTGAGTCTCGATCCCGCAGTGAAAATAAGCACATCCACAAACACTGCCCGAGCGTGCTGAGAAGCCCAACCACGTCAAGCAGTGATTGTGCTCATCAGGCGGCAATGGAGATCGAATTAAGTGCGCGGGCGAACCATCTTTAAAAAGACGTGCCACGCACAAGCTCTTTTTGTGAGAGGAAAGCTCGGCAGAGTGTAGAAGTGCCCAGGGAAAACACACACAGCTGTTGCAGATCACTGCACAGATCAGCAGGCAAGCAATGTAAGATCGCTGGAACGCACCGTCACACCAACACCCTGGAGAACTACTCATCTCAAAGAACTGAGAGAGAACTCAGAATTCAGGCTTGCAGGAGTGAAGAAATTCTCTTGGCTCCAAAGCAGAAACATAATGCGATGTGTCACCGTACTTCCTTATATACCCACGCTGTGGGGCGGAGTTACGCTATGCAAATTCCTCATGCCCATGGCACTGGCACTGCCATTGGGCATTTTCTAGATCTCGAAGATGATAGGCTTCTAGGCGAAACCCCCATTCGTCAGTCACTGACGTTACTTGGAGTGACTGAACGAAAGGGAACTACAGCTGTCTTCAGCTTCAGGGATATGATAGCTAAATGTGTATTGTTAATGAAAGGAGCTGAACAGATTAAGTTTGATTGTAGATAAATTAATATAATGTTATTCTTAGAGTAAATCATAATTTATAAGTGAGCAATTTATTGTCTCTTTAATAATATTTGATTCACACATTCTCTGTTGAGGTTAAGGTAAATATTTGCCATATCCGAGTCTTTTTAATGTGATTAATCACTGCATGAATACTATTGTCTGTAAAATACTAATCTAACCTTGAAATTTTATATTTACAGAAAAATAAATTCTCCAAGTAATCAGTTAAATAAATATGACAAATGTTCAAGTGTGTTTGAATGTGAATATAAGAGGATATGCATACAAATTGCATAGATGAACCGTGTGTCTCACTGTGTGAGTTTATCATGAAAATGAGCCTATGCACCCTGGTTTGGCCTGCAATTGAAATCACCTGCAAGATTTTAGTGCCATCTAGTGGCATATGGTGGAGCTGCCACTTGTCTGCAGGTGGACATGCACAACTAGGGAGGGAGGAGGAAGGTTTTCTGATAAACAGTATAACAACAAAAAAGACTTGAGAACTCAGAAAGAACACATTTGCATTAACTTTGGCTTAAGTGCTCTGTCAAGTGGTGATTGGTTTAATAATGCCACTCCACAACTGTTGCCATAGAAATAGTAAAAAGGAATTCTATATTTATTGTAACAGCTCTATAGAAAAATAGAATAGAAAAATCCTTTTGAACTTATGATTCCAGAATTTCAGCTTCTCTGCTTTGCTGACATCTTGACCAAACTTTCAATTCATACTTGGATTTTCTAATTCTTTCACTATCATAACGGTCAACGTGACTTTTTTCCATTTTGCTTCCCAGTTCATCCTTCCATTCACGCTCACTCTTTGACTCTCTTATCTGGTACAGTATAACAAGATTCAAGATTCAAGAGATTCAAGATTCAAGAGTTTTATTTGTCACATACACAGTTATATACAGAATATACAACCGGCAGTGAAATGTAAACAGGTCCGTAATCTAATGTATAAAATGTAATCTATCTATCCATCCATCCATCCATCCATCCATCTCTATATCTAATATATATATATATAGATATAGATATATATATATGTCTATATCTGTAGAATTATAAATAATCAAGTCAAGAGAAGAGAAAAAAAAAAAAAAAGTAACAAATAAGGATAAAGTGGAATAAAATAATTGAAGTAGACTTTGCAGTGAGTAAACTGTAGACTTATAAATATGTGGTTAACAAATGTATAAGAGTATAATGTGCAAACAGGTTTATAACAGGTTGTTACACAGTAACAACGAGAACAGAAAGTGCGGTGCAATGACAGTGTATCAATGTTTATCCTGAAGTGAAGTCACGTGACGTTAAGTTCAGGAGTCTGATGGCCTGGGGGAAGAAGCTTCTCCTGAGTCTCTCAGTTTTGGCCATCAGGCTTCGGAAGCGCTTACCAGATGGCAGCGATCATAACCTAGTATGAATCAAATCAATGAAGGCGTGAGATACCTACATCACAAACATGAAATCTCAGCAGATGGTAGTAGAGCTCTGATTCTGACATACATTTCTCCACAAAATGCAAGACCTTGAAAAACAGTGATGCTTGTTAAACTTGGTAACAAGTAATGGATAAGGGTGGTCACTATAGAATTAAATCAAATTTAGATGATTGTTTAAGTATACAACAATGATCTATACTTTGAGCCATTTTAGTGTGTTTGGTTTTTATTCTGGTCTCCCAGAATAGAAAAGTTACATTAAAATGTAAAGACAAAGGACAAATAACCATCTTCAGGGAAAAATTGCAGTAGCCTATATATTTATGAAAGAATGGTCATTCTCAATCAAGTGTTTTTAAACAACTGCATGAAAAATAATACAACCACTTTATTGATAAAAGCATCTGTGTGATGTTGAATTTCTGATGCACATGCTATATATCTAAAATAACAAAAAGTCTAAACAATCTGTGACTAATATATGTGATATTACCTTTATAATAAATTGTCCATAAATAGCTTGTCTGCTTCCAATAATACCTACCTTCCTGGTTCTCCAAGTGAGCTTCCAGCTCTGTGAGCCGTACCTGAGCCTCAGGGAGGTCCATCTTATTTATGACCAGGATGGCTGGCTTGCCTAACAGTATATTTTTTATTTATATTTTTATATATATATATATATATATATATATATATATATATATATATATATATAAAATATATATATCCGGAAAAATCGTGGACATGTATATGGCACACCCTAACACACGCACGCACGCACACACACACACACACACACACACACACACACACACACACACACACACACACACACACTATATATATAGTGTGTATATGTGTACACTGTATATATAGCTGGCCAGAGTTTTGAGACCGCAATAGACGTAATGGAGTATAATGCGTTAAGAGTTCACTCAAGTACTGGGGAGCTAAACCATTTAGTGCTTTGTAAGTAATAAGCAAGATTTTAAAATGTATACGATGTTTAATAGGGTGCCAGTGCAGTGTTGACAGAACCGGGCTAATATGGTCATACTTCCTGGTTCTAGTAAGGAAGCGTTTTGCGTTTTGAACCAGCTGGAGTTTGTTTATTAAGCGAGCAGGGCAATCACCCAGTAGAGCATTACAATAATCTAGCCTTGAGGTCATGAACACATGAATTAACTGTTCAGCATTTTGCATTGAAAGCATGTGCCATAATTTAGATATTTTTTTAAGATGGTAGAATGCAGTTTTACAGATGTTAGAAACATGGCTTTCAAATGAAAGATTGGCAAAGAGCACACCCAGGTTCCTAACTGACGACAAGGGCTTGACAGAGCAGCCATCGAGTGTTAGATAGTATTCTAGGTTACTACTTGCAGAGTTTTTTTTGTCCAGTAATTAAAAATATTTTTTTTTCTGAATTAAGTTGCAGGAAATTACTAGACATCCAATGTTTTATATCAGCTATGCATTCCGTTAATCTTGTGAATTGGTCAATTTCATCAGGGCGTGAAGAAATATAGAGCGGAGTATCGTCAGCATAACAATGAAAACTAACACCATGCTTCCTAATGATATCTCCCAGTGGTAGCATGTACAGGGTGAAGAGCAACGGTCCTAGCACTGAGCCCTGGGGTACTCCATACTAAACTTGTGATCGGTGTGACATCTCTTCATTTACTGCTACAAACTGATAACAGTCAGATAAGTATGATTTAAACCATGCCAATGCAATTTCACTAATGCCAACATAATTTGAGTCTATTCAAAAGAATGTTGTGGTCGATAGTATCGAATGCAGCGCTAAGATTGAGTAACACTAATAGAGAGATACAACCACGATCGGATAAGAGTAAATCATTTGTAACTCTGATGAGAGCAGTCTCAGTACTATGATACGGTCTAAATCCTGACTGGAAATCCTCACAGATACAATTTCTTTCTAAAAAAGAGCACAATTGTGAAGACACTGCCTTTCCAGTATTATTGACAGAAAGGGTAGATTTGAGATTGGCCTGTAATTGACTAATTCTGTTGGATCAAGTTGAGTTTTTTTAATAAGTGGTTTGATAATAGCCAACTTAAAAGTTTTCGGTACATATCCTAATGACAAAAATTAGTTAATGATATTAAGAAGAGGATCTATGACCTCTGTTAGCATCTCTTTTAATAGCCTAGTCGGTACAGGGTCGAGCATACATGTTGTTGATTTAGATGATTTAACAAGTTTAGTCAATTCTTCCTCTCCTATAGCAGTGAAGGAATGTAATTCATTATATTACACTACAATGCTCTGCCTGATGTGACACTGTAGTAGACTGCTGCATGGTTATAATTTTCTTCCTAATATTATCAATCTTACACGTAAAGAAGTTCATAAAGTCATTATTGCTGTGCTGTTTACAACCATCAGAAGTTGAAGCTTTATTTTTGGTTAACTTAGCCACTGTATCGAATAAATACCTAGGGTTGTGTTTGTTTTCTTCTAAGAGAGTCAAGAAATAAGCAGATCTAGCAGTTTTTACGGCCTTTCTGTAGGTGAAGGTGAAAGGATCTAGGTGATCTAGGTGAAAGTCTCTATGTGTTGGGATTTATCTGACTTCTGTAACGGGAGACAGCTAGCAGGTGGTCGGGTAAGCCAGTCCGTCTGCTTCCTGACCTGGGCCCCAGGATGTACTTATGGGCACATTGCACTTATTTTTTGATGCAAGTAGTAGTTAAGGCCACCTAATATAAACCACAACCACAACATTTAATTACAAATATATTTAAAATATTTAAGTTTGATTGAATTACTTTTTTTTATTGAAAATAGATAAAATAGTAGATTCTACTCATTTGTGGACATAATTTGAACGTGTGAATAAATTTAATTTAAATGGACTCAAATTAAGTTTTTCTCCTGACCACGCCTCCCACACACTGGTTTGGTTTTGCGAGTCAGATAATGACGCAATTGTGTTGTGGTGTGTGTGAATTCAAAGATCTCTTGATGAGAAGTTGGTAGAATCTAATATAAGAAAGGCTCGGGTCAATAAAGAAGTATTAGTAGAAGTGTTTTTAGATGTGGAAAAAGCATATGATATAATGTGGAAGGAAGGACTTTTAATCAAACTGAGTAATATGAATATTAATGGGAAAATGTATAACTGGATTAAGGATTTTTAATTGATAGAACCATTCAAGTAAGGGCGAATGCATCATACTCAAAGATATATGCAATCGATACAGTGGAAGGAAACACTATTTTTATCAAAGATGGAACTCATTGGAAGTAAGTACAGAGAGAAAAGGGTGGGTGCTAAAATAGAGCCCTGATGTACACCACAAATTAGCTTGTAGTAAAATTTCGTACTTTAACAGCAAAACTTTGATTAGTTAAAAAGATTTGAACCAACTTAAAACCGCCTTTTTTAGACCGTTGGAGATGGACCCTAATTGTAAACACTTGTT
Source organism: Paracanthobrama guichenoti (assembly GCA_018749465.1). Taxonomy (NCBI): domain Eukaryota; kingdom Metazoa; phylum Chordata; class Actinopteri; order Cypriniformes; family Gobionidae; genus Paracanthobrama; species Paracanthobrama guichenoti. The sequence goes on along the minus strand of CM031958.1, from coordinate 21,812,579 downwards.
TAGCAATGACACACGTGTGGCCCTACAGTGTATTGGGATATTATCAGTGTCTATTATCAGTGTAAACTGATTCTATTATCAGTGTAAAGCGATTCTATTATTATCAGATAGCGAGGGTGAATTGTATCATGAGGAAGGTTTAAGTTTTGCAATAACTTCCTTGACTGATTGTAGTGATACAGGGTTAAAAGTTGTTGAAGCAGATAGGTTGCTAGACATTGATATTTCGCAGTCAGCAACTTGTTTTAGTGATACTAAAGCTTTAGTGATACTAAAGTATCACAAAAAGTCTTTGCAAAGTGCAAGGGTGGGATTTTGAAATGAGTTTACAGGGGCATTTAACACAGAGTTTGACCGAAAACAGAATTTTAGGAGTTTTTCAATTAGATTTGAAAAGTAGCGAGATTTAGCTCTCTTAACAGCTGTCTGGTATAGCGATAAATAGTTCTTAAGCATATCAAAGGAGATCTGCAGTTTGTCTTTTTCCCATTTTCTTTCAGCTTTACTGCACGATTGTCTCAGAGAGAGAATGTTTTGATCAGCCCAAGGCTCTAATTTAGGTTTAGGCTTAAAAAGTTTAAAAGGTGCAGTGACGTTCAAGATATCTAGCCATACAGTACAATGTCAGAAAAAAGGTACATTGCTGTCAGACATTTTAATAATGTCTAAGTTAATACTTGATAAAAACAATCACTTTAGGAAAGTTTGAACTATTTTCTGTTTATTTTAATGAATAAAATAATTCATTTTTGATCCGCAAATATGCTGTGATTAAAATGTTAATATAGAAATATATCTGAAAAATATAGAAACAAAATAATTTAAAAAGTAAAGATTCTGAAAGCATTGAAGGAAATCCCCAAATTTAATATAGATTTACAGTAGTGACAATAAATTAATAAATTATATTTTATTACATATGATTATATCATATTTTTAAATCTGATGGTTTCATTATAAATATGGTGATTATCTAGAGATAAGGTGGACACCCTTAATATATGATACTTACAATCCGAATCCAATCATGTCATGTCAACAAATGTTAAAGTCGGTTTATCATCATGTTAAATATGGTGCCTTTTACCCCAAATACCATACTTTTACATATTCTTCCGTTATTGTAAAACTGTTGCTTTAATTACCTTGAACAAAACTGACAAACATTAACAAGACCGTTGTTTCAAAATATATTCAATCATTTTAGCGATTCGTATTTGCTACTTAAATCTACAACATTTTTAAAAACAACAAATACAAACCGATTCCAAAAAGTTGGGACACTGTACAAATTGTGAATAAAAAGGAATGCAATAATTTACAAATCTCATAAACTTATATTTTATTCACAATAGAATATAGATAACATATCAAATGTTGAAAGTGAGACATTTAGAAATGTCATACCAAATATTGGCTCATTTTGATTTCATGAGAGCTACACATTCCAAAAAACTTGGGACAGGTAGCAATAAGAGGCCAGAAAAGTAAAATGTACATATAAGGAACAGCTGGAGGACCAAAACTAAAACTCCGGCTAAAACTCTATAGGTCAAAAAAGAAGCCATATCTAAACATACTCCAGAAGCGCAGGCGTTTTCTTTGGGCCAAGGCTCATTTAAAATGGACTGTGGCAAAGTGGAAAACTGTTACTGGATCAAAATTTGAAGTTCTCTTTGGAAAACTGGGACGCCATGTCATCCGGACTAAAGAGGACAAGGACAACCCAAGTTGTCATCAGCGCTCAGTTCAGAAGCCTGCATCTCTGATGGTATGGGGCTGCATGAGTGCATGTGGCACGGGCAGCTTACACATCTAGAAAGGCACCATCAATGCTGAAAGGTACACTCACCTAAAGGATTATTAGGAACACCTGTTCAATTTCTCATTAATGCAGTTATCTAATCAACCAATCACATGGCAGTTGCTTCAATGCATTTAGGGGTGTGGTCCTGGTAATGACAATCTCCTGAACTCCAAACTGAATGTCAGAATGGGAAAGAAAGGTGATTTAAGCAGTTTTGAGCGTGGCATGGTTGTTGGTGCCAGTCGGGCCGGTCTGAGTATTTCACAATCTGCTCAGTTACTGGGATTTTCACGCACAACCATTTCTAGGGTTTACAAAGAATGGTGTGAAAAGGGAAAAACATCTAGTATGCGGCAGTCCTGTGGGCGAAAATGCCTTGTTGATGCTAGAGCTCAGAGGAGAATGGGCCGACTGATTCAAGCTGATAGAAGAGCAACTTTGACTGAAATAACCACTCGTTACAACCAAGGTATGCAGCAAAGCATTTGTGAAGCCACAACACGCACAACCTTGAGGCGGATGGGCTACAACAGCAGAAGATCCCACTGGGTACCACTCATCTCCACTACAAATAGGAAAAAGAGGCTACAATTTGCACAAGCTCACCAAAATTGGACAGTTGAAGACTGGAAAAATGTTGCCTGGTCTGATGAGTCTTGATTTCTGCTGAGACATTCAGATGGTAGAGTCAGAATTTGGCGTAAACAGAATGAGAACATGGATCCATCATGCCTTGTTACCACTGTGCAGGCTGGTGATGGTGGTGTAATGGTGTGGGAGATGTTTTCTTGGCACACGTTAGGCCCCTTAGTGCCAATTGGGCATCGTTTAAATGCCACGGTCTACCTGAGCATTGTTTCTGACCATGTCCATCCCTTTATGACCACCATGTACCCATTCTCTGATGGCTACTTCCAGCAGGTTAATGCACCATGTCACAAAGCTCGATTCATTTCAAATTGGTTTCTTGAACATGACAATGAGTTCACTGTACTAAAACGGCCCCCCCCAGTCACCAGATCTCAACCCAATAGAGCATCTTTGGGATGTGGTGGAACTGGAGCTTCGTACCCTGGACGTACCCACAAATCTCCAGCAACTGCAAGATGCTATCCTATCAATATGGGCCAACATTTCTAAAGAATGCTTTCAGCACCTTGTTGAATCACCACGTAGAATTAAGGCAGTTCTGAAGGAGAAAGGGGGTCAAACACAGTATTACTATGGTGTTCCTAATAATCCTTTAGGTGAGTGTATATCCAAGTTCTAGAACAACATATGCTCCCTTCCAGACGTCGTCTCTTTCAGGGACAACCTTGATTTTTCCAACATGACAATGCCAGACCACATACTGCATCAATTACAACATCATGGCTGCGTAGAGGAAGGATCCGGGTACTGAAATGGCCAGCCTGCAATCCAGATCTTTCACCCATTGAAAACATTTGGTGCATCATAAAGAGGAACATGCGACAAAGAAGACCTAAGACAGTTGAGCAACTAGAAGCCTGTATTAGACAAGAATGGGACAATTTTAATTAAATGGGCATTTTAACCTAAATTTGAAATTATGATAAAATGGAGTCCTTTTAAATTAAATCCTTTTAAATCCTTTTACCCAGCTGAAAACACCGAACATGCAGCGACCTTCGACCGCGGATCGTTACCCTCATTGGAATGATTTTAGCGGGCCCTACAGTTTGGTGACCCCGGCGACATGATATTGCAACTAGGACAAGCAATGTGTTTTCAGCAAAGTATTGGATTTTAAAATCAACAAGAGGTTTGAGCTTCTCTTTCTAAAGCTGTTGTGGCAAGTCAAATTCTTTTTAGAAATGTTTAGAGAATAACAGATGCACCCCATATAGACACATGGATAGAATGGGTCGAAACACCCAACATTAGACCGGGACCGTAATTCCGGTGGGGTTTAATAATTTAGATACAACCACATATCAGGGAAATTATAGCGACAGCGCAGATGAGGAATGAAATCCCCCTCTGGTCACACTAGGCTGTCAGTGACAGCATTCCCTACGGTCATAGCCCAAGCTAAACCTCGGTAGGAAACTTCGTACACTTCATGAAGTCCTAGCCAGGCCGCTCAAAGGCCTGGAACCAGCCAGTTCAACAGAAGGGGTTCCTTTAAGGGAATGTGGCTCTGGTTACGCATGTAACCTTAGTTCCCTGAGAACAGGGAACGAGACGCTGCGTCTTTGGACACTTTTGGGAAATGCCTCCAGAGTGACAGGTGACTATTATCGAATCACGGCACTCCTATTGACCGGCGACAGCCCATGATGTCATCAATGTGCGACCAGGAAGTATATAAGGGCGCCTTGCAAACATGACACCATCTTTTTCGTCTGAAGGGACTGTTTGTCAGGCAGGCCCCGAGGCATGGCAACGAGACGCAGCGTCTCGTTCCCTGTTCTCAGGGAATTAAGGTTACATACGTAACCAGAGACGTTCCCTTTCGAAAGGGAACTCATGCTGCGTCTTTGGACGCTTTTGGGGAACAGTATACCCACGCTGCCATGCTGAGGGGAGTGCATGCCCATTGGCCGTGACAACTGTCAGGACAAGCAAATTCAACTGAAAAGCCTGAACCACTCCCCCTCTGGTCACACTAGGCTGTCAGTGACAGCATTCCCTACGGTCATAGCCCAAGCTAAACCTCGGTAGGAAACTTCGTACACTTCATGAAGTCCTAGCCAGGCCGCTCAAAGGCCTGGAACCAGCCAGTTCAACAGAAGGGGTTCCTTTAAGGGAATGTGGCTAGGGGACCCGAGGGTGCCCCAGCCAGCCACCGAATGCCACCAGGGAGGCCTAACCTGGTGCCACTTCCCAGGGACACTCCAGCCTGGCCTACCCGGTCTGTTTGAAAAATAGAGCCTCCGGAAATCGCCTTCTTAATGAGGCATGCAGACTGAGGGACTGCGAACTAGCAGTGACCTCCTCAGACCAGATCTCAGAGACAGGATATCCTGGAGAGCAGTACTCAACATAGCACTAACTGACCCTTGCCAGTGAGGGGAGTTCATCTGCTCGATCCTAGGATCTACTGAGCACATATATTACAGGGGTGCTCAGAAGGCCATACAGGCCTAGGGACTGATCTAATTGGGAGGCCTCACGAAGGGCCTATGACTGTCAGACTCAGGTAGCTTCAAGCTCATAGCCAACCCTCAACAGAGGGGAGCTCAGAGCCTGCCCGGTAGGTAACCAAGCTGTAGGCTAAACAGGTTCCTTCCTGTAGGGACCGAAGTAGCAAAGCGATACCTCGTCTCGCTAGGGTGTGAGACCACCTTGAGATGCTATCAGCTAAGGCCAGGTTGCTGATCGCAAGTCTCCACTAGCTGTCAGCATGATGCCAGTTATTAGTCCCCTCAGGGAGGCCTAGTGAGGCCTGCTATTTGATAGTCAAGCCAACTGTAGAGTAGGCTGAAAAACAGGAACTCGTTCCCTCAGGGAGGCCTGGTAAGGCCTGCCATTTGATAACAGTCGAAGCCAGCAGTCGGAGTAGCTAAAAAAAAACAGGAACTCGGTCCCTCAAGGAGGCCTGGTGAGGCCTACTACCTGCTAGTACCCACTTGCTAGCCACCAAGTGACTAGGGCCCAAAAACACACCCTCAGGGGAGGCCTGGTGAGGCCTACCCCCCAGCAGCCTACAGGGAGGCCTGGTGGGGCCTACTACCTGTTAACAATCCAGCTGATTGTCACGGTGACTGGTGACCGGAAGCTCGTTCCCAGGGAGGCCTGGTGGGGCCTACTACCTGATAGCTGGCCTGCAGGGGTGGCTTCCTAATGGCAAGCTGAGAGGCTGGCTTCTCTGCTGGCTGACAAAGAATGGACATCCAATTACTACCTGGAGACTCATCCCCAGGGAGGCCATCGTAGGGCGTACAAGATGACGAGGTCTCGCTACTGAAGCTAACATTGTTGGATACTCACATCAGCATACACATGGGCCAACCACAGGAGGCCTCTCAAGGCTAACTACCTCGTTGTCACTGTAGTGCTTACCCCTTCCAACCGTCGGGACTCTCTCACAAAGAGGCCTACTGAAGCCTACTACCTGACCTGGAGTCTACTGCCCAGACTGCCCAAACTGGCTGCTCACAACCAGCTGGCCCAAAAAGCCCTACCCAGGGGCTGGTCCGTCTCAGAGGCCTATAGCGGCCTACTGTGTGACGTGCAGTCTCACTGGCAGTGCCTACTAGCCTGGAACCTAAATCACATTGTCCATGGCAGTGTACGCCGCAACAAATGCCCTGGCCCCTCTAAGCGAGGGGAGTACAACTTAGGGGCGCATACGACCAAACGGTCCAGAGCAAAGGTTGCAAAGTGCTGCTCAACCCGAGCCATGGGTGGAGCAGAATGATACAGAGCTGTGCATGGGGTACCCAAACCTGTCTTCACCAGGGGAGTAATGCCTCCTGGCCACAATATATATACCACTCTGGGAGGCGTATATATTCCTACTCGCTCTGGGAGGCGAGGTCCAGCAAATAGTACCGTCGCAAGTAAGCGAAGGATGACCTAACCCTGCCCACGACCACTGGCTAAGTCGCTATCAATTCTGCTCAACACCCAGCTGCATTACTAATAAACCCCAGAACACAGAGAAGGGGGCGGGCCCTGGCCGGATGACTCAGAGAGGAGGCTAACCTAAAGGATGCTAAACCTACATTCACTTAGTGAAGGGCCCGGGGTGACAGCACTTATAAAATATATCTTCGTGAAACGCCACCATCATCCCTAGAAACCTAGGCCAACAAATGCAGTGGCCTATAAGTGCCGGCCTGCATGCATAGATCTTTACCCGAGACCCAATAGGGTAAAAGCCTCACATGAGAAGAGGCCCTCAGGCGGAAACCTAGCCCCACAGAGCTGGTCCTAGATATGGCTGTAGTTGAGCATTAGTGAGGATTTACTACACCCTCTAAGTCAGTTTAGATGCTAACGCTTTACCCTGAGGTGGCTGTCAGTCACCAGTCCTTTCAAATAGAACATTGTTACGACCCCTGGCTCAAGGGACGCAACAAAAACAAGGGACACGCAAAACAAATATTTAAGCTCAAAAATAGATGTTTATTACTAAATTAAGATAACATTAAATCATTGAAAACAGATAATTAAAGAAAATAACAGTATTTCTGAAACCATCAGTAATGTCAACATGTAACGCAAGGTGCATGGTTGAAAGTGTAATATGTTGAGAGATGAAGGTGGAACACAAACAAAACATAACCAAGTCCAAACAAACAAAGGCCAAATTCTCAATCTTCCAGAATCCCTCCATCTCCTCCGACTTCCAATCCCTCAGTCTCTTAAAGAGCACAGGAAGTACTGGACACAGGTGTTAACGATCTGCCGCTAATTGATGGAAACCCACAAGCTGCAGTAACCAAGGCCGACAGCAGAGGCCGTCACACCCCTCCCCATAAGACAGGGACTCCCACAGAATTCCCTGTAACAGAACATCAAAACAAATCAAATAAGCGATAACCAAATCAGGACTAAAGACGGATCCCAGAAATCCAATGGAACCGAAGGTAAATCCCGAAAATTAAATAGCCTCTGGAGCACGTGACAGCATCGGCTACCACATTTTCAGAGCCCTGAATGTGTCTGATATCCAGGCAGAAGGATTGCAGAAACAGACCATCGAACCAACCTCTGATTCGGACACTACAAAGAACAAAAAAAAAGTTAATGGATTATGATCCGTGTAGATCACAATAGGTGCACTGGAATTTGTGTAAACTGAAAAAGGCTGCAGGGCCCAAATAAGGGCTAATGCTTCTTTCGACATCAGAATAATGTCACTGGTAGGAATTAAACTTTTTCAAAAAGAAACTAACAGGATGATCTATCCCGTCCGCATCAGACCGCTGAAGGACAGCTCCAGCACCCACATTACTAGCATCAACGTGCAACGTGAACGTGCTCTCAAAACACGGAGCGGCAAGTACAGGCGCGGAGCACAGCAAAGACTTCACGTTTTGTAAAGCTGACTCACAATTGGAAGACCAAACAAATTTTGTCTTACCCTTCAACAAATCAGTGAGCGGTGCCACTACAGTAGAAAAGTTACGACAAAACGATCGATAATACCCGACTAATCCCAAAAACCTCATGAGCTCTTTCTTAGTAGTCGGAGAAGGGAAGTTGTGAATGGCTTGCACTTTAGCCTGTATCGGACGTACTTCACCATTCCCTACCACCTTACCAAGATATGTCACGGTTGCCGTCGCGAAATTGCATGTAAGCTTTGCATCAGACAAATGTTTCAACACCGAACAAAGGCGTTTTAAGTGAGATTCCCAACTGTCACTATAAACAACCAAATCGTCTAAATAGACGGCACAGCCCTCAAGACCCGAAATTACTCGGTTCATGAGGCGTTGAAAAGTCGCTGGAGCATGCCGCAAACCAAAACTCATGACTTGGTACGAATATAATCCCGATGGCATAACAAAAGACGAGATTTCTTGTGCTCTTTTGGTTAACGGCACTTGACAGTACCCTTTCAGCAAGTCTAACTTACTGACAAACTTTGCTGACCCAACCTGATCTACACAATCTTCAACGCGGGGCAGAGGAAAACAGTCTGGCTTCGTTAAGCCATTAACTTTATAAAATTGCAGTACCTTTGTTTTCTGATTGGGCTTCCCCATGTATTTTAGTTAAAGTCAGACGGTACAGTAAGATTTTGTACAGATTTTCGTAGTCCTGCATATACTCAATTTCTCTCCTCATCACTTCTCGTTTCTCAGGCGCAACACGATAAAAACGTGGTTTAACAGCCGTCGCATCCCCCACATCAATGTCATGTTCCACCCAATCAGTACGAGAAGGTACGCAATAAAATCACAACTCCTGACCTCTTACAGGAGATAAGTGACAGAGTAAACTAAATTCTGCAATGACTCAGCTGAAAGTGCTGGATGCGAAACGGCTACCTTTTCCACAGGGGTAACCTCATTTTGATAATAGGGTTTTAAAACACATTCACATGGCACCGTTTCACTGATTTTTTTCGTGATGACATAACATCGTAATTTTCATCAGTCAATTTCCGTTTAATAACAAATGGGCCGTCGAATTTAGCTTCCAAAGGAGAAGATACCACAAGTCTTAACACCAAAACTTGATCACCGTTTTTGAATTTGACGTTCAACCGTACGATCATACAGTCGCTTCATGGTTTTCTGATGTTGTTCAAGACTTACTTTTGCTAGTTCTCTAGCCTGAATCAGTCTGTTCTTGAACCCCAAAAGGTATGATACCAAGTTTTTAGGCGGTTCTGGAACTTTACCAACATCTTGAAATACAGACAAAAGTCCACAAACTTTATGGCCAAAGTCCAAATCGTTAGGGCTGAAACCCAAACTTTCCTGCACTACTTCGCGTGCGGATAACATCCATGGTAATCCCTCTTCCCAATCTCCATCTAGCTGCACACAGTACGCACGGAGAAGTGACTTTAAATGACTGATGGAACCTCTCTAACGCACCTTGACTTTGTGCATGATACGCAGCAGATTGATTATACTTAATGTTCAGTTGTTTCAACACTTGCTGGAAAAGATGAGACGTGAGGTTTGATCCTTGATCACTTTGGATGATTTTTGGAATTCCAAAAACCAATATAAATGGAGTCAAAGCTTTCAAAATAGAACGGGATGTAATGGTACGCAATGGATACGCCACAGGAAAACATGCGTTTAAACATTACTGTGAACAAGTAAGTGCTACCAGATTTCGAACGAGGAAGTGGTCCTACACAGTCGACAATCAGATGTTCAAAAGGCTCACCAGTGGCTGCAATTGGTTTCAAAGGGACAGGTTTTAATACCTGGTTTGGCTTACTCGTTAATTGGCAAGTTTTACATATCTTAATGTAAGCAGAGACATCTTGTTTTAACTGTGGCCAAAAAAGATATCGTAGCAAATGATCATAAGTCTTACGCACTCCCTGGTGACCTGACTGATCATGTGCAATTTCAATCATCATTTGTCGAAATTTAGTAGGAACCAGTACTTGGACAACAGTATCTCCAATGATATCCTTATGGGGAAGCCACTTCCTCAACACACCATTTCGAACAAAATCTCCACAAGCAACGTCACATTCTTCTGCTGGAAGAACGGCACTCTGGAACAAAATCATCTAAGTACGGATCACTTCGCTGTTCCTTTCCCAATTCCTCTGCAGAAACAGGAAAAGACAAAGCAGACAGATCAGGCATAAACAACTTAGTAGCCTGGTTCTCTTTTTGGTCACACAGTTCGTCATTGACCCGTTTCATTGCATGAGTCACCACACTGTTGCATCTTGGCAAGAATTCATTTCACTTTCAATTTTATTGTTAGCAGGGACTATAGGGAACACTGAACTATCAGCCCAGACACGTTCACCTACTAGTCCATTTCCTAAAATAATATGAACTCCCTCAACTGGCAAAGCTGGTCGTACTCCCACTACAACCTCACCTTGAATCAGATCAGACTGAAGTCTTATCTTATGAAGAGGCACAGACAGAGTATTCTGTCCTATTCCCCGATTTAATACATTCTCACCAGTATGAGACTGCGATGAAAAAGGCAAAACTGATTCCAAAATGAATGAGTCCATAGCACCAGTATCTCGCAAGATTTTAACAAGGATTTCCTTTTTTCTCTCCAACCAAAGACACATAACCTTCTGTAATAAAAGGTGAGTGAGAAGAGAAATCGGTGTCAGTTTTTTGCTTTTCAACAATTTCACTCCCTACAGACATGGTCGGTGCTGCAAGAGCAGCAGGCTTAACCTGTGAACTCTGTGCAGTATTCTTGAACTTATTTTTAAGGACAGAACAATCGGCTTTCCAACATCCTTTCCCATGACAATAATTGCAAGTCTTACTTGGGTCGAATTTTCCCATAGGACCATGATTATACTTGTACGAAGACTTCAGAGACACCACCGATTGAACGTCATGATCATGCCAGTCAACAAATGCCTTTTTATGCACCAGTGCAAAATCATCGGCTAACCTAGCTGCTTCCTCTGGTGTGGTCACATTATGCTCACTAATAGAAGTCACTATACGACTCGGAACTGAGTTTTTAAATTGTTCCAACACCATCAAGTGAGTCAACGCCTGCACTGTTTTAATGTCCACTGCTGTACACCAACGAGTAAAGTGCTTTCTCAGATCGCGCACAAATTCTAAGTGCGTTTGCAAGTCCTCTTCTGTAATCGAAAGCGCTGTCTGTAAGCTTCAGGTACACATTCATATACCTTTAAAATTACAGATTTAACTTGATCATAATCTTTACAGTCATCAAGCGATAATGAAGAAAAAGCTACTTGTGCTTTCCCAGTTAACACACATTGTAACAGTGTAACACGGTTATCATCTGACCAGTTCCTTAATTTTGCCATGCGTTCAAACAGAGTAAAGTAAGTATCAGGATCTTCCTCATTGAATTTTGGAACAAGTTTTAGATTTGAAACTAGTGAAAAAGACATACTTTGCTCCTGATCAGAATTAAAGATCTTACCTTCTTTTATAAGGCTGAGCTTCTGGAATTCTAACTCCAATTTTGCTTTTTCCAACTTTTTCCAAGCAACAACTCTTTTTGCGGTTCAAAAGAGAATGATTGTAAATTAAATGCACCTGGTAAAGATTCTTCCATCTTGGTTTCTAAAATACCGTTTCTAGTCAACTCAGTTACCAAAACTATTTTGACATTTTCTTTGAGCCTTTTAGCTTTAAATCAAAATGCCATAATGTTCAGCAATATCTAATAATTGTTCTTTAGTACACCCATCCAAAAATTCATGAGAGGGCAAACTAATAAATGCATCAATAACAGCAATGAGAAAATATCAGAAAGAAATTCAGTCCACACAGTGCAATCAAATAACGAGAGTTTTCCCTCTACCTGTCCAACAACTACCTAACTCAACCCTAGTCATCATGCGATTACCGGTGGGGGGTATTTATGCACTGCAGCCCGCTGGGTGAAAAACACAACTGGTCAGACCAGCAACGCCTTCAACACCACGGATATGCTCCCGAGATATCTACTACTACCCGCTTTCACCACAACACTATACAAACACAACAAGCCGGACACATCTCAAAAGAGACATGTCGCTGAACCTATCAGAGAAAACCCACGTTCAAAAAACAATATTGCACATGGACTACTTACCTACTGATGATTTCACACGGTGAACAAATCGGCAGTGTCCAAAATAATTAATTTTCCAATTTGAAAAACTTTCAAACAAAGCAATGGAGAGTTCCCAATTTGTTATCAGAAGTGGGATATAAAGCTACACATCCACAAAACACGGACAAGCCCCCAATTTGTTACGACCCCTGGCTCAAAAGACGCAACAAAAACAAGGGACACACGCAAACCAAATATTTAAGCTCAAAAATAGATGTTTATTACTAAATTAAGATAACATTAAATCATTGAAAACATAATTAACCCTTTGACACGTACGATCACACCCGTTTGATCAATCTAGGCTGGTCTCTGGTGCGCATTTATCACACGGGTGTGATTAGAACACTCAGTGATCAACTGCCAAATTCAAAATTTCAAATCTGCTTTAGCGCTGACTGGCGCTGAGCCAAAGACTGAGCGAGTGAGTGAGAGACTGACTGAGCTCAGTGTCTTTTAATGTTTAGTTTAGGTTTCATACACTTCAAATTACATTACACAACTACAAAAATAGCAGCAAAATCTAAATATAGTTTGTAATTGCATACTAATATATATATATATATATATATATATAACAGTAAGATATCAGTGTTGTAAACATATAATGGCCCGTGAAAACATTACCGATCAAATAACACAATAATTTTCTACCCTTTGACGATACTGAACAGTCTAGGCTGTTCCTCATGTAATGTCACATATATCTGGAGAAGTGGGTGATCTTGTGTTGCAAATCCAGCAGGCTTCGCCCCTGGCACTGTTGTAAACACATAATGGTGGCGCCCCACAAATCGTGATAACTTACCGAACAACTAACATATATTTTTAATAAGTATATAAACCATAAGTAGTTCACTTGCATGCATTTAATTTAGTTAACAAGTTTGAAAATATTTTGTATAAACGAATAATAATAAAAAAAAAATAAAAAAACATTTGAACAGTCGAGAACTGCAAGCATTTTTCCCGCTGACAAGTTGTCACTGTTGACGTCACTGTTACCTCACACTCGCGTTGGTACAAACTTCACATACAATTTTAATAAAATGTACCAGTTTTTAACTACTTCAGAGAAAATGGCAGACAATTTATTTATAAGAAGACAACTGACAAGTGAGGAAATTGAGATTTTTTTTAATTCTGATGAGGAGAATTTTGACAGTGAGGCAGAGAGCGATGAAGACCTTCCCCTGAACCTTGAAGCTCTTGACAACTTTGAGGGTGAAGACGAGACTTCTTCCACAACGCCATATCGCGGTGTTCATCCAAAGGAGGGCGACCTGCCTTAGACACTCCTCTGCGCCTTACAGCCAGGCATTTTCTGTCATATAAACATATGTATATAGTTCTAAAGATTTTTTTTACCATAGTATATTTATTGTTTTGTTTATAATACTATTTTGATTGTTGTTCATTGTAATTATATTTATAATTTGTTTTGTAATTATTAGAAAGTGTATATATGTATAAGTTTAAACAAAAGCAAAGATGTAGTTTCTCACTAGCAAAGCAGAGAAAAGGTAACTTACATGGCATTTGACATCATGTAAACTATATATATATATATATATATAACTATATACATGCCTAGGTGTACTATTACCTGGGGCCTGAGGGGGCTGTTCTCACAAACCGGGCCAGGCAGGCCCTCAGACTCTGACATTCGTCAATATAGGCCTAGCCCAGCCTGGTTGTAAGATCCGCAGAGGAAGAAGAAACTGAGGGAAAGGACGTGGCTATAGACTATCACCCACTCGGGGGCGGAGGCCACCCCAGCATGATCCCGACGCTGGTTCCGGGTTGCCTCGCCAGCGTCCTTCATCCTCCTGCCGTGGGAGTCCTGCCTCTTCTGCGCCCTATTCCGAGCCAGAGGGGGTGCACGAGAGGCGATGCTGGCCCTCGGGCCCCGTCTCCGGTCCTTGGACCGTTACACCTCCCGCCTGCCTGGGACTTGGATCTCAGTGGTATGCAGGTCTTTAGATGCTGCCGAGTGTGCCTTCGCGATGCTGGCCCTCAGGCCCTGCACTTGGTGCGGCACAGTTCGACCACCACATCAGGGGGCAAAACCCAACCCCTGATTGAGATCCCTCAGCAGATTTGCCTGGTACACTTGCACAATGGTGTGTGAAGTAGCACCAGGCTGACCTGCTGTCGTGTATGCCCTGATTAGAGCTCTCAGTGTCCTCGTCCACCCAGATCGAAGATTGCAAAACAATCGGTGGCGACAACACATACCCAAATTCACCTATCCTCCCAACATCATTGTTTACCTCCCGCTGATGTCAGTGAATATGATCTGAATATGGGTTCTTCCATGCCCTCTTGATCTCTGCATGCTCTTGATCCCAGGCAGAAAACAATGAATTGGATTATCTTAACTCAAAGCATTCAGACAGAACAGTCCCTGAAGACAAAAAGGATGGTGTCATGTTTGCAAGGCTCCCTTATATACTTCCTGGCACATTGATGACATCATGGGCTGTCGCCGGTTAATAGGAGTGCCATGATTCGATAGTAGTTCAGACACCTGTCACGCTGGAGGCGTTCCCCAAAAGCGTCCAAAGACGCAGCGCGAGTTCCCTTTCGAAAGGGAACTCTTGTTATGGATTTTAAAACATCTCCATGTCGGCATACACAAGAAGAGATGAAATCTAAATTGGAATATCATCTATTTTCTGGGACTCGATGCAGAGATGTAAATTAGAGCCTAAAATGTTAAAATCAGCAAAATGCTTTCTCCATTGTTTTATCAGCTTTGTTGCAACAAACTAGCAAAGTGCAATGAAAACGAACAGACAACGGATTGAAAAATCTAAGATGTAAACAATTGGAAAACATGTGATTTGATAAATAGGCAGGTCGATGCATTTGTTTATGAAAAGCAAGATTAAGAAAACTTTTGTTTGATCAGAATTAGTTACACCAGCTATTATTGCTACACAGCAAAATTACTCTTGACTAGAAATAATTAAGAGGTGGTAAGATTAAAACCTAAAACTGATACACAGAATGATAGTGATATGTTACTATATTTTTGTTGCTGTTAAGAAAACTCATTATTTAATGTTTCTGAGTGGCTCATAGCTTAGCCCACAGGTGTACGCCCACTCGGAGAACACAGACTTTCTCTCCCTGTTTCATGGGAGTGATTAGACAAATAATTGATCACATCTTGTAAATCAGCTAAAATTGCCACATTGCCTTCATATAGTCCTTAAAGAGACTAAATGGAAGATAGACATTTGAAATCTGAGAAACAATGAATGTGCATTGCATCAGCCCTGAGACAAAGAGACCCTTTTCATATTCAAATATATTGACACGAGAATGCAATCTGAAACCTTTTCACTCTCAAAAACAGAATTTGAGCAAGGATTTGATTATTTGACTGCTGCTGGTTCATTGGATGTTAACAACAGCATTGTTGTTAAGCAGTCGCTCATTGGCCATGAGCCTCACTGCTATTGTACACACAATGCACAAAGGGACAAATCAAAATAATTGTCTTGCGCAAAACAAACACTTTGATAAATATGTTTTTACATTTGATTTCATTCTGATTTACTCTGAAATTATTGACCTTAGTAAATTACGTTGTATCCATTGTTCCGTTGTATCCGCAAATCTGTGTCAGGTTAGTATCGGACTAAGGTCCAGTTTTGGGTGGAGCTTTGAGGCACGGCAACTGAGATTTTAGAGCTCCGGCTAACGCTTGGCATTAGTTCAAGTGTACTTAGACTGTGAAGGCTAATAAAGGGAATTTCCGTTTAGGATCGACCAACCTAAATAGGGTGAGCCTTACCTCTGTTAATGTAAAGTTACTCTAGCTAAGTGTACATGGGAAACTATGACATGGCCATACCAAAACTACTATTAGAGAAAGTATTGGTCGGTTTATATCTGAGTAGTGGCCGTGACCTCTGACTAGAGATAACATTGCTTTATTCAAGTGTACACAGGTCTATGGGAACGGATCAAATACTTTTAGAGTGAGTGAGCATGGGAGAAACCCTCTAAAAAGTATAAGTCATTTACCTCTGTCTACATGACCAAAACTGACAAGTTTGCGATTGTGGGCCCACATAATGGAAAGTGTGAGGACCCTGTGCGACTCTGAGAACCTAATGAACAATTTCAATAAAAGTAAAGAGTTAAATAGAATAATCAAACGTTTATTCATATTTATGAAGTATTAAATATCTTGACACAGTGACACACAGATAACCTGTGGGCGGGCTTACCTACAATTTGATTTCATTGGTCCACTACCCAGTGCCAAAAGGGGAGGGGGTTGTACATTTAATTTGTGCATTCATTTTTTTCCTTTAAAAACTACTAGAAGTGTGGCACAGATAATAGCAGACCAATTCATTCACAGAAAATGCTAAGCAGATGACACCAACACAGGTGAACTAATGAATGCCCACAGATCTGACTGTAATGAGTGCGACTAGAAGTCCAGAAGAATACCAAGCAGAACTGGGGTCTCTAATGCTCACAGCAGACTGTGAAGGCTCAACTGCAAGAGCAGCTCGGGGTGTGACACACTCTGTACTGAAACAACAACAGTAATTCAGATTTGGCAGATGAAACTCTGTGAACTCTGTTAAGATGGAAATCTGGGATGAAAACTGCAACAGGCACACGTCTGACTGGGAAGCTGTTGATAATGTCAGAATTAACTGTGATTCTCTCTATTTTATTTTCTGTCTCAGGTTGACAACTGCAATTCCTTGGAGGACGGATGCCGGGAAGGTATTTGACTCCAGCTGTATCAGATTGTTAGAACATAACCTGAAATGTGGGAGATGGATGCGAAGACATTTGATGGGGCCATTC
This sequence comes from Paracanthobrama guichenoti, assembly GCA_018749465.1. Taxonomy (NCBI): domain Eukaryota; kingdom Metazoa; phylum Chordata; class Actinopteri; order Cypriniformes; family Gobionidae; genus Paracanthobrama; species Paracanthobrama guichenoti. The sequence goes on along the minus strand of CM031958.1, from coordinate 21,795,697 downwards.
ACACCCTACGTCTACATGTCTACATGTCCTCCCAGTGTAGCACTGGAACTAAATTATGCAACACAGATTGTTATAGATTAGATTCCACCCATCTCCCAGACATGAACACAGAACACACACCAGATCACTACATCCTCATATCACCTGGAATAGATCAAGTCTTTCCAGGCTGAACACTATACACGTCATAGACGACAAAGATGGCTTAGATTCCAAAAGTGTTATTTCACTAAAGATCTATTGTCCATCTTTTTACAATAACTGATCCAGATAACTTCACACACACAGGACAGTAGAGTTGATCCCATGATGACTTTCTAACAAAGACACATAGCATACGCTATTTACAACTCCTACCAACTCATGGGAAAACATGTAGCATATGCATGGCTACAATCACAAGTCAATGATGCAAATTCTCAAGCAGAGACAGACCTGCTATTAAAATTCCAAGTGTTTAAACTTTCTGGTTGTTGGGATGGTTGGCAAACCAGAGGTCCCCTGGTCTCTCAACACATTACCAATAACAGAAACATTATCAAGAACGGATAAATGTGAGCACTTCAACGGAAGTGTGAGCACTTCAATCAAATTACAAATTTACAATTAGATCCTGTCATCGACTGTGATTTAGCCAGCATGCAACACAACACACACACACACACACACACACACACACACACACACACATTCAAGATTCAAGATTCAAGAGTTTTATTTGTCACATACACAGTTATATACAGAATATACAACCGGCAGTGAAATGTAAACAGGTCCGCTCCATGGACAGTGCAAATTCACAGTTAAAAACACAAGGAAGAAATTATAATAGAAATAGGATATAAAAAAAGTACTATCTATATATATATATATATGTCTATATCTGTAGAATTATAAATAATCAAGTCAAGAGAAAAAAAGGTAACAAATAAGGATAAAGTGGAATAAAATAATTGAAGTAGACTTTGCAGTGAGTAAACTGTAGACTTATAAATATGTGGATAACAAATGTATAAAGAGTATAATGTGCAAACAGGTTTATGACAGGTTGTTACACAGTAACAACGAGAACAGAAAGTGCAGTGCAATGTCAGTGTATCGATGTTTATCCTGACGTGAAGTCACGTGATGTTAAGTGACTGAGTTCAGAGTCTGATGGCCTGGGGGAAGAAGCTCCTCCTGAGTCTCTCAGTTTTGGCCATCAGGCTTGAAGCGCTTACCAGATGGTAGCAGCGTGAAATGAGGGTTTGCAGGGTGATTAGAGTCCTTGATGATCTTGGTAGCTCTACCTTTGCAGCGTTTGGTGTAGACGCCCTGCAGAGACGGGAGAGCTGACCCTGAGATACGCTCGGATAAGCGCACTACTCTTTGCAGGGCTTTGCGGTCATGACTGGTGCTGTTCCCATACCACGCTGTGATGCACTGAGTTAAAACACTTTCTATCGCCCCTAAATAGAAAGTTTTCAGGATAGCTGGTGAAACCCTGAATTTCCTCAGCTGGCGCAGGTGGTACAGTCTTTGCCTGGCTTTTTTCACCTGTGTCTGAATGTGAGCAGTCCAGGTCAGGTCCTCGGAGATGTTTACTCCCAGGTACTTGAAGCTGCTCACTCTCTCTACTGGTGACCCGCTGATCATGAGGGGGAGTATGTCCGTTGCTGTCTCTTCCTGAAGTCCACAATCATTTCTTTGGTCTTGCCAACATTCAGAGAGAGACAGTTGTCCTGGCACCATGATGTTAGATGCTCCACCTCGTCCAAGTATGCCGTCTCATTGTTGTTGGAAATGAGGCCCAGGACAACAGTATCATCAGCAAATTTGATGATAGAGGTGGAGCTGTGTGTGGACAAACAGTCATGCGTGTAGAGAGAGTAGAGCAGGGGACTCAGGACACAGCCCTGTGGAGCTCCCACACTCAGGGTGATGGAGGTGGAGGTGGACTGGCCTATTCTCACCACCTGAGGCCTGCCAGTGAGGAAGTCCTCAATCCAGTGGCAGAGAGAAGGATTCAGGCCGAGATCCAGGAGTTTGGAGGTTAGCTTGGTGGGAACTATGGTGTTAAAGGCTGAGCTATAGTCAATAAATAGCAGTCTTACGTAGTTCCCACTTTTGCTGTCGATGTGAGTGAGGGAGGAGTGGAGGACATGAGAGATGGCATCTTCAGTCGATCTATTGGGACGATAGGCAAACTGAAGAGGGTCCAAAGTGTCAGGAATGAAGGCGCAAATGGTGTTTTTAATGAGTCTCTCAAAGACCTTCATGACTATAGACGTGAGAGCCACTGGACGATAGTCATTTAGGCAAGAGGGTTTACTGTTCTTAGGGACAGGGATGATGGTGGATTTTTGAAGGAGGTGGGGACCACAGATGTAGCGAGGACTCATTAAAGATAGATGTAAACAACCCGGTGAGCTGATCAGCACAGGACGCAGAACACGACCTGAAATACCATCCGCCCAGCAGCTTTCTGACGCCCACACGCTTGAGTGCTCTCGAACTTCATCCTCCGAGACAGAGATCACGTGATTGTTGCTGCTCTGAGTAATTTCCTCTAACGCGCCACTTGGCGGAGTCGCGCTGTCAGCGGTTACAGTCAAAGCGAGCATAGAAAGAGTTTAACTCGTTCACGAGCAACGGATCAACGCTTGCCTCTGCAGAGGATTTAGATCCAAAAGAGCAGATGGACCTCAGACCCTGCCACATGCGCCGCGAGTCGTTGAGTTGGAAATGAGACTCCACTCGATCTTCATAACGGAGTTTTGCGGCTTTAACTGCTCGTCCTGAGAGCATAGCAGGACGATCTGTATTCATTCATATTCCTGAATGGAGACCGGCGTTGTAAGCAGCAGTGCGTATGTTCACTGCCGCTGTGGATTGAATTGTCCACCCACGGTTTCTGATTTGAGAAGGACGTTATTGTTATTGTTTGCGTGGCTTGCTCTGTAAGCGTGTTGATGAAGCAAAGCGCCACGTCCTGTGAACTCGCTTTACGTCAGCTGAACTCGCCGAACATGTCCCAATCCACATCATCAAGAGCTGCCTGAAGCGCGGTCTCTGAGTGGGGTGACCAACGCTTAACTTCCCGCCTCACCGGGGTTCCTGGAGGAGCTTTTGTTTGTATTCGGGAGTGAGGAAAATGGCGGCATGATCCGATTTGCCAAGCGCTGGAAGTGACCGCGCTTTATAGGCGTTCTTAAACGGAGAGTAGCAGTGATCCAGTGTGTTTGCTCCTCGTGTGGGGCAGGAGACGTGCTGGTGAAAGTTTGGCAGGACTTTCTTTAGGTTTGCTTTGTTAAAAATCGCCCGCGACAATGAATGCCGCTGGTCGGGATGTTGGTTTATGGCGCCGCTGGCAACATCATGAAGGCCAGATAAAGCCAGCGCTGTGTCTGCCTGCGGTGGGATGTAAACGGCCGGTCGCGACAACCGCAGAAAACTCCCTAGGCAGATAGAATGGGCGGCAGATGATTGTTAAATGTTCCAGATGAGGTGAGCAGGACCGCGAGAGAATGGTGATGTTCCTGGGATCGCACCATTTCTTGTTGATCATGAAACACACTCCACCGCCTTTGGATTTACCGGCCTCGGCTGTTCTGTCCATCCGAAAAACAGAGAAGTTCTCCGACGGCGTCACAGCTGTGTCCGGGACCGCGGGCGTGAGCCATGTTTCAGACAAACAATAGATATTACAGTCTCTCATGTCCCGTTGAAAACTTATCCTGGCTCTAAGATCGTCCATCTTATTATCCAAGGATTGAACATTTGCTAGAAGAATGCTCGGGAGAGGAGGTCTGAATGCCCTTTTCCTCAGTCTGTTACGGATACCAGCACGTTTCCCACGGTGTTTCTTTGTTCTACGCCGCTGGCTCTGTCCATTGTTCAACTCGGCGTTCCGAAGAATCTCAGATGGCCACAGAGGATCGGCGAAAGTGTCCTGAAACAGTCCAGTGTAGAGGTAACCAATGTCCAAAAGAGTTTTGCTGTCGTAGTAGATCAATGCAGATGATAAGTTTGTAAAAACTGAGAGTAAAAGAAAGTAAAATAGTAAATAAAAGCACAGTCTTGCGGAGCATTCTGAACGGCAGACTCCAAACACAGCGGCGCCATTTTATGAGCCTCCGCTGTACACATACACATACACATACACATACACATACACATACACATACACATACACACACACACACATTCACTCACACTCACACTCACACTCACACACACACACACACACACACACACACACACACACACACACACACACACACTGTGGCAAGGAATACACAGTCTCCATTATTGTATGACTACGCATATTTAGATTTGCATTAATTGCATTGAAAGATTCCTGAACAAACACAGTGATTTTTATATATATTTACATATATGTGTGTGTGTGTGTGTGTGTGTGTGTGTGTGTGTGTGTGTGTGTATATACTCTCCCATAATTGTGATTGAGTATTATTGTTGTTATTATTATATGGTTTATTGATGAATATCATCTATTTAAATATGTAAGTTGCACTGACTTTTGCTACATTTCCTTAGAGAAATTCAGACCAAGAATACTTAAATTCCACTACTACTCCATCACAGTGATAGTGAAAAATTAGATGCTTTAATGAGACCACCCTACCATTCAGAGACCTTGAAAAATCACTTGAGATCAGATGTACCAATCGCACTTGCTGACATGAACCCACTTTATGTTTTTGTTTTTGTTGCATTATTATCATCAGTGTTCATTCATTAAGTGGCCATTAAGATGCTTTTCATGTGTCACACACCAAGCAGCGTGTAACCATGGAGAAGCCTTCAACCTATTGAAGTCTGCCCAGATAACCGCACCGTGGGAGGTGAGAGGTTGGACAAGGAGGGTCAGATTATCATTGGGAAGGTGCTACAGAAGCAGAAGTTTCTCCATGAAGGAGTGACACGTTAACTGAAGAAGTTAACCTATGAACAGTTCCCACATGCTGTGCTGAACCACAGGTAGAACACCCATGGGACCCACCAGAGCTTGGCCCAACAGGATCAAGAGGTGGACTGTAAAACTAGGGAAACTTGCATAATGCCAGAATGTCTGGTTGAGGAACAAAAACCAAAGGAAATTAGCATCTAAACTCACTCATGCATTTAGCATCCCCATCGGAGACGACGTCACACTGAGTGAATCATCTAAAAATGACTTTCATTTACATGCCTTTCTTTTCACTGCCTCTTCCCCCATTCCTACTCCAGTTTTCACCATCAAAGTCTATATGGTTTAATGTGAATTCTCATAATACAATATTATACATGTCTGATATCGTTTGAAATGTCTCACTGCGATTGGTACAAAGATCTCATCCCCACTGAAGTAAACAAGAATATAATAAAGGTTTTAAGAAGTTTAGAGACATTTTGCTAAATACTGTGGGTGTGGCTTTCGGCCATTTGGTCTTCTAACAATACAGGCATATGGGAGAGTGATTCAATTTAAATTCCCACTGTTAACACATGGTTACATTTGAAAGAGTTTTACATCTTGGTCTGATATTTAAGGAGATGTTTCAGAAAGGGTCAGGGCTTGAACTTTTATATTGGTCAGCCCATAACGCTGAGTGTCTCCTATAGATGCTCAGCGTTATGTCATTTTAAGAAGTCAGGTATCCATATTTTATTCTTTACTTCAGAGCATTTGATGTTATGTATGGACTATCTTTGAACTGATTATGTAATCACTGTTATACATTTACCTGACTGTTAATACATTGTTACATTTTGATATATTCTGATTTACTCTGGAATTATTAACAATCTCTAGTAGATGAACAGGTATAATTTCAACAAAGGATTAAACAGAATAATTAAATGTTAACTATTAAATATAAATTACCAAAACCAATTGTCATTTTAACCTAAATTCGAAATTATGATTAAATGGAGTCAGATAAAGATACATTTACCATCTCCTGGGAAAGCACTTAATTCACCTCCGAGTGGCCCATCTCAGGAACGCCGCTTGGACTGCCTTTCCTGCAGCCTTCCTGCAACATCCTCCATGCCTCGGGGTGAAGGCTGCTGCTGGGGCCGGGCAGGAGGGGCGGGAGCTGCAAGAGGGCGGCCTCGACGGAGAGCAGGCTGAGGCGTCTGTGCCAGCGGCTGGGTGGAGGCAGCAGCTGGCCGCCGGAGCAGAATATGCTTGATAGCCTCAGTCTGCTTCTGTGCGGCCGAGAACTGTTGGGAAAAGTCCTCAACCGCCCCACCGAATAGCCCAGCCTGGGATATGGGGGAGTTGAGGAACCAGGTCTGCTCAGCCTCTCTCATATCAGACAGGTTGAGCCACAGATGACGTTCCTGGACCACAGCAGTGGACATCACCTGACCGAGAGAACGTGCAGTAACCTTCGTCACCCGTAGGGCATGGTCGGTAGCCGCACGCAACTCTTGCATCAAAGCAGGGTCAGCGTTTCCCTTGTGCATGTTTCTGAGCACCTTCGCCTAATGGACTTGAAGGATGGCCATAGTATGCAGGGCAGATGTGGCCTGGCCCGCGGCTTTATAGGTCTTCACCACCAAAGTAGACATAAACCCACAGGCTTTGGACGGGTGCTTTGGGTCGCCATGCCATGTCGAAGTGCTCTGTGGACACAGTTGCATCGCAACAGAACACTCAACAGGGGGAACCCCAGTGTACCCTTTCACCGTGCCACCGTCAAGAGAAACGAAGGCGGAAGAGGCTGATCGAGCGATTGTGAAAAGTCAAGGGAGACTTCCATGATTTTGACACCTCCTCATGCACTTCCAGGAAGAAGGGCACTGGGGGTTGACAGGCTTTGGGCCACCCCCAGATACCAGTCATCCAACCTTGAGAGTTCGGGACATGGCGGAGGGTTCCACTCAAGCCCGAGGCTCTCAGCTGCCCGGGTAAGCATGGCTGTGAGCTCCGGATCAGACTCAGGCAATGCTGGGACTCCTGAGGGAGGCAGCACAGCTGAATCCTCATCTCCGGAGGAATCCAGTCCACCTTGTAATGCGGCGATCGACGTAGTGTCATCCTCCGGTGCTCCAAATGAGACACTGGGCCCAGGATGGGAAACACCAGCGCCTTCACCACGGGTTGCAATGTGCTAGAAGGGGGTGTGGCCCGAGGAATATTCGTCGGGTTGGCCCACACCATCACCCTCAGATCATCCTGACCACCAGCCATAGTATCCCCTCTCGTGGCCCACACACACTAAACAGCAATCATGCCCGTCAAACGGACTAACCAGTCAACCACACCCAGAAACAGTACATGGGCAAGACATCTTAAAAAAGACGTGCCACGTGTAGCTCTTTTAGAGAGGAGAAAAGCTCTGCAGACTGCCGAAGCGCCCAGGGAGAGCACACACGCTGTGCTGGATCACTGCACAGATCAGACAGGAATGTGGAACTCGCTGGAACGCATTGTAATACCGTCACTCTGGAGAGATGCTCGTCTTGAAGAGTAGAGAAAGCTCAGAAAGGCAAGTGAAACTCTGCTCCGAAGCAGAAACATGATGTGAGATTGCCGCAGCTCCTTATATACCCATGAGGGTGGGCGGAGTTCCGCTATGCAAATCATTTCAGGGTTAAAGTTTCCAAAGAGGAATATGTTTGTTGTGCTTCTGGTCTACATGAAGACATAACAAAATTGGCGACGAGAACGTTTTTTCTCTTCTTTTTTTTTTTTTTTTTACAAAATTTCCTGACATTGGCATAAGTGCTCCATTTCCATGTTCTTTTTTGCCTTGTCCCGTGAGTCTGCTATAGTAACCAGTAACAAGTTATTTTAGAACTATATGTTAGTCACCAATGCAAGAAGCAGAAAACGTGCTTTGCTTCTTTGCTGAAAGTCAGACACTGTTTTTTATGCATTGCCCAATACTGGTGATGATCTATTAAAACTTTGGGAAAGCACTTCATTCCAAAAAGAAATGTGGTCGTGGAAAGACATGTAAACGAGGAAACGAGTACATCGGATGGATGAAATGGTAGTGCAGCACATTGCAACATTGAGAGTTTTGGCTACAACTTCTGATCTTTTGCACGAGTCTGCCATTCTGCTCCTACTCATTCGGTGCATTCAATTGAATTACTTGAGGTCTGTATTCTCTACCTAGCAACTGACTGTTTGATGTGTGATGTGACCATAAATGCTACACCTGTGTCTTTTCAACTCACAGTGGACTCTGGTTCAGCAGTGTCCATCCTGCCAAAACAATTGTATGAGCAGCATTTTAGCACTGTGCCATTCCAAGCTACTACTGCCCATTTAGTTACTTATTTACAAGAGCCAGTTTCAGTACTAGAATGTTTACCTGCAATTGTAAGGTCCATCCGTTAGCCCAAGAACGGAATCTAACGGCCTGGTCGAAGGACTTCTGCGTGTAAGCTTTTTCAGCATTTCTGTTAAATTCACCTAATTTATGGTTACTGAATTTTAAATCTGACTCCATTAATAATTTTATCTGACTCCAATTCTTTGTAACTTTGTTACATTTGTTACATTTGTAACTAAACAGCTGATCATAAGTTTAGTTGTGATTTAATTTAGATCGTTGATTTCTCTTAGTATCTCTTAATTTCAAATACTCGTTCCTCCATGGGAATACTTCCAGAAAACATTGTTGGTGAGCACAATCCACCATGCCATTCGCCGTTGCCGGCTAAAACTCTATAGATCAAAAAAGAAGCCATATCTAAACATGATCCAGAAGCTGTGAAAATGATCCAAATGATCATGTGAAAATGATCCAAATGGTCATGTGAAAATTATCCAAAGTGGAAAACTGTTCTGTGGTCAGACGAATCACAATTTGAAGTTCTTTTTGGAAAACTGGGACGCCATGTCATCTGGACTAAAAAGGACAAGGACAACCAAAGCTGTTATCAGCGCTCAATTCTGAGCGCTGACAACAACTTTGGTTATAAAAAAAAAAAACAGTGATTTACTCTGATGGTAAGGGGTTGCATGAGTGCATGTGGCATGGGCAGCTTACACATCCAAGTTCTAGAACAACATATGCTCCCATCCAGACGTTGTCTCTTTCAGGGAAGACCTTGCATTTTCCAACATGACAATGCCAGACCACATACTGCATCAATTACAACATCATGGCTGCGTAGAAGAAGGATCCGGGTACTGAAATGGCCAGCCTGCAGTCCAGATCTTTCACCCATTGAAAACATTTGGCGCATCATAAAGAGGAAGATGTGACAACGAAGACCTAAGACAGTTGAGCAACTAGAAGCCTGTATTAGACAAGAATGGGACAACATTCCTATTCCTAAACTTGAGCAACTTGTCTCCTCAGTCCCCAGACATTTGCAGACTGTTATAAAAAGAAGAGGGGATGCCACTCAGTGGGAAACATGGCCTTGTCACAACTTTTTTGAGATGTGTTGATGCCATGGCATTTAAAGTCAACTTATTTTTCCCTTAAAATGATACATTTTCTCATTTTAAACATTTGATATGTCATCTATGTTGTATTCTGAATAAAATATTGAAATTTGAAACTTCCACAACATTGTTTTCTGTTTTTATTCACAATCTGTACAGTGTCCCAACTTTATTGGAATCGGGTTTGAAGTATTTATGAGGATCTATTGACAGAAATACAATATAATATACATAACTATGTTTTCAGTGGTGTACATAATTAAGTACATAATGTACATAAGTACATAATGTACCTTACATAATGTACCGTTATGTTTCAATTACCCCTTACTGTGAAATTGCCATTTTGTGCCATCATGTTTCTACAGTAGAAACTCAGACTCATGTTCAATTACTGCTGCTATTGTTCTATTATTACTAGAATAATATTCTATTATTACAATCTTGAATTGAGATTCTAGCATAAGAGCCTAAAATGAGAAATAGCTAATATGAGCAGTTCAACACCATTATAACCAGGTATTTCTGGAATGTTGTCATGTTGTCATTTGTTCTTCATGAACGTAATTCACATTTGTTTCTGTGAGGAATGAGGAAGAGATGCTGGTTAATGCATAATTTCTGAAACAATTCAAAACTCAGGATGGTTTTATTACATTTATGTTGGAATGAAACAATTTAAATCCACTTCAAATCAAAGTGAAGCAGTACCAATCTTGGTAACATCTTATAAAACTGATTAGTTTATGTAGCATTTACTCCTCAGTAGGTGTAATGATATATTGTTAAATGATATATTGCAATATATAAATGTGACAATATCTATTGTTGATGGAAACGATATGATTTGCGATATAGAGTTGTTTTTATCCAAGGCTCAACTTGCTGTAGTAGGCCTATTTATAAGGAATAACAATAACAAAGTCCTCAGTCAACAATATAACCATTTTGTAGTTAATGGCAAATTCATTTTAAACAACTACGTTGTTGCTTATTACAAAAATACATTATATAATACATATGATATTGATATTGATTCCATTGACTTTTACTTAATGGTAAAAGGTTTAATAATGGTTTAGTAATGGTTTAATAATGGTCCAGATTAGAGATGAGCATGTTAACTGATTAATATGGTTAAATTTTCCTAGTAAGGACTGTAATGAAGATCATTTTCTACTATAAGAATACCATTTGTCATAATTAGAAAAGAGCTCCGGAAGAAGAAACATAAATTATAAATTATATTAAATTATATAGTCATACAGCCTAAGTTAGCACTGATGCAGCTGAAGCAGGAACTGGCAGGGCCAAAAGATCTCACAACCCTGCTGTTCTTCCTTATCAAGATGAATTACTTTGATACAGTTTTTGTTAACTTCAGAGAGTTGGTCAGGGTCTTCCAAAATCTTTATATGAATACAATATTTATTTATGTATATTTATTATTTAATTATTGTGGCAAGCAGCCAGACGAGGGACCGTGAGAGCAAGTGATGATGAGCGTCAGCTGCGCGCCACACCGGTCTCGTCTCATGGAGGAGTGACGGGAGCATAAAAGGAGGAGCGACGACAGTGCAAGACGAGAGAGGACCAGGCCTGGAATTTATGTTGTGTTTTGTTTTGTATGTAGGTGGCAGTCGTCCATAAGGGGCTGCCGCCATTATTTTATTTTGTTTGTTCATTTGTTTGCCAGTTCCCGCCTCCTTCCTTCCTTCCCATATCTACGAACTTCATTACAATTATATTTATTATTTAAATGTAATCCATAAAGTTGCTTTAATACAATACATTTTAACTAAAACAATGAAGACAGAACAAATTGCAGTGAAACTTTATTGGTGACAAGTAATATATCTAATTGCTCTGTTTTAAAGCTCTCGGTGACTGACTTCAGATCATATTTCTGCAGTTAGCATACTCGCATGCAAAATACAGGAAAATGACAAAAAGTAGCAAAAGGTTTATATAAAACTCACTATTGTGTTTTAATTTAGTGTTTGGCACACGACTTTTTTGTTCAAACGCATTTAAAACTAATTTTTTTCACTTTAGTTTTCAAAGAAGTAACCAATACAATGTGTCATTATTATTATTGTATAGTAACTCTAAACACAAACTATCAAATGATTAGCCATATACACGCTAAACTAGACACAGATATGAAAAATGTAAAACACTATCTTGTGTCTTTTGCATGTTCAGTATACTGTGGAGTGTGTAAGCAAATAAAGAAAATTAAAATAAAAAACCCTCTGTAATAGGGAGAGCGGGGCACAACCTAACGCTTTTGACTGTCTCAGTTTGTGAAAATCCACTTGGGGTTCAGAGTATTTACTTTTTCCCACATTAATTTCACACGTCTAGTACAAATATGTGGTTTTGTTTCATTAATACAGTGTATACTTTTTCTTGATCTACCCCAAAAGAATGGAAGTGGAATGTGACAACATGCCCCATAGGTGAGGTACTTTGTAACATGTGAGGGGCACAATGTAACATCACCAAATGATGGCTTAAAATGTAACCTGATATAATCAAAAATATCCAAGGCAAACTAAAATATTCTGTCAATAAAATACAATTATTAACAAAAAAAAAAAAAAAAAAAAAGCATTTTTAATAATTAAAAATATAAAACAAATTGAGTTTGACAACAAACACCACTAAATACAGCTCTACAGCATAGTTCAAAACATAATAATAATGAATCATTTCTGAACATTGACTCTCAGTCTTTATTCACCCTTTTCTCATGGTTTCTCAATAGAATTGATAAAAGTATAGAATATAATAGCATATTTCTAATAGGGGCTCATTGTAACGCAGTGTTACAACCTGAGAAACTGGGATTTAAACCGCAGCTCGTGTCTTCTGCTGTTAGATCAGCATTAAAGAACTATATCAACTGTTAAATAACAGATAGAAGATTACAGTAATATCAGATTTGTCAAATTTTAAATAAACAAAAACAGAGATGAAAAATAAACTTAAGACATGTACTTTTGCTATGGTTAAATAAATGTTCAGTGATATCTTCCAAAGATATAATTTTAATCATAATTTCTTAATTTTGTCTCTAAATAATGTTGATATGGCAAACTAGTAAATACACAAAGTTTCACCATCCTGTCCGGAAAGTTTTAAACCATGCGTGTTACAACTAACCCTGTGTTAGGTTGTGCCCCATGCTCCCCTACTGTCACAGAGTCAGCCACATGACAAACGGCACCAAATCACCAAACTCCGCCCACTCGTTCCCAGTCACCAGAATGCTGATTCCCTGCACCTGCACTTCCTCATCAACACGCCCTATATATTCACCACTGTTCCTCACATCAGTGTCTGGTCTTGTCGTTACTACATGCAACAGAGTCCATTGGCTAGACTTCCCTATACCACTACCTATTATACCAGTCTTCTGTTGTTCGTCTGCCATTGTCATGTCTTGGTGTCCGCCTGGAAGGCCTTCCTCTCTGATTCAGCATCTGCATTCAAACATTCAAGTCATTCTCCATCTATATCTAGAACTCATCTACAGCATATCTACGCACCTGTCTCTCTCGCTTCCCAACCGACCTCTGCTTTATCTAATAAAGTCTGTGTGCTTGACTCACCCTCTGTCTTATCTATTGCCTGCCAAATACACTGGATATACAGTATGCATGCACATTTGATGAACTTTACAGTTATTGAACTGAATTGAATTAACACTGAACTGACTTGAGCTGTATAATGACACTATTGGCTTTTTAGAGCTGCTTTGAAACAATCTATATTGAATATAGTGCTATAGAAACAAAGGTGATTTATATTTATATTAAACAAACTTATATTCAGTACATATTTACAAAATAAACAGAAATGCAAGGGTGAGAATTGTATGTTTCTCAAAACATTGAGTTTTGATTTCTTAGTGAACAAATTACTTTAAGTGTTTTCACACATGATCATTGGGTGTAAGTAATCGGAAAATGTGTGGCATTTAAATGGCAGTATTTCCCAAATGAAACAAAAGAGCTGTTTGTTTTGAGCGATGTATCAACGGTGGGGATTGTGTTTCGAATTTTACAAAAAGTTTCCCTCCCCCCTTACTGCCTCTGCTCCTCCTCCCTCCTGTGTTTTTGTTTTAGGTGTGTGTTCCATTAGGGCGTAAGGAGCCACCCATAGAGGGCAGGGGGTGTCTATCATGCCTGTTTTGGTTTTGTTTCATGTTCTTTTACATTTCACTGCCGGTTGTATATTCTGTATATAACTGTGTATGTGACAAATAAAACTCTTGAATCTTGAATCTTATTTATTTTTGTAGTTATGGTTCCTTATCCCATTATGTGATCCTGCCGTGTGCTTTCATAGTCTCATGTGTCATGTTCTGATTGGTTTATTGGTTCATTGTTCAGGTGTTTCTTGTTAGTCGTTAGTCTTTGTATAAATAGCCCTCATGTTACCATTGTCCTTTGTCAAGCTTTATGTAACCTGTTGTCTTTGAGTCATTGTCAAGTTCATATTAAGTTATAGTTAAGTCATGTCATTGCCGTGTTTTTGTTTATTTGTATTTGTTCAAGTTTTGCAAATAAAAGCTCCACTTGGGTTCACTTCAGCTTGCCTTCAGTGGGCGGTGTATGTGTGTGTGTCATTGTTTCCAATGGGAGTTCAGTACAAGGAAGTAGAAAAAGTTGCTTTCACTTGGTTATTACAAGCTCGGTGGTCAAACTGTTTTAACTTTTTAGCTGTTAATGATTAAAAAAACTGGTATGTATCCTCCTTTTATTTTTAATCACATATTCTTAATTGAGATTTAAACCACATTAAATACTTGTGCATCCCTTGTATTTTGCTTGTAAATTTTGATGAAAATGATAACCTCAATTATAAATTGTGATCATTATGATTCCCAGTAAAAATGCAGTTAAGTGCTTTTCTTCTGCTGAGTTTGGCTTTGGCTCTTTGTCTTGCATCACCAATGGTAAGTTGGATAGTAGAAGGTTTATGTTATAATACATTGTCATTGTAAAGGTGATATACAGCTGTTGATTGATTTAAAAAAAAAAAAAAAAAAAAAAAAAAAATTTTTTTAAATGTCTTAATGTCTGAGTACATCTGAGTATTGTTTCTATATGTCTTGTTCTCAGCCATCACCTGATATAAACGGTAAGTCCAGCACAGTCACTGATATGAATCTGTTATTGTAATGTCTCAATTGTGCCGTGTAAAATATCTTGTTTTCATTATTCTCTGAAGTTTTGATTGCAATTTTTTGCTCATTTAAATTCCAGATTGTTTCACTAAAATTATGATTTTCTATATTCCAACTTCACCTCTCTGTCTTCTTTTATTTTCTTCATTATATTTTCTCAAAGGCATTATTGAGGAATGGAAGGACATTCCAGATATAAACAAAGGTAAAACGATTAGCCTATGTTATCTCAAGAACTCAAAAGCACATATAACAGTAAAGTAACATCAGGGTTGCCAACTGTCCCGTATTAGAAAGAAAAAAACATGCAATCTATCTGAGGGAATAATATGCTGATGTGATTTGCTGCTCAAGAAACATTTCTGATTTTTATCAACGTTGAAAACAGGTTTTTTTGATGAATAGAAAGTTCAAAAGAACAGATTTATCTGAAATAGAAAGCTTTTGTAACATTATAAATGTCTTTACTGTCACTTTTGATAAATGTAATGCATCCTTGCTGAATAAAAGTAGTATGAAACTTTCCAAAGTAGTATGGCATCTAGTAAATACACAAAGTTTCGTCATCCTGGCATGTGTGGAAAGTTTTAAACCCCGCGTTAGGTTGTGCCCCGCGCTCCTCTATGTTACAAAAGCTTTCTGTAGATAAATGCTGTTATTTTGAACAATGGTTTGTGTGTAACATGACATTTTTTGTATGACATTAAAATTATTTTTAGAATTAAATTGAACATAAATAGGTCAAGAAAAACAAATGCGTCGTGTGAGAACTGCAGACACTGAAATTACATACACTGTCCCTTATTTGCCTATAAAAACATGATTGTTCCTTATTAAATCATTATTTTTACCCCTATTTTATTTTATTTGCTGTAAATTGAATGTAAGGATATTTTCTGTGAACTGAATGTAAGCTGTAAACTGTGAACTGAACACAAGCATATTTACTTTATACTGAATGCTAGGTTTAAATCTCAGAGAAGGAGACATCATGGTGGTGAGTTATGTTCTAAGAAATTCTAAAAGTACATTGAATATTGGATAATTCAGAAAACAGTCAATATAATATTTCTCAGGATACTTAAATCATTCTGCTTTAAAGCCTAATCAAAGGAGTGCCATTCTTGGGAATCGTGGGATATTCCAGTCCCCTATGCGATGAGTGTGAAGCTCAGTAAGAAAACATGGATTTCTAAAATCAACTTTTAAATTAGTTTTACTTTTAATTAATTTTTTTAATCCATTATGCATTTTTGATTGTGTAGGTATGAACTATAGAGGAGTCATTTTGAGAGCTTTTGAGCAGTTCAGACTGAAATCATGTATTGACTTTAAGCCCAGAGCAGCAGAAAATTTTTACATCTCTGTGGAGAGTCGTGAAGGGTACAGTACGGTTCCATTTAATAATCAACAACATTATTAATACATGGTATTTTAGACTATTCTCTGATACAGCCTAAACTATACTATACTAAATGAATATAGTATAAAACATTCATGAGTTAATAAACTCTTTTAAATATTAATATCAAAATATTAATGCACTTGCTACATGAATGTGCTGTTACCTCTCACTTATTTTGCAGGTGTTCCTCAAGTGTTGGACGCACATCTCCTGGAGGCCAGACTCTTTCCATTGGAAATGGCTGTGGAATAAAAGCCATTGTTGAGCATGAGTTTCTCCATGCACTTGGATTTTGGCATGAGCAGTCAAGATATGACAGAGATGATTATGTGACAATCAACTCTGAAAACATCATAAAAGGTTACCTTGTCTTTGTATTATTTTGTATTTTAATTTTATTTGGTTTTAAGGAAAAGAGTAAAACCGTTATATACAGACATACACTGACATACTGTGGCAAGGTCTGAGGTCCATCTGCTCCTTTGGATCTAAATCCTCTGCAGAGGTGAACGCTGATCCGTTGCTCGTGAACGAAGTTAAACTCTTTCTATGCTCGCTTTGACTGTAACCGCGGCAACGCGACTCCGCCAAGTGGCGCGTTAGAGGAAATTACTCAGAGCAGCAACAATCACGTGATCTCTGTCTCGGAGGATGAAGTTCGGAGAGCACTCTGCCGTGTGGACGCCAGGAAAGCTGCTGGGCGGATGGTATTTCAGGTCGTGTTCTGCGGTCCTGTGCTGATCAGCTCGCCGGGTTGTTTACATCTATCTTTAATGAGTCCTCGCTACATCTGTGGTCCCCACCTCCTTCAAAAAAATCCACCATCATCCCTGTCCCTAAGAACAGTAAACCCTCTTGCCTAAATGACTATCGTCCAGTGGCTCTCACGTCTATAGTCATGAAGGTCTTTGAGAGACTCATTAAAAACACCATTTGCGCCTTCATTCCTGACACTTTGGACCCTCTTCAGTTTGCCTATCGTCCCAATAGATCGACTGAAGATGCCATCTCTCATGTCCTCCACTCCTCCCTCACTCACATCGACAGCAAAAGTGGGAACTACGTAAGACTGCTATTTATTGACTATAGCTCAGCCTTTAACACCATAGTTCCCACCAAGCTAACCTCCAAACTCCTGGATCTCGGCCTGAATCCTTCTCTCTGCCACTGGATTGAGGACTTCCTCACTGGCAGGCCTCAGGTGGTGAGAATAGGCCAGTCCACCTCCACCTCCATCACCCTGAGTGTGGGAGCTCCACAGGGCTGTGTCCTGAGCCCCCTGCTCTACTCTCTCTACACGCATGACTGTTTGTCCACACACAGCTCCACCTCTATCATCAAATTTGCTGATGATACTGTTGTCCTGGGCCTCATTTCCAACAACAATGAGACGGCATACTTGGACGAGGTGGAGCATCTAACATCATGGTGCCAGGACAACTGTCTCTCTCTGAATGTTGGCAAGACCAAAGAAATGATTGTGGACTTCAGGAAGAGACAGCAACGGACATACTCCCCCTCATGATCAGCGGGTCACCAGTAGAGAGAGTGAGCAGCTTCAAGTACCTGGGAGTAAACATCTCCGAGGACCTGACCTGGACTGCTCACATTCAGACACAGGTGAAAAAGCCAGGCAAAGACTGTACCACCTGCGCCAGCTGAGGAAATTCAGGGTTTCACCAGCTATCCTGAAAACTTTCTATTTAGGGGCGATAGAAAGTGTTTTAACTCAGTGCATCACAGCGTGGTATGGGAACAGCACCAGTCATGACCGCAAAGCCCTGCAAAGAGTAGTGCGCTTATCCGAGCGTATCTCAGGGTCAGCTCTCCCGTCTCTGCAGGACGTCTACACCAAACGCTGCAAAGGTAGAGCTACCAAGATCATCAAGGACTCTAATCACCCTGCAAACCCTCATTTCACGCTGCTGCCATCTGGTAGCGCTTCCGAAGCCTGATGGCCAAAACTGAGAGACTCAGGAGGAGCTTCTTCCCCAGGCCATCAGACTCCTGAACTCAGTCACTTAACATCACGTGACTTCACGTCAGGATAAACATCGATACACTGACATTGCACTGCACTTTCTGTTCTCGTTGTTACTGTGTAACAACCTGTCATAAACCTGTTTGCACATTATACTCTTTATACATTTGTTAACCACATATTTATAAGTCTACAGTTTACTCACTGCAAAGTCTACTTCAATTATTTTATTCCACTTTATCCTTATTTGTTACCTTTTTTTTCTCTTGACTTGATTATTTATAATTCTACAGATATAGACATATATATATATATATATATATAGAGTACTTTTTTTTATATCCTATTTCTATTATAATTTCTTCCTTGTGTTTTTAACTGTGAATTTGCACTGTCCATGGAGCGGACCTGTTTACATTTCACTGCCGGTTGTATATTCTGTATATAACTGTGTATGTGACAAATAAAACTCTTGAATCTTGAATCTTGAATCTTGATTCCAGTGTCCATTTAACTAATCAGCATAAACGCTTAAAGGGTTAGTTCACCCAAAAATGAAAATTCTGTCATTAATTACTCACCTCATGTTGTTCAACACCCGTAAGACCTTTGTTCATCTTCGGAACACAAATGAAGATTTTTTTGAAATCCGATGGCTCAGAAAGGCCTCCATTGGCAGCAATGACATTTCCTCTCTCAGGACCCATGAAAGGTACTAAAGACGTCGTTAAAAAGTCCATCTCACTACAGTGCTTCTACAATAATTTTATGAAGCGACGAGAATAGTTTTTGTGTGCAAAAAAACCAAACTAAATAATGACTTATATAGTGATGGCCGATTTCAAAACACTTCATGAAGCTTCTGAGCGTTGTGAATCAGTGTATTGATTCATGTATCATGTTAAACCGCCAAACTGCTGAAATCACGTGACTTTGTCGCTCTGAACCACTGATTCGATACACTAATTCACAACGCTCCGAAGCTTCAGGAAGTCGGCCCATCACTATATAAGTCGTTATTTAGTCGCACAAAAACTATTCTCGTCGCTTCATAAAATTATTGTAGAAGCACTGTAGTGAGATGGACTTTTTAACGACGTCTTTAGTACCTTTCATGACAGAATTTTCATTTTTTGGGTAAACTAACCCTTTAAATAAGCCATTCTTTATGAACAATCACATTAATAACTCCATTAGTCTTTATTTTCAGAGCGTGTGAAAAATTTCAAAAAATACAGTGAGAACCTGACCACCACCCAAGGCACCCCATATGACTATTACTCTGTGATGCATTATAATAAAAATGCCTTCAGTAACGGTAATGGATTCACAATAATCACCAAGCGTCCTGAGTTCCAAGATGTGATTGGTCAACGCCTGGACATCAGTGAATATGATGCGATTGAGCTCAACAAACTCTATAAATGCAGTGAGTATTTAACACAAATTGTTTTATTTGGACTTTTATAGATTTTATAGTTTTGTAGTGTATGATTCTATGCTAAATTAAATGTTGCAGTTTGTGGTTGTTAAATATTTCAGTAGGACTTGTAGCGAATATCGAGCCCCAGGGGAAATGGTGCGGGATTTATGCATGCGTTTAATCGTGTTGCGATCAAATATGCATAAATTGGCACAGAGGGGAATTTGGATATTAACAGTTGATTATAACGGATTATAACAATTATTAATATCTAGGGCTTGATTCAACTTTTAGAAATTTCTTTGATTCTAGAATTGAGTTCAAAGGACGGATAATTGTCCACCAAATATCTCCCTTTTAATAACTCTTAAACACCTCTCTGGCCAGGAGAAATATCTTTCTTTTAATTTGTAACAGGGTCGGTTCAACGTAAAAGTGACCTATGTATGAGCAACTCAAGCACAATCATGTGTGAATATATATATTTTAATAAATCAACAAACAATAAACAAACATACACAAATTAACTGAAAGAAGGAAGGAGAGAGAGGAGAGAGAGAGAGAGAGAGAGAAGGCAACGGTGATACTATCGACACAACCTATTGAGCACAAGCAAGAAATCAGTCCAACTTATTGGTATAAGCTCAAGACTTTATAACGACAGCTTAAGGGATACTTGCATATGTTTCCTTGGTCGTGAGTTCGTGGGTTTAGGGGAATTCCGCGATCCGGTCCGTGTTTGAATCTTGCAGGGTGGGTCCTTGGAGTCCGCGGGAAATTCAACTTTGGTTCCTTTGTGTGATGAGATCCGTTGGAAGATGGCGAAGAAGAAGAGGAAGGAGGAAAACCAAAAGAGGTGGCAACAGGAAGCAAAAAGGAAGAGACAGAAGAAGCGTTTGTGGCTCATCTTAAAGGGCCGTGACGGGGCACGCCTCTTTTGTCAGAACAGCCAATCAGAGCGAAGGAACTCAGAAGCGGGAAATCTCCCTTTGTCTTGGGTCTCGCTTCATTAACATGTTTATGGCTCTCTCTAGATAAGCAGACTTGGGGGTTTTGGTATGCAGACTTTGGGGTTTTGGCATAAAAGAAAGAGTTTGATGCATCATAGTACCACACAACGCACCTAGCCGGCCTACAAATTGCGAGACAAAGATTTCGAGACCAAGCATGGGGAGTTTAACTTAAGAATTAAAGGAACGGCGAGGATTGACGTCATTCTTCCTTAAGCATTCACTGGCTATAAGTTTATACCCTATCAAAACACATCTAAAATGGTTATAACAAAAGCATGCATACATACAGGGAACAGTACACCTAAAATGAAGAATAACTAAGTTAAAAGTCATATAATCTATTCGGATGTCCTTTGGTATGTGTGAAGGTGGGGGCTGTTCTTTATGACGGTGCCTCGTGGGCTGCACGAGGCCTGGTTTGTGTCCTTTTAGCACCATTAACCTGTCGGTCTGTAGACTTCACGGCGCCGGTCTTGTTTGAGTCATTATAAATAATCAAAGTATTGGTCCGTTGATCATTTATGAGCGCCGTCCATACGCTACAGACTTAAAGTCTGATGTAAGAGAGACCAGAGAAAACATGTCATGAATGGGAAGTTGTCAAGGAATTGATTTTGCCTCAGTGTTTGTCTGTTTGTATTACAGGTTCCTCCATCTCTTTCCTTGATCACTGCAGTTTTGATGACGAATCTCTGTGTGAAATGAGTGTCTGCTCTGCTGCTGATTATGGCTGGCAGAGAGTGAAGTCAGTGAGAGGTATCAATGTGACTGACCACACCTACTTGAGCAAAGAACAGAATGGTGAGATCTGTTACTGTCAGTCAGTCAATGGACAGTGTCTGTTTTGACATCACAGGAAGTGATTTATACTAATTACACAAAAATAAATGCTTCAGTTTCATCCACAGTTGCAGTCACTGTATCACCACGTTGCACACAACTATTCACCTGTTTTCATGCCTGCAGGGACGTCTTTTTTCATGCACTTCAGCACTGAGGGCAGAAACGAGAGTGACACAGCCAGAATGGAGAGCAAGACAATAACCCCTAAAAGAGACTGCAAAGTCCAGTGCCTGCAGTTCTACTACTATCACAGTGGTAATGAGTCTGACCAGCTCAACATCTGGATCCGAGAGTACCAGAATGATACAGACACCAGAGGAACTTTCAGACTTATGGATCAGATCACAGGTCTGTCTCTTCCTCAAGTGCTGTACATATTACAGGGGAAAAACACATGTAGGCCTATGCTTTTAAAATGTTCCTAAAATGCTTAATTGTACAGTTTCATTTCTTGCAGAAATCCCTGGTAATTACTGGAAACTGCATCATGTGTCACTGAATGCAAATAAAACATTCCAAGTTGTATTTGAAGCTCGTAAAGGAGCTGGAAACTCCAGTGGAGGCTTCTCAGTGGATGATATCAATATTTCAGAGACTGAGTGTCCCCACACATGGCAGATAAGGGACTTTTCAATAAGGAGATCCTCAACATATTACAGTCCATTGTATTACTCCAGTGATGGTTATCGCTTTCAGGCTAAATTAAAAGTGTCATATAAAGGTAATCAGAATTACCTTTATATGTATGTTCGTCGGGTATCTGGTGAATATGATGACCAGTTGCAGTGGCCTTGTCCATGGAGACAAATAACCTTCCAGATGCTCGACCAGAATCCACACATACAGAAGCGCATGTCCTCTGAGCAAAGCATCACCACTGATCCTGTGTTGGCTTCTTCCAGTGAGAATCGGATTATTTTTCTGTATCTTCACACACACACACACGTTTATATGCAGCATTTTACTACAAATGCATTGTTATCTCTAACATTAAAGGGCTTTTTAAAAGAATATTTTGTTGTAACAGATGGCACATATTACTGGGACAATCCTCAAAAAAATGGAACTCGAGTCACCATCGGCAACGAGTCTGTATTTGTGGGTACTTGGGTTCGTACATATGCCATAAAACAAGATAATCTGACTAGAAGAGAGTTCATCAAGGGTGGTGACATCATATTTCTCTTCAGCATGCAAGGTAGGTTTTTGTGAAGTACAAAATGGGCAGAATAAGGGATAGGTCTCAGAAAAATTATTATTATTATTTTTTTTTTTTTTTATGGAAACGTGCTAGACAAACGTCTGTGACCTCAGCATCTCATTGCTTTTTTTCACATATCGTAAATTAATTCTGCTTCTTAAAACTGGCCTTAGAACCCTTCATTCTTTTCCATTCATTTTCCATTTCACGAACACGTTCTGTGTGTGGCTATGATGGCATAAATTCAACACTGTAAAAAAACATTTAAAAAGTAAGTTATCTGGTTGCCTTAAAATTTTGAGTTCATTGAAATAAAATTTTTTAGTTAATACAATGAACAACCAACACTGTTTACAGTGGAGATTGGCAGCTGTTGACCTCAACTGGGGATATCGTCGGACGGTGGAAGGAATACTTTGAGGATCTCCTCAGTCCCACCAACACGTCTTCCATTGAGGAAGCAGTGACTGAGGGCTCAGAAGTGGATTCATCCATCACCCGGGCTGAAGTCATCGAGGTAGTTAAAAAACTCCTTGGTGGCAAGGCACCGGGGGTCGATGAGATCCGCCCTGAGTACCTCAAGTCTCTGGATATTGTGGGGCTGTCTTGGCTGACATGCCTCTGCAACATCGCGTGGCGGTTGGGGACAGTGCCTCTGGACTGGCAGACCGGGGTGGTGGTCCCTCTTTTCAAGAAGGGGGACGGAGAGTGTGTTCCAACTACAGGGGATCACACTTCTCAGCCTCCCCGGGAAAGTCTATGCCAGGGTACTGGAGAGGAGAATTCGGCCGATAGTGGAACCTCGGATTCAGGAGGAACAGTGTGGTTTTCGTCCCGGTCGTGGAACACTGGACCAGCTCTATACCCTTTCCAGGGTGCTGGAGGGTTCATGGGAGTTTGCCCAACCAAACCACATGTGTTTTGTGGATTTGGAGAAGGCATTCAACTGTGTCCCTCATGGCGTCCTGTGGAGGGTGCTCTGGAAGTACGGGGTCCGGGGCCCCTTGCTTAGGGCTGTTTGGTCCCTGTACGACCGGAGCAGGAGCTTGGTCCGCATTGCCGGCAGCAAGTCGGACTTGTTCCCAGTGCATGTTGGACTTCGACAGTGCTGCCCTTTGTCACTGGTTCTGTTCATAATTTTTATGGACAGAATTTCTAGGCGCAGCCAAGGGCCGGAGAGTGTCCGGTTTGGGAACCACATGATTTCGTCGCTGCTTTTTGCGGATGACGTTGTCATGTTGGCCTCCTCAGACCAGGACCTTCAGCGTGCACTGGGGCGATTTGCAGCCGAGTTCAGGTATCTTGGGGTCTTGTTCACGAGTGAGGGAAGGATGGAACGGGAGATTGACAGACGGATCGGTGCAGCTTCTGCAGTAATGCGGTCGATGTACCGGTCTGTCGTGGTAAAGAAGGAGCTGAGCTGTAAGGCGAAGCTCTCGATTTACCGGTCAATCTACGCCTTACTCTCACCTATGGTCATGAGCTGTGGGTCATGACCGAAAGGACAAGATCCCGGGTACAGGCGGCCAAAATTAGCTTTCTCCGCAGGGTTGCTGGGCGCGCCCTTAGAGATAGGGTGAGAAGCTCAGTTACTCGGGAGGAGCTCAGAGTAGAGCTGTTGCTCCTCCACATCGAGAGGAGCCAGTTGACGTGGCTCGGGCATCTATTTCGGATGCCTCCTGGACGCCTTCCCGGGGAGGTATTCTGGGCATGTCCCACCGAGAGGAGGCCCCAGGGAAGACCTATGACACGCTGGAGGGATTATGTCTCCCCGCTGGCCTGGGAACACCTCGGGGTTCCCCCGGGAAGAGCTGGAGGAAGTGGCTAGGGAGAGGAAAGTCTGGGCGTCTCTGCTTAGACTGTTGCCCCCGCGATCCGGCCCAGGATAAGCGGAAGATAATGGATGGATGGATGGATGGACAATGAACATTTTTGGATTTTTGACCACCCTTTATTCAAATAGTATTAAAAGATTTTGTAAGCATAATGTGTAATTGTGTTTTATTTGTTATAATGCAGTGAAACATGCCAAATTGTGTTATTTTCATGATTTATCACAATTTTTTTAATTTATGTGGTTCAGACACAATAATATTTTGAGTTTCTATTTATTAAACCCATTTCCTTCATTGTATTAACTCAAATTTTTAATTTCAATGAACTCAACATTTTAAGGCAACCAGGTTACTTACTTTTTAAGTTAAACCAACAATACTTTTTTTACAGAGTAGGCGGTTGTGATATTAGCTGAAATGTTCTGAGAACATTTAGCTAAATGTGTTTTACTAATCCTGAATATATTTTCATAGATATCTCAGGGTTACTTCAGAAAGACTCTCTACCCTGCCCTAAAGTGACAGTGAAGAACATTTCTCTTGATGCAAGTGCCCAGACGGGACCATGTGCTATAAGGTGAATATCCATTTAACTTTTGTTGTAAACTTGTACAAAAAGGATAGGCTTAATGCAACATTAAACACTATATTTAAGAAATAGGGTATGAGAGAATGTGCTATATTTGTGTGAATATAATCATGACTAGATGGCATTAGGCACATCATGCAGCAACCCTTTAAATGTGACTATATTCACAATACAGCAAGGCAACAATGACTAATTGCCTTTATAAAACAGTTAACAAAATACAAAATATTAAAACTACACTATGAAACTTTTGGCCCTCCAACGGAAGAATAAAACTTCAGAAGAACATGGTTTATTAGTACGGAGCCCCTAAAGCAGGGGTATTCAATTAAAGTACCAAGAGGTCCAGTCTCTATATTCCTTACCCAGCGGCGGTCCGGCAATTTGGAATATATATAAATTTCCATCTGACCTCCTGTAAAATAAAAATTACAGCCAAAATAGTAATCACATGACATGGGCCCTCAGAGCCAATGCAGTGGTGTCTGAGAATTTTTCTATAAAAGTATTAAAACATTTCATCAGTTAATCTCCATTAGATATGATTATTAAAATGTATCCAATGTTTTATCAA
The DNA here is from genome assembly GCA_018749465.1 of Paracanthobrama guichenoti. Lineage (NCBI taxonomy): Eukaryota > Metazoa > Chordata > Actinopteri > Cypriniformes > Gobionidae > Paracanthobrama > Paracanthobrama guichenoti. The sequence continues at coordinate 21,770,236 of CM031958.1, read as the reverse complement.
GCTATTATTATTTTATTATTTTTACATTTAGAAATGGCAGAAGGCCAGCATGTGACTTTCAGGGTTCAGCGTTTACCTCGATGTCTGGACCATTTTTAATTCTTAACATGCTGAGTAATATGCTAAATATAGACGAAAAACATCTTACAAACCTGGTTTGAACAGTCATGTATGACAGATAAAAATAACTATATTTGCTAAATTCTAGTGTTTCTGCAGTGTTTCTGCTACAGGTTTAAATGTGACGCTTTAGCGTCTTTAGAAGGTGAGAGAAGCAACATGCACGGAATGGAAAGGGCTTGAATGAAGCACGTTTGGCTCTAAATAAAAACGTAAAGAGGATATAGCGCTAAAAGATCATTACCATAAACAACCCTGAGCGATTGTGGTGTGTATACTGCGCTGTTGTTTTGACATGCTGCTTACTTAAACTGTAGAAACAGTAAAATGGTGCTACCGTTACCGTTACCATTACGTAGGCTATCGCTATTTGATGATGCCTGCCCTAAAGGAACATGGTGGTGAAAAAACAAAACAAAAAAAACATTAAAATATTTTTCAAAAAAATCTAAGTTTCTCAGGGAACCCAACGGTTCTTTCGAGGGAGCACAAAGGTTTTGCGAGCAAACGTAAAAATTCTCGGGGAATGCAAGCGTTTTTGGGATGAAACATGAAGGTTTTGCAAGTGAACGCAAAGTTTCTCTGTGTAACACAAATCATTTGCAAGAGAATGCTTTTCATTTGCAAGAGAATGCAAAAGCATTGACTTAATATTTTTCTTTTTTTCTTCAAAATACATTTTTATATTATTATTATTTAAATTAGCATTGCCCCTGGTTCAGTAATGAACTCTTGTAATAAAGTAGCAGTGGCTGGGACAGATTTTAAGTATCACCTCAAGATGCAATCTAATCCTGTTTACATGAAATAAGCTGCTGCCGAGCAGGTTTAAGTTTACGGACCTGTTGCTATGACAGCAAGTCTAAGATGAGCTTCAAGAACCCAACAATCCAAGATCATGCCAAATCATTAACAATCAAATCCAGCTAACTGAGTTAGCGACGTCACGAAGAACGGACCCCTGAACTAATAAATAACAATAATAAAATGTCTGCTAATAGTGGTGATCTAGTGAATAGGAGTTCTGCATCATAGTTATTACTACAGTATATAATATTGTAGATTTCAGCACACTGTTTTGACCAATCAGGAGCCAGGACCCATTTTATAATGATACATTTAGTAAAATTAGTAGTAATAAAACTTATCACTTATTGCATGAACACTCCAAGCTGTTCAGTATCAAAATATATGCGATGAAATTAATATTTTCTATTAAGGTGCCATTGTGTAGGCAGACAGTGTTTTGAATTGATCATATTTATCATCACATCTGTATTTCTCTCCTCTTTTAGTGAACGTCTGGACATATTTTGCAATTCCAGTGCCAAGACGGTTTCTTCTCTGATCCTCTTGGTGGTTTGCCTCCTTTTGCTGGTGGATTAAACATGAGAAGCCGCTATTAATCACCACCCAGTGTCCGATTACACGAGTTGTTCCTGATGTAAAGAACATGTAACGTTCCTGGGCTTGATACCATTGAATGTTCATTTAATTAAGCTCTTTACACAGATTGTGTCTATATTCTCTTGCCTGTGATAAAGCAATCAACATGTTAATCTTAACTCTAAATCCAATGATTACAAGTGCATATCTCTTTAATGTTTCACAGATTCTCTTTGAAGGTTTGATTAATTTTTTTGCAATATCTGAGACCCTCCAAAGTGCCAAATTATTGAAACATTTTGGTGACATCTAGTGGTATCATATGGTAGAGCTGCCACTTATCTAGCAGACAAAACATCTCCTGATCACATGTAACAGAGAAAATAAAGAAAATCAATTGGGCAGCAGGAAGATTTCACTGAGAACAGCAACTTCATTTTCATAAGAGTTTACATACTATGTTCTATACAATAGAGGTAACCTTATTAAGCCTACCAAAAGTTTTCTTTGCTGTCTTATGGATATCTAAAGAGAATTGACTCAAAGATTAATCTCTGATATGGCGAAATTAACCCGCCTGAATGATCAAGATCACGCAACATTTGGACAAAACAAATGTATTGAAGAGATATTAATGTGCAATTTAGTGACCTATCTAAAAGTCTTAACACTGTAGGACATACTGTATGTGTTTTTGTGACATGCTTTTGACCAATCACAGGCTGTAGCTCCTATCCCATCCTCTAGCGATTCAGGAGTAAATGCAAGAGGGTTTTAACATTTGGTGGTATGCTAACTTTTGTATTGGTGCCACTGGCACATGCCGTTGGACGTTGTGACACCTGATTTTGAGTTTTGGCCTATTCAGATGAATTTTGATCGTTTGTAGGTGCAAATGCCACTTGAAGTTACAGCACAATAGTGATGTGACAACTAGAGTTTAGAAGCTTGTGTCCAAAAAAAAAAACAACTTTTATGTTTAAAATCACTCACTTGTTTACTCATTCACGAATCTCAATATATAGGCATGAAACTCATCCAAGCAGCTTTTGCACTCAAATAATGACAATGACATTGTGTCTCAATATGACAAGAACATGCTATACTGGGAAACCTTAAAAATCTGTAAGGCTGGAAGATTCTCTACAATTTTGAACTAATAATATTAACAAAAAGCAGTTGATGGCTAATGTGTATAATTCAGTGGACTCCATTAAAGTTGTTATCCTTTATCCTTAAAAGTTTAATAAATATGACTAAAATGTTCAAGTGTGTTTGAATGTGAATATAAGAGGATATGCATACAAATTGCATAGATGAACTATGTGTCTCATTGTGCGAGTTTATCATGAAAATGAGCCTATGCACCCTGGTTTGGCCTGCAATTGAAACCACCTGCCAGATTTTAGTGCCATCTAGTGGCATATGGTGGAGCTGCCACTTGTCTGCAGGTGGACATGCACAACTAGGGAGGGAGGAGGAAGGTTTTCTGATAAACAGTATAACAACAAAAACACTTGAGAACTCAGAAAGAACACATTTGCATTAACTTTGGCTTAAGTGCTCTGTCAAGTGGTGATTGGTTTAATAATGCCACTCCACAACTGTTGCCATAGAAATAGTAAAAGGAATTCTATATTTATTGTAACAGCTCTATGAAATAAAAACTCCTTTTGAACTTATGATTCCAGAATTTCAGCTTCTCTGCTTTGCTGACATCTTGACCAAACTTTCAATTCATACTTGGATTTTCTAATTCTTTCACTATCATAACGGTCAACGTGACTTTTTTCCATTTTGCTTCCCAGTTCATCCTTCCATTCACGCTCACTCTTTGACTCTCTTATCTGGTACAGTATAACCTAGTATGAATCAAATCAATGAAGGCATGAGATACCTACATCACAAACATGAAATCTCAGCAGATGGTAGTAGAGCGCTGATTCTGACATACATTTCTCCACAAAATGCAAGACCTTGAAAAACAGTGATGCTTGTTAAACTTGGTAACAAGTAATGGATAAGGGTGGTCACTATAGAATTAAATCAAATTTAGATGATTGTTTAAGTATACAACAATGATCTATACTTTGAGCCATTTTAGTGTGTTTGGTTTTTATTCTGGTCTCCCAGAATAGAAAAGTTACATTAAAATGTAAAGACAAAGGCAGAGATACTAGTCTATACAACCTTGACTGATTTGTTAAATGAAAAACATTTGTCCAACTTTGTGTTCCTTTTAGCCACACACTGCATATTTCACATGTCATGCCCTTCACTGTTTAACAGTATCCCTGAGGATCATTTATGGACTGCCATACCCAAACCTGAATGTGTGACCTCAGGTTGGTTGAGGAAACCCCCAGCTGGGTACGGATGAAGTGGGAATCTCCCTTCTCAACTTAAGTAGCTTCTCATTGCGCTGACCCTCAGTTTCTATGGCGTCCTGCTCCTCAAGTGATTGACGAATGAGGGACTTGAGCAAGGGCAGTCCAAGGCCAGTTGTGGCAGAGACTGGGACGATGTGCGTAAAACACAATAGTGTTTTAGGGGTGATGTTCTCAGGAAAGGTGTGGCTTGATTCTAGAGAAGCAGAGCATCAAGCGTCATTATCAATCAAGGAGAAATGCACGTACACAGTCATCAAGAACTCTTTACAGATCAATGCAACGGAACAATCACATGTATTTGTGGCAGAAACTTGAGACTGCCAAAATGGTCAAGTACAAATCACAGAACAAATAACCATCTTCAGGGAAAAATTGCAGTAGCCTATATATTTATGAAAGAATGGTCATCCTCAAGAGTGTTTTTTAAACAACTGCATGAAAAATAATACAACCACTTTATTGATAAAAGCATCTGTGTCACGTTGAATTTCTGACGCACCTGCTATATACCTAAAATAACAAAACAAAAAAGCTAAGTCTAAACATAATCTGTGACTAATATATGTGATATTACCTTTAGAATAAATAGTCCATAAATAGCTTATTTGCTTCCAATAATACCTACCTTCCTGGTTCTCCAAGTGAGCTTCCAGCTCTGTGAGCCAGACCTGAGCCTCCATCTTATTTATGACCAGGATGGCTGGCTTGCCTAACAGTGTATATATATAGTGTGTGTGTGTGTGTGTGTGTGCGTGCGTGCGTGCGTGCGTGTGCGTGTGCGTGTGCATGTGCGTGTGTGTGTGAGTGCGTTAGTTACATTTATAATTACACCGTTAACCCTTCCCTTAAACTTACCCATACCACCACACCTGTCCCTAACTTTACCCCTATAAAATAGATAGTAGATTCTACACATTTGTGGACATAATTTGAACGTGTGAATAAATTTAATTTAAATGGACTCAAATTAAGTTTTTCTCCTGACCACGCCTCCCACACACTGGTTTGGTTCTGCGAGCAGATAGGTTGCTAGACGTTGATATTTTGCAGTCAGCAACTTGTATCTGAGCCCTCAGATGCAACACTTTATCACTAAAGTATCTCAAAACAAATTAGTCTTAAAACTGCCCTTTTTAGACAGCAAAGTGCAAGGGTGGGATTTTGAAATGAGTTTACAGGGGCATTTAACACCAAGTTTATGATCGAAAACAGAATGTTTCTATTTTTCAATTTTCTAGTTTCTAGTTTTTCAATTAGATTTGAAAAGTAGCGAGATTTAGCTCTCTTAACAGCTGTCTTGTATAGAGATAAATAGTTCTTAAGCATATCAAAGGAGATTTTGGACATTTTCTTTCAGCTTTACTGCACGATTGTCTCAGAGAGAGAATGTTTTGATCAGCCCAAGGCTCTAATTTAGGTTTAGGCTTAAAAAGTTTAAAAGGTGCAGTGACGTTCAAGATATCTAGCCATACAGTACACTGTCAGAAAAAAAGGTACATTGCTGTCAGACATTTTAATAATGTCTAAGTTAATACTTGTTCAAAACAATCACAAAACTCTATAGGTCAAAAAAGAAGCCATATCTAAACATGATCCAGAAGCGCAGGCGTTTTCTCTGGGCCAAGGCTCATTTAAAATGGACTGTGGCAAAGTGGAAAACTGTTCTGTGGTTAGACCAATCAAAATTTGAAGTTCTTTTTGGAAAACTGGGACGCCATGTCATCCGGACTAAAGAGGACAAGGACAACCCAAGTTGTTATCAGCGCTCAGTTCAGAAGCCTGCATCTCTGATGGTATGGGGTTGCATGAGTGCGTGTGGCATGGGCAGCTTACACATCTGGAAAGGCACCATCAATGCTGAAAGGTATATCCAAGTTCTAGAACAACATATGCTCCCATCCTGACGTTGTCTCTTTCAGGGAAGACCTTGCATTTTCCAACATGACAATCTCAGACCACATACTGCATCAATTACAACATCATGGCTGCGTAGAAGAAGGATCCGGGTACTGAAATGGCCAGCCTGCAGTCCAGATCTTTCACCCATAGAAAACATTTGGCGCATTATAAAGAGGAAGATGCGACAAAGAAGACCTAAAACAGTTGAGCAACTAGAAGCCTGTATTAGACAAGAATGGGACAACATTCCTATTCCTAAACTTGAGCAACTTGTCTCCTCAGTCCCCAGACGTTTGCAGACTGTTATAAAAAGAAGAGGGGATGCCACACAGTGGGAAACATGGCCTTGTCCCAACTTTTTTGAGATGTGTTGATGCCATGAAATTTAAAATCAACTTATTTTCCCCCTTAAAATGATAAATTTTCACAGTTTAAACATTTGATATGTCATCTATGTTGTATTCTGAATAAAATATTGAAATTTGAAACTTCCACATCATTGCATTCTGTTTTTAGTCACAGTTTGTACAGTTTCCCAACTTTTTTGGAATCGGGTTTGTATACATTTCTCCTCTTCAGCCCACCTATCTTGCCACATTTGTTTAATTTTTTTTCCAAATAATGCATTTCATCTCTAACTTACTAATTCATATTTGCATCTCAACATTAGTTTTCATTAATTACTTTTTTGTCACCTCATCGACTCACTCATTTCCCTTTACTCCCATGTGCGCTAGTACCCACAAGAATTTAACCTGGCCTCCTTGTTTTATTATCCTTGTTACTGACTGATGCACTTCAAATAATGTATCTTGATGACTTTTGGACTGAAATGATCTTAAGCTTACCAGGGCTGATGAAGAGTCTGAACAAATGACAACTTTGTCTATTTTTGATTTTTCCACCCATCTCAAAGCAATCAAAATTGCTACCATCTCTACTGTATATACTCCTGTATAGACATTCTATTAATTTCTATTCCCTTCTTTGGAATTACCACACCAAATCATGTCATTCCTGTCTCTGGTTTCTTTGTTCCATCAATATAAATCTGCATAACATCTTTATATTTTTCCATTATATGGATGTTAAAAGTCTCAACCAAAATCAATATTTGCTTCTTGTTTTATCTTTAACAATTTCCAGTATAAGACTAGTGTTTGCGTGTTTTGTAAGATTAGTGTTTTAGAAAAGTAAAGAGTTAAATAGAATAATCAAACGTTTATTCATATTTATGAAGTATTAAATATCTTGACACAGTGACACACAGATAACCTGTGGGCGGGCTTACCTACAATTCGATTTCATTGGTCCACTACCCAGTGCCAAAAGGGGAGGGGGTTGTACATTTAATTTGTGCATTCATTTTTTTGCCTTTAAAAACTACTAGAAGTGTGGCACAGATAATAGCAGACCAATTCATTCACAGAAAATGCTAAGCAGATGACACCAACACAGGTGAACTAATGTGAAAGAATTGAAAATAATCAAAGATATTTGATTTTTGAAAATGAACAAAGACATTTGCTTTACTGTTTTCAACCCCCATCTCTCTCCAGGAGGGCCATTTGGAATTCCTAAAGACAAAGAAATGCTGAAGGCCTGTAGGCCAAATGTGTGTCACACCTGTAACACCGTGGGGGAAGTTTGGTCTGATTGGTCAGTTTGAATGGCTCACATTAGGGTTTCAGTCACATGGTCAAGGAATAGATAAAAGAAGATTGTAACTGTTGCTCTGGCTCTTTTATTCTCTGGCTCTCTCTTCTTGGTGGCCTTCTCTTTGGCTCTTCCCTTCTCTGCTCTCTTCTCTTCTTTGTCTCTCTCTCCCCCTCTCTCTCTCTATCCCTCAGGTAAAATTCATGCTGGGTACGATTAATGGTATAAGTTTTCATCATCTCATACATTTATTTTGTAACTATTTTAAGTGTAACCATAACTAGATTTTGTCATTAAATTATTTCAATTACAAATGATGTGCTAACTAGTTTTGATTTGGTATTGACTTTGAAGTGTTACCTATTGCAATACAATATAGTCACATTATAGTCACGCTCTCCCACATGTTTAGCTATTGTAACTGCGCTTATTTCCGTCGTTGGTATAAGCTGCAGTGGGTGGTAAAGACGAGAAATGTACAGTTTTCTATCATCTTGCTGATAAAGTTTCTTTAGTCATTCGGCAACCCTGCAGTCAGAACCACTGTAGAGGATCCACTCTTACAAATGTATGCCCACAGATCTGACTGTAATGAGTGCGACTAGAAGTCCAGAAGAATACCCAGCAGAACTGGGGTCTCTGATGCTCACAGCAGACTGTGAAGGCTCAACTGCAAGAGCAGCTCGGGGTGTGACACACTCTGTACTGAAACAACAACAGTAATTCAGATTTGGCCGATGAAACTCTGTTTCATGTGACATCTGGAATGAAAACTGTAACAGGCACACATCTGACTGGGAAGCTGTTGATAATGTCAGAATTAACTGTGATTCTCTCTCAATTTATTTTCTGTCTCAGGTTGACAACTGCAATTCCTTGGAGGACGGATGCCGGGAAGGTGTTTGACTCCAGCTGCATCAGATTGTTAGAACATAACCTGAAATAACCTGCGAAGACATTTGATAAGGCCATTCACACTCAACAGTGTGTCTACATGGCCTCCCAGTGTAGCACTGGAACTAAATTATGCAACACAGATTGTTATAGATTAGATTCCACCCATCTCCCAGACATGAACACAGAACACACACCAGATCACTACACCCTCATATCACCTGGAATAGATCAAGTCTATCCAGGCTGAACACTATACACGTCATAGACGACAAAGATGGCTTAGATTCCAAAAGTGTTATTTCACTAAAGATCTATTGTCCATCTTTTTACAATAACTGATCCAGATAACTTCACACACACAGGACAGTAGAGTTGATCCCATGATGACTTTCTAACAAAGACACATAGCATACGCTATTTACAACTCCTACCAACTCATGGGAAAAAATGTAGCATATGCATGGCTACAATCACAAGTCAATGATGCAAATTCTCAAGCAGAGACAGACCTGCTATTAAAAAAATCCAAGTGTTTAAACTTTCTGGTTGTTGGGGTGATTGGCAAACCAGAGGGCCCCTGGTCTCTCAACACATTACCAATAACAGAAACATTATCAAGAACGGATAAATCTGAAGTGTGAGCACTTCAATCAAATTACAAATTTACAATTTGATCCTGACTTAACCAGCATGCAGCACAACACACACACACACACACACACACACACACACACACACACACACACACACACACACACACACACACACACACACACACACACACACACACACACACTCACACTCACTCTGACAAGGAATACACAATCTCCGTTATTGTATGACTAAGCATATTTAGATCTGCATTAATTACATTGGAAGATTCCTGAACAAACACAGTGATTTTGTGTGTGTGTGTGTGTGTGTGTGTGTGTGTGTGTGTGTGTGTGTGTGTGTGTGTGTGTGTATACCATCATAATTGTGATTGAATATTATTGTTGTTATTATTATATGATTTATTTATTTTATTGTTTATTGATGAATATCATCTATTTAAATATGTAAGTTGCACTGACTTTTGCTACATTTCCTTAGAGAAATTCAGACAAAGAATACTTAAATTCCACTACTACTCCATCACAGTGATAGTGAAAAATTAGATGCTTTAATGAGACCACCCTACCATTCAGAGACCTTGAAAAATCACTTGAGATCAGATGTACCAATCGCACTTGCTGACATGAACCCACTTTATGTTTTTGTTTTTGTTGCATTATTACATTTCCTTACGACTTCAAGTTCATCAGTGTTCATTCATTAAGTGGCCATTAAGATGCTTTTCAGGTGTCACACACCAAGCAGCGTGTAACCATGGAGAAGCCTTCCACCTATTGAAGTCTGCCCAGATAACCGCACCGTGGGAGGTGAGAGGTTGGACAAGGAGGGTCAGATTATCATTGGGAAGGTGCTACAGAAGCAGAAGTTTCTCCATGAAGGAGTGACACGTTAACTGAACAAGTCACAAGGTCCCAGACTGAACCTATGAACAGTTCCCACATGCTGTGCTGAAGGAAATTAGCATCTAAACTCACTCATTCATTTAGCATCCCCATCGGAGACAACGTCACGCTGAGTGAATCATCTAAGAATGACTTTAATTTACATGCCTTTCTTTTCACTGCCTCTTGCCCCATTCCTACTCCAGTTTTCACCATCAAAATCTATATGGTTTAATGTGAATTCTCATAATACAATATTATACATGTCTGATATCGTTTGAAATGTCTCACTGCGATTGGTACAAAGATCTCATCCCCACTGAAGTAAACAAGAATATAATAAAGGTTTTAAGAAGTTTAGAGACATTTTGCTAAATACGGTGGGTGTGGCTTTCGGCCATTTGGTCTTCTAACAATACAGGCATATGGGAGAGTGATTCAATTTAAATTCCCACTGTTAACACATGGTTACATTTGAAAGAGTTTTACATCTTGGTCTGATATTTAAGGAGATGTTTCAGAAAGGGTCAGGGCTTGAACTTTTATATTGGTCAGCCCGTAACGCTGAGTGTCTCCTATAGATGCTCAGCGTTATGTCATTTTAAGAAGTCAGGTATCCATATTTCATTCTTTACTTCAGAGCATTTGATGTTATGTATGGACTATCTTTGAACTGATCATGTAATTGGTGTTATACATTTACCTGACTGTTAATAAATTGTTACATTTTGATATATTCTGATTTACTCTGGAATTATTAACAATCTCTAGTAGATGAACGGGTATAATTTCAACAAAGAATTAAACAGAATAATTAAATGTTAACTATTAAATATATATGACCAAATAACCAATTGGCATTTTACCTAAATTCAAAATAATGATTAATTGGAATTAAATCATTTTGCCCAGCAGAAAACACAGAACGCGCAGCGACCTTCGACCGCAAATCGTTACCCTCATTGGAACAATTTTAGAGGGCACTACACCAGTCTACTTCAGGACATATCATTGTAACGCAATGAAAGGTTCAGGGAAGAAGGAGGCGGGACCCGGTGAACATTTAAAAACTTTAATCAAAAATAAACAAACAAAATATAATGTTGGGTTTGGGGTTTTTTCCACTGTAAATCTGCATCCCCAATCATATCCCCACTTCATTCCTGACACTTTCCCTCTTCAGTTTGCCTATCGTCCCAATAGATCGACTGAAGATGCCATCTCTCATGTCCTGCACTCCTCCCTCACTCAAATCGACAGCAAAAGTGGGAACTACGTAAGGCTGCTATTTATTGACTATAGCTCAGCCTTTAACACCATAGTTCCCATTAAGCTAACCGCCAAACTCCTGGACCTCGGCCTGAATCCTTCTCTCTGCCACTGGATTGAGGGCTTCCTCACTGGCCTCAGGTGGTGAGAGTAGGCCAGTTCACCTCCACCTCCATCACCCTGAGTGTGGGAGCTCCACAGGGCTGTGTCCTGAGTCCCCTGCTCTACTCTCTCTACACGCATGACTGTTTGTCCACACACAGCTCCACCTCTATCATCAAATTTGCTGATGATACTGTTGTCCTGGGCCTCATTTCCAACAACAATGAGATGGCATACTTGGACGAGGTGGAGCATCTAACATCATGGTGCCAGGACAAATGCCTCTCTCTGAAAGTTGGCAAGACCAAAGAAATGATTGTGGACTTCAGGAAGAGACAGCAACGGACATACTCCCCCCTCATGATCAGCGGGTCACCAGTAGAGAGAGTGAGCAGCTTCAAGTACCTGGGAGTAAACATCTCTGAGGACCTGACCTGGACTGCTCACATTCAGACACAGGTGAAAAAAGCCAGGCAAAGACTGTACCACCTGCGCCAGCTGAGGAAATTCAGGGTTTCACCAGCTATCCTGAAAACTTTCTATTTAGGGGCGATAGAAAGTGTATTAACTCAGTGCATCACAGCGTGGTATGGGAACAGCACCAGTCATGACCGCAAAGCCCTGCAAAGAGTCGTGCGCTTATCCAAGCGTATCTCAGGGTCAGCTCTCCCGTCTCTGCAGGACGTCTACACCAAACGCTGCAAAGGTAGAGCTACTAAGATCATCAAGGACTCTAATCACCCTGCAAACCCTCATTTCATGCTGCTGCCATCTGGTAAGCGCTTCCGAAGCCTGATGGCCAAAACTGAGAGACTCAGGAGGAGCTTCTTCCCCCAGGCCATCAGACTCCTGAACTCAGTCACTTAACATCACGTGACCATCGACATACCGACATACTGACATTGCACTGCACTTTCTGTTCTCATTGTTACTGTGTAACAACCTGTTATAAACCTGTTTGGACATTATACTCTTTGTACATTTGTATTTATAAGTAATATAATAAAAATATATATATATAGTACTTTTTTTATTCTATTTCTATTATAATTTCCTCTTTGTGTTTTTAACTGTGAATTTGCACTGTCCATGGAGCGGACCTGTTTACATTTCACTGCCGGTTGTATATTCTTTATATAATTGTGTATGTGACAAATAAAACTCTTGAATCTTGAACTTGACCACCTCATCCACTGCTTCTTTACTCCCTCTTTCCACAGGGCCTCATTGTCTGCAAACAGTGACCTCCCTATATCAGTTGGTAACTTAAAAAATATGTCAATGATCATTATTATTATAGAGTAATGGGCTAATAACACAACCTTGCGGTGTACAATTTCCAACAGTATACTGATTTGACACCAATTCGCACTTGGTTTTCCTACCAAACAAAAAGTCCTTTACCCAGTTGAAAACCCTCTCACCAACTCTCATCCTATGAAGTTTAATTAACACTCCTTCCAAGATTCAAGATTCAAGAGTTTTATTTGTCACATACACAGTTATATACAGAATATACAACCGGCAGTGAAATGTAAACAGGTCCGCTCCATGGACAGTGCAAATTCACAGTTAAATACACAAGGAGGAAATTATAATATATATAAATATATATATATATATATATATATATATATATATATATATATATATATATATATATATATATATATATATATATAAAATTATAAATAATCAAGTCAAGTAGAAAAAAAAAGTAAAAAATAAAAATAAAGAAGTGGAATAAAATAAGTGGAGTAAACTGTGCAGTGAGTAAACTGTAGACTTATAAATATGTGGTTAACAAATGTACAAAGAGTATAATGTGCAAACAGGTTTATAACAGGTTGTTACACAGTACCAATGAGAACAGAAAGTGCAGTGCAATGTCAGTATGTCGATGGTCACGTGATGTTAAGTGACTGAGTTCAGGAGTCTGATGGCCTGGGGGAAGAAGCTCTTCCTGAGTCTGCTGTCTCTTCCTGAAGTCCACAATCATTTCTTTGGTTTTGCCAACATTCAGAGAGAGACAGTTGTCCTGGTACCATGATGTTAGATGCTCCACCTCGTCCAAGTATGCTGTCTCATTGTTGTTGGAAATGAGGCCCAGGCAAAGCGCCACATCCGTGAACTCATTTACGTCAGCTGAACTCTCTCGGAACATGTCCCAGTCGACATCATCAAGAGCTGCCTGTAGCGCGGTCTCTGAGTGGGGTGACCAGCGCTTAACTTCCCGCCTCACCGCGGGGTTCCTGAACAAGCCTTTGTTTGTATTCGGGTGTGAGGAAAATGGCGGCATGATCCGATTTGCCGAAAGCTGGAAGTGACCACGCTTTATAGGCGTTCTTAAACGGAGAGTAGCAATGATCCAGTGTGTTTGCTCCTCGTGTAGGACAGGAGACATGCTGGTGAAAGTTTGGCAAGACTTTCTTTAGGTTTGCTTTGTTAAAATGGCCCACGACAATGAACGCTGCGTCGGGGTGTTTGTTTATGACGCCGCTGGCAACATCATGAAGGCCAGATAAAGTCAGCCCTGTGTCTGCCTGTGGTGGACCGCAGAAAACTCCCTCGGCAGATAGAATGGGTGGCAAATGATTGTTAAATGTTCCAGATGAGGCAAGCAGGACCGCGGGAGAATGGTGATGTTCCTGGGGTCGCACTATTTCTTGTTGATCATGAAGCATACTCCACCGCCTTTGGATTTACCGGCCTCGGCTGTTCTGTCCATCCGAAAAACAGAGAAGTTCTCAGACGGCGACACAGCTGTGTCCAGGACCGCGGGCGTGAGCCATGAAAAGATGTTACAGTCTCTCATATCCCGTTGAAAACTTATCCTGGCTCTAAGATTGTCCATCTTATTCTCCAGGGATTGAACATTTGCGAGCAGAATGCTCGGGAGAGGAGGGCTGAATGCCCTTTTCCTCAGTTTGTTGCGGATCCCCGTGCGTTTCCCACGGTGTTTCTTGTTTCTTCGCCTTCGACTCTGGCCATTGTTCAACTCAGCATTCCGAAGAATCTCAGATGGCCACAGAGGATCGGCGAAAGTGTCCTGAAACTGTCCAGTGTAGAGGTAACCAATGTCCAAAAGAGTTTTGCTGTCATAGCAGATCAATGCAGTTGATAAGTTTGTAAAAACTGAGAGCAAAAGAAAGTAAAATAGTTAATAAAAGCACAGTCTTCGCGGAGCGACCTGAACGGCGACCGAACACGGTGGCGCCATTTTGGAAAAGGCCCAAAATGGGCCTTCCACATCCATGTTTTTTTTTTCATATGTTCATATGTCAGTCTCAAGTTCATATGTCTGCTTTCAAAATCTATCTTCCCTTTCTCCAGTTGGGTAATGATCACTGCCCACTGTATCTTTAGTCCATACTTCCCAGCTACATATACCAGCTAGGGAGCTAGACACTAGGGTTAGATCTAACACTGACTCACCACCCGTAGTTAAATTAATTATTTAACTTTTTCCATCATTCATATAAACTAAATCTCTTTCCTCTATCAGATCTTCAATTATCCTTCCATTTAAATCTGTGAATCTTCCCATGTCAGTCCTACCAACCCTATAGGTGATTCACTGCTGCTTTCATTACCAGCTGTATTTTATCTTTTTTTTTTTTTTTTTTTTTTTTTTTTTTTGCTTCAGCTGTACTATTAATTACCCCTGCTATGAATGTTACCAAATCTCTTTTATCAACATAAATCCTGTCATCTGTGCATTTTTGTTGTTCCTGTTCCTTAATTTCTTCATGCACAACCACACTACTGTTCTGCTCTTTTGCAACCCTTGCAGCTTCTGCATAGGCGATCCTTCTTTCAACTTTTGGATATTATTCTCTCTTTTCATCACCTCACATCCCCCATATGCCACATTATGATCTCCTCCACAGTTATAACATTTTGGTTGTACTCCTGCACCACACTTTCCACACTCATGGTCTCCTCTACACCTCACACATCTTCTCTGCTCTCTACAAATTGTTGCTGTATGACTAAATCTTTGGCAGTTAAAACACCTTTTAAGGTTTAGGTACATACATTCTCACTGGGTAGCTCAAAAAACCTCGGAAAACCTTCTTTGGCAAATATTTTCCTTCAAATTCAATCAGTATTGATTCACTGTCCCTCTTCTTTCCTTATTTGGTTGTTTTCAATCTTTGAGCATTTATTATTACCCCTCCTTTGACATCCCTCTTGAACGCCTCCATACCAACATTTATTGGTACTCCTTTACATCCACCAACATTTCTCTTTCCCTCCCCCCACATTAATTTAATTACATAAATATGAGAGAATTCTAAGCCTGAGCATTTACATAATATATTAATATATTACCGTAATGAGTAGGCAAGCGATAAAATAGGCTATTAGTATCCCCACTCAAGCGCACACATAAAGCTTGTCACAAAGAACCGGCAAAAGTAATGATTATGAAAGTGTCAAAAATAGCAAGAAGACATTTGAATTGTTTATTAATAAACTTTTTATCACTCATATGCCGTGGACATTCACTGCGATTAAACACCTGACCTAAGTTTGACGGACCTTTTTTTCATGTTTTCCTTTCTATTGTTTCTTTTTCACTCTATTTTTCATATTTCACTCATTTTCAGAACTATTGCTGGAAGTGTAAACTTTGTTTGAACCTCTGGCAGGGTCTCAGAAGTAGTTCTTTACCACAGAAACACAATTAAACAATGATTAAATGTATTAACTCATGTTTCAATATTACAAATCTCATTTGATATCTCAGTTATACCATCACAAAATCATAATTAAAAATTTAAGTTTATTAATGGCTACTTTAGCAAAGTTTTGTCATTTGTAACATTTATAATTATGGCTTTTAGAAACGTTCAGGTTTAAACATTTAACTATTAAAAATCACACAAAAATAACTTCTACATAACGATGGGAAACTCTCATTGTGTTTGATCAGACATGGTCAGAGTGAGCTATTTTAATTAATTATGATTTTGAAATCTTAAGTTTATGTATTTTGTAGTTAAATAAATTAAACCAACTAATATTTTTGAGTTATGGGTCCAAAATGTTAAGTAATGTTTAGTCAAGATTACTTGACAATTTATACAACATTAGGGGTTACAGTATAGATATGTTTATAATCTATTTACATATAATATTAATTCCCAATTCTTGCAATTGTTTAATTTAATATAATTATCCTCACAGATTGTACTCTCGTCCTGTAATTCTATAAATGTTCTTGTTATGTTCTTGGAATGCCCAAATGCAAAAAGATAAAGTATGTGGACTGTTCTCACCTTTCATTTCACAATGGCACACTAGAACTGAAACAACTTCAGGTATTCCAGAAAACAGGTTATGTGACATACCTGGGTATGTTATAGAAAAAGTAAGCAGATAACCTTCGGTTTAAAAAAGGAGGAGATAACTTTCAGGGTATGGCCATAGCAACTTACTCTCTGAACAAGCTTTAATACCTCTCGTTTGCTTAAGAGGTATTCAGATGCATGTTATATAATTAATATAGTTATATTAATATAACTAAATTTGTTATATAGTTACAGTTATATAATATACAATATAATACATTAATTCTAAAGCACTATTATAAGGTAATGTTTCAAATTTAATTCAATTCAAATATATTTATTATTTATTTTATAGTCATCGCAAACATGGATCTGTATTCAATTAATTAGTATCTAACAAACAATATAATCCTTATTCTCAGTGAATAAAGATTACTTATTAAACAAAAAGCTTTAAAAAAGGATTGCACAACCACCAAATAGGTGGCGATGTGCACTGCTATGTAAATCGCCATTAAACAAATGAAGAAGAAGGAAGTTGAATCCCATGCTTTTTCTTAGAGTCTGGTTCCATAGTAAATCATAGATTCGTTGCTCTGTAGAGAATGTCTTGTGTGTTAACCGGGAACAAACTCTAAGTTGTCTGAACTTACTCACAGGCGCATTTTTGGAAAAAGCAGACCTCGAGTAATGAAGGATTGGGGTTTGGGTTATATGTGACGGCAAGGTTACCTTGCTTTCTGGAATAACCAGGATTGATCTCAGGATTGTATTGGTGTAATTCTGTGCTTATGCACAGGTTGACATGATGATCCACTGCATCTACAAAGACATAAAAATATTTCAAGCCATTTGAGATAAAGCTGATCATTTCTTTTTACATTTACCTGCAAAGATTGAGAAAATCATGTTGTGGCATGCAGTCAATGAGTTTCCAGAAAGACATTAAACGATAAAGAGTGTAAATTATATGTGGGACATGAAATATCTGAATGAAATATTTGAATATATTTTAAAATGAAATTTATTTCTGTGATTCAAAGCTGAATTTTCAGCATCATTACTCCAGTCTTCAGAGTTACATGATCCTTCAGAAATCATTCTAATATGCTGGTTTGATGCTCAAGAAACATTTATTATTAGGGGTTCAAGCCTGAAAGGCTGAAACCCTATTGCAATTGTTAATTTTCCCATGATGCATCATTCTCCATCTAAAACTGATCGGGCAGAACAAACTGTAAGTCGTAGAGACTTGAAACTTTCAGGGCTGGTAGTACTCACGCCGACTACAAACGACAGCGAGGAGCGCCCCGCTACAGCGGTCAAAAGCACAAAACAGCTCATAACTCCTAAACCGTTAGGCATAGGCTCGAGTATCTTATATCGTTGGAATCCTTGGCTCAAGACGGACAAGATACATGCCTTGGATTGGCTTATCCTTTAGGAGGCAATTTTGAGGAATTTGGTTTTTTTTTGAAAAACCTACTTTTGCGAACTACTCCCATGTTTTTTCCCTGATCGGAAACCAAACCACTGCAGAAATGTTCTTTGGAGAAAGTCTATTAATAAATACAAAATAAATTTGAAATTTCAATGAATAGTCGCTAAGGGGGAACCAAATTGTTCAATGTCTCCAGGGCCACTTTTACTAAAATGACTATAACTTTTGAACGGAATGAGATATTTTCACTAAACTCGGTTCACATGTCTTTGATCTCAAATTTAGGTCACATGAAAAAAAATTGTTATGATTGGCCACTTGGTGGCACTGTAACAGGAAAAGTATTCATGAAAATGGCAATAACCACACCCAACCATTAGTCA
The DNA here is from genome assembly GCA_018749465.1 of Paracanthobrama guichenoti. Lineage (NCBI taxonomy): Eukaryota > Metazoa > Chordata > Actinopteri > Cypriniformes > Gobionidae > Paracanthobrama > Paracanthobrama guichenoti. The sequence continues at coordinate 21,751,900 of CM031958.1, read as the reverse complement.
TATTAATAATTGGCATGCATTTTCTTTGTCCAGAGTGCCATGATAGTCTATGAGAACATTGGCATATCTCAAAAAACATATAATAGGATAATCGCATTACCGGCACAATGCCCTGAAGGAGCCTGAGAAGTTTAAAGCCAGTGTTTTGACTTTGACTCATGAATCCTTGCTGAGTCCAACAATACCAAACATGGCAGGTTTTGCCTTATGGTTTGTGTAACGGTGTCATTTAGTGGATCCTGCTCCTGGAGGGTCACTGTCCTCCAACCCCAATTAAACAAACCTCTACAAGTTAATCAAGGTCTTAATAGGCATACTAGAAAGTTCCAGACAGGTGTGTTGAGACAAGCTGGAGCTAAACTCTTCAGGACAGTGATACCCCTGGTCTAGAACTTCAAAATAAAATTAGATTTTCCCACTGAAATCATTTCAGAGGCTCCTGGGGCATATGGCATCTGCAGCCGTGGTAACGCTGTTCAGATTGCTTCATATGAGACCGCTTCAAGGCTGGCTTCACGACCAAGTCCCGAGATGGGCATGGCAGAGCGGCAAGTGCCGGGTCTCAGTTACTCAGTACTGCCGCCAAACCCTCAGCCTGTGGTCGGACCCTTTGTTTCTACGGGCGGGAGTGCCCTTAGAACAAGTGTCCAGGCATGCTGTTGTCTCCACGGATGCTTCATCCACCGGCTGGGGGGCCACTTACAACGGGCATGCAATCTCGGTCTGTGGACGGTTCCCCAGTTGCATTGGCATATCAATTGCCTGGAGTTGCTAAGAGTTCGTCTTGCCCTGGGCCACCTCAAAAAGCTGCTGCAGGGCAAGCACGTTCTGGTCCGTTCAGACAGCACTGCAGCCATTGCGTACATCAACTATCAGGGTGGTCTACGCTCCCGTCGCATGCTGCAACTCGCCCGCCATCTCCTCCTGTGGAGTCAGAAGCATCTGAGGTCGCTTCGAGCCATTCACATCCCTGGTGCACTGAACCAGACAGCCGACGAGCTCTCTTGTCAGTCAGCACTTCCGGGAGAGTGGTAGCTCCACCCCCGGAGCGTCCAGCTGATATGGGACCTCTTCTGAGCCGTGAAGGTAGACCTGTTTGCCTCTCCGGACTCGACCAATTGCCAGTTGTACTATTCCCTGACCGAGGGCACCCTCGGCACGGATGCGCTGGCACACAGCTGGCCCCGGGACCTATGCAAGTATGCGTTTCCCAGTGAGCCTTCTAGCACATACACTGTGCAAGATCAGGGAGGACGAGGAGCAGGTCTTGCTAGTTGCCCCCTACTGGCCCAACCGGACCTGGTTCTCCAAACTAACTCTCCTCGCGACAGCCCCTCCCTGGCCTATTCCCCTAAGGAAGGACCTTCTTTCTCAGGGACGGGGCACCCTCATCCAGACCTCTGGAAACTCCATGTCTGGTCCCTGGACGGGACGCAGAGGTTCTAGGTGGCCTTCCACAACCAGTGATTTGTTGTGGCGCCTCTACGACCAGTGATTTGGCGCCTCTACGAGGCGCCTCTATGCGTTGAAGTGGAACCTGTTCGTTGAATGGTGTTCTTCCCACCAAGAAGCCCCCCGAAGGTGTTCGATTGGTATCGTGCTTTCCTTCCTGCAAGAAGGGTTGGAGCGAAGGCTGTCTCCCTCCACCCTTAAAGTGTATGTCGCAGCTATAGCGGCATACCGCGATGCAGTCGAGGCTAAAGGCACGATCTAATCGTCAGGTTCCAAGGAGGCTAAATCATCCTCGCCCCATCTCCATACGCTCTTGGGGCTTAACTTTTGTGCTCGGGGCACTTCAGAGTCCTCCTTTCGAGCCACTGCAGTCGGTAGAGTTAAAAATACTGTCTATCAAGATGGCTCTCCTGACTGCATTAGCCTCCATCAAGAGGGTAGGGGACCTGCATGCACTTTCGGTCAACGACTCGTGCCCGGGTAACTCTTACGTTGTCCTGAGACCCTGGCCCGGATACGTGCCCAAGGTTCCCACCACTCCCTTCCGGGACCAGGTGGTGAACCTGCAAGCGCTGCCCTCGGAGGAGGCAGACCCAACCCTAGCTTTGTTGTGTCCCGTCCGTGCCCTACGCACTTACATTGACCAGACTCAAAGCTTCAGGACCTCAGAGCAGCTCTTCGTCTGTTACGGAGGCCAGCAGAAGGGAAAGGCGGTCTCCAAGCAGAGGTTATCCCACTGAATAGTGGATGCTATTGTCTTGGCTTACCAATCGCAAGACATGCCTTGCCCATCCGGGGTCCGAGCATATTCAACTAGGAGTGTCGCTTCATCCTGGGCGCTGGCTCAAGGCACCTCACTGACAGACATCTGTAGAGCTGCGGGCTTGGCAACACCTAACACGTTCGCTAGATTTTATAGCCTCCGTGTAGAGCTGGTTTCTTCCCACGTACTCGCCCCCAGCGGCCGGTAAGCACAAAGTGCCCGCTCTTGTGTCGGCTTGCTACGCCACTCCTGCCCCCTGGGCCGGATATGTGCGTTATTCTTCTCCAGTTGTGTTCCCTAGCAGTGGCAAACACTGTCAAGCTCCTCCGTCACCCCTTCGTCTGACGCCAAGTCTACACCCGTATGCTTGTGGAACGTGTGTGTAGGCTGGGTGTCCATATGTTGTGGTTCCCTAATGGCGACCCCATATGTGTATTCTCCATGGTACCAGCTACCCTACTCGGCTAGCCCCGTGTCATTCCCTTGACAGAGCCCGCTCTGTCATCCCTGGGATGTTCTTTCCCCCCTGGGATCAGGTTGGATCCACCCGAGGAACCACCATAGGTAGCACTACCCTGATAGGCTAGTCCCTATGTGTATTCTGCCACCTCTCCTTCTGTTGAAGGACGTGGCTCCGCAGCATTCCGTCTCCAAGGTGGGCATGCTTTCCCAGCATTATCCAATAGTCACTCTGAGTGGGTCTTGCAGGAAAACAGCTGTGACGGACCTTCCCGGTTTGGAGTCCTGACTTCCACCCCAACATAGGGGCCTTCCAGTAAGCTCAAACCAGGCGCTGGAAGGGCCAGCATCCCTGGCGCTCTGAAGGCCATTGCCATGCAACTGGGGTCTAAGGAGCGCTTAATATGCAATTTCTGCCAGGCCGTCTGTGACGGCTGCGCGCCGCCCCCCCTAGATGATTTTTCACGACCCCGACGTCCCTTGGGGGCCCCACAGAACACCGGCAAAATTTCCCATTTTTTTTCACTCACGCTTGCAATCTGAGACTCGCCACAGGGTGCTCGCTCACGACCGCGGGTAATCTTTTCGACGAAAGTCAAACAGATTGCGGGTGGTCGTCCAAGCAGCGCCTAAACCTCCCCCTTTTCGCCTTTTGACCAAATAGGCCACACCCACCTACCACGGACAGCCTGTTCATCCACCTTACCGCCTGTACGATCACGAAATGCATATTTGTCCACCTGCAATCTGAACAACTGCCTGCAGGCCATGGACAGCCTGTTAATCCACCTTAGCACCTGTATGATCACGAAATGCATATTTGTCCACCTGCAATCTGAACAACTGCCTGCAGGCCACGGACAGCCTGTTCATCCAACTTACCGCATGTATGATCACGAAAATGCATATTTGTCCACCTGCAATCTGAACAACTGCCTGCATTCCACGGACAGCCTGTTCATACACCTTAACGCCTGTATGATCACGAAATGCATATTTGTCCACCTGCAATCTGAACAACTGCCTGCAGGCCACAGACAGCCTGTTCATCCACCTTACAGCCTGTATGATCACGAAATGCATATTCAACATATATGATGTTTCCTAAAATTCAAATACAAGGTTTCCGAGAATTCATCCACTCCAAATAAACTAAGTCCAAAACAGCATCCCACCTGCTGTCTATTCGACAGGGCCCCAGTCCGTGTACAGCTCAATTTTAGGCTAACTATGCATAATTAATAGCTGTTATGTACGTGATTGTGTTGTATAGTGTCCACTGTGTGGTGCACAGTAGGTTTTATCACATAATACCAATTTTTATTATGAAATATGACCCATTCATGGACTGACAACAGACAGCCTGCAGAATCGCTGTTGAATAAGTCACAGGTGGCACTTCAAATGCTGGATCTCTAACGGCTACAGCTCCGCGGCCAAGCTGCCTAGAGGCACCAAACTCGGGTCAATGGAGGGCCTCCGCGGGGTCTCTCCAACGCGCCCTGTCCCGAGCCTCTAGCGCCCCCATGGGCCGAGATATAGGGCCCAATAGGAAAGGGTGTACTTTGGAAGGAAGGGTCCCAGAGGCTCAGGACTCCGGGGTCCCAGAGGGCCCTTAGGGACCCCTCACCACCCGTCCTTTCCGAGATATGGATGGTTTTGTCCAAAAATCCCACATATATTACCGGGAGTATCTTGGGGTTCATGCCAAGTAGCAGCTCGTGCTTCCGGCATCTTATCATCCGAGGAAGAGCGCTGGGAGAGAACTGCACCTACCCCCACCTCTAAAGCGTCGACCTCCACAATGAACTGACGTGTGAGATCAGGGGCAATCAGAATGGGGGCCGAAACGAAGCGGCTCTTGAGTTTGGAGAACGCCGCTTCGGCGACGTTGCACCACCTGAACGTAGTTCTGGGGGAGGTCAAGGCTGTCAGAGGAGCGGCTAGTTGGCTGAAGTTATGGATGAAACGTCGATAGAAATTGGCGAACCCCAGGAACCTCAGCAGGGCCTTGCGAGAGTCCGGGGTTGGCCACTCTACCACAGCCTTAACCTTGTCGGGATCCATGCGCACTCCCTCCGACGAGATGATATACCCTAGAAAAGGATCAGACTGTGCATGAAAAAAGCATGTCTCCGTCTTGACAAAAAGCCCATTCTGTAGTAACCATTGGAGCACTCGTCGGACGTGTTGCACATGTTCCTGGAGAGACGAAGAAAATATCAGTATGTCATCCAGGTAAACATACGTGAACTGATCTATCATGTCTCTCAACACGTCATTGACGTATGCTTGGAAGACAGCTGGGGAGTTGGACAGCCCAAAAGGCATGACCAAGTATTCAAAGTGGCCCTTGGGGGTATTAAATACTGTCTTCCATTCATCCCCCTTTCTTATGCGGACCAAATGATAAGCATTACGTAAATCCAATTTCATGAAAATAGATGCTCCCTGCAACCTCTCGAACGCTGAAGACATCAACAGTAAAGGATAGGTATTCTTTACCGTGATGTTGTTCAGCCCTCGGTAGTCAGTACAAGGTTGCAGAGAACCATCCTTCTTTCCCACAAAAAAGAATCCGGCCCCCGCCGGAGAAGAAGAGGGGCGGATGAACCCGGTAGCCAAAGAATCAGAAATGTATTTCTCCATTCTTTCAGGAGTGGAAAGCGAGTACAACTTGCCCTTAAGTGGAGACATACCTGGCAAAATATCTATAGCACAGTCGTAGGGACGATGCGGAGGAAGAGAAGCAGCCCGAGACTTACTGAACACTTCCTTCAGGTCGAGGTACTCCGGGGGCACGTTAGACAAATTCGTCGGCTCCTCCTGCAACACAGAACTAGACACAGATGAACATGCAGACACAAGACAAGAGGCATGGCACTGATCACTCCAACTCGTGATGGTATTGTGTCCCCAGTCAACCCTGGGATTGTGTTTGGATAACCAGGGATGACCGAGGACGACGGGGACCGAGGGAGAGTCTGTGATAAAAAAAGTCTATGGTCTCAATATGATTACCTGCAATGGTGAGGCTGAGGGGAATAGTTTTATGAGAAATGTCTGGTAGGCTTTGGCTGCCCAGAGCGTTGACTGCGATGGAGTGTGTGAGATGTTCGGTAGTGATTTTGAGTTGAAGTGCAAATGCGCTGTCCATAAAGTTGCCCTCGGCCCCAGAATCCAATAAAGCGTGACAACGATGTGAAGAATGAGCCCATTGAAGTCTTACCGGGAGGAGAGTCGCTGAGGAGGATCTCTTACCTGTGACCGCGTCCGTCAGTAGCCCCCTCCTTACTGGCGGGCGCTGGCTTTTACCGGGCAGTGGAGGATGAAGTGCCCTTCTCCCCCACAGTAGATACAGAGCCCCTGGGCTCTGCGGCTTTCTCTCTCCTCCCGGGAAAGCTGAGCTCGACCAATCTGCATGGGCTCGTGATCGAAGACGGAACTGACCGCGTCAGGATGGTGGGTGGGGGGTATAGCTGGGGACTCTGGACCTGTAGACTGGGGTGATCGAAGCTTGCCCCGCTCCAGCCAGGCATCAACTCGCAGAGCTAGTTCGTTCAGTCCGTTGAGTCCCGTGGATAGGTCCAGGGTGTAGATCTCTTGTTGGACACAGTCAGCCAGCCCATGCAGGAACCTGTCCCACTGCGCCTCCTCATTCCATTTGCAGTCGGCCGCGAGTGTGCGGAACTCGATAGAATATTCAGAAACGGACCTGTTCCCCTGCTTGAGCTCTGACAGTTTACGTGCTGCCTCGTGGCCGACCGCTGACTGGTCAGAGACCCTTCTCATCTCCTCCGAGAAGGTCTGGAACGAGGAACAGCAAGGATCTTGGTTCTCACACACTGCCGTTCCCCATTTAGCTGCTTGTCCCGAGAGCAGCGTGATGACCAGGGCTACTTTAGCTTGTTCTGATGCGTAGGTTTGTGGTTGGAGAGAAAAAAATACAGAGCACTTTGTGAGGAAGGCTCTGCAGAAGTCAGGTAAACACGCGCATTACGCTCCAGGGGTGGGAGATGAGGTTCCTTCTGCCCTGCGGGACGGTGTTGAAGTGTTTATTGCATTAATAATAAGTATTTTATTACAATTTAACTGTATGATTATACACTATTATTTACATCTATATGATGATATTCAGCTGAGGGAGTGCAGGGGTCTTCAGGAGACTGGAAGACCACCCCTCACAGTGTTGGGTGTTAAGTCCATATATGGACATAGTGCTGGACTCAAGCCAAGTTAAGACATGTGGGGGAAAGAGAAACAATGACGTAGTGTGTTTGGAATGTGTAGGAACTGCCTATATAATAGAGGATTTCCCTGAGTCATGAGGAGCTCTGCAGATCGACTCGGTTTTGTTTGAAAGAATAAAACCTATATTCTGGCATCAAAGACTGAGTGAAGTGTTATTTCCAAAGAAGAGGAAAAACGGCATCATTTTAAACCACAACATTTGGCACCCCAGATGGGACTTGAAAGGAGCTGAGGTGGACGACCCATGACTGGGCTTAACTGGGTGGCCAACACAAATACAACTGGCCAGGTAAGCAGATTTTGCTTAATTTTGTGTTGGTGGCACAGTTTGCCTGGAAATGGTGAGACACTTTAAAAAGCTTCTCCAAAATTAAAGAACTAATTAGGAAAAGGGTCTTTGATTCCAGAATAATTGTATGAGTGAGGCCTTGTCGATATCGTATGTGTTTGTTAGTCAGGTCTGTGTTTGTGCACAGATGACGTCAGGGTTGGTTACCACTTTGTGTAACTTAAGGGCTAGTCTTGAAGGTTTGCTCGATAGCTGACTAAATGTTCTATGTCTGTGTTTCGATCTTGATACCGCTCAAGCTATAGATTGAGGGCTGCCATGGAAGATGAAACTAAAATAGGTGATTAAGTTATATCGCGATACCGTTATATTACGACCAGAGACTTGTGAGGAATAGAAATAGTATTTCATTCTCATCACTACTCTGACGACGGATATAGGTCTGTCATGGGCGATTTATAGAAAAGTTCTCTTGCGTGGATACCGCTTTGTGACGTACGCATGAAGGGCTGAACGGACGGAGAGAATTAAATTAAACTTCCTTTTGTTGTTACTGTTCTATTTCGATAGAAGCTGTTCAGACAAAGGGTGCATTTAATCGGGAATCTAAACATTACGTTAAATTGAAAATTCCTGTGATACCGTCTCAATTAATATAGTTGAGAGACTGCATGGACAGGTATTGTGTTGTTTGGTTAAATTGGCAATTATCGGAATTAAATCCTACGTTTTGTGGGTAAAAGTCTTATGGTTACCACTCAGCACGCTGATCACGTGGCTGGGGTTTGCTCGGGTAAGCAAAAATTTGGCGTGTGTATTTTTATTTATTTTAAGCAAACTGTGTGATAAAAGAAAAGAGTTTTAGACTTGGTAAGGAGTAGAGAGCTGTGTGTGTGTGTGTGTGTGTGTGTGTGTGTGTGTGTGTGTGTGTGTGTGTGTGTGTGTGTGTGTGTGTGTGTGTGTGTGTGTGTGTATGTGGGCTCTAAGTGTGTGTGAGTGGTAAAACCCATAAATTCTTCTCGCTTGACCTGTGACCCCCTCTCCTTGGACAGAGGTGGGGGGTTCTGCTGGACATCCGAGGAGAGTTAGTGATTGAATGTATGAGCTCCTTGGGACAAAGACTTTATGAGCCCTAGAGACGTGTGTGAAAGCAAATAAAAGATTTTTATGAATGTGGTGAATGTTTGAGAGAGAGAGAAGTTTGTTCAAGAAACAGCCTTGTAAATTAGACTAAAATAAAGCATAGAACTAATTTAGGTCTGATGGTAAAATAATTATTGACTATATTCGTATAAAATAAAACAAATAATAAAGTGAAAATAAATCTGTTAGTTTATTAAGATAAGAGTTTAATACAAAAAGAAATAAAATAAGAGGAATAAATAGATAAATAAAGAGATCTTTCAGGCAAAGTAATATTTGAAAAGATAGTGTCATTACAAATAAAAGAAATGGATAAAAGAGAAATGATTACCCCAGTTGAATCATTAGGGAAAAAGTACCCATTATGTAGTGAAATAATAGGAAAAATGTCAAACAAATGGCAAAAAAGAACTGAACAGATGATGACAAAATGGCCAAAAGAAGGGACATTTGATGTATCATTGTGTGAAGAAATGGAAACTTTGATAAAAAAACACAAAATGAAGAGTAAAAGTTTAAAGAAACAACAAAGAGAAGCTAAAAGAGAAAAAGAACAGGCAATACTGGCATTGTTTAAAAAAGAAGGAGAAGAAATGTTAAAGAATATAAAACAAGCAAGAAAAGAATTGAAAGAGACAGAAAAAGAAACATTGAAAAAAGAAGAGATGTTTTCAAAACTAATGACAAATTCAGAAGGTCAGTATCCAATGCTTAAGGGGCTTTTTGGAAGTGAAAGGAGGAATAGAATTGGAAGGAGAAGTACAATTAGAAGATGAAAAACAAACAGGGGCAGAGGTAAAACAAAAGATAGGAGACATAAACAATCTGAGAAAAGTTTGCCTTTAGATTGTTATGAACAGGCACGGAGAGCATTAGAGGGAATGAAAACACAGTATGAAGGGAAACAAGTAGGAAGAGCAGAAGATAGAACAATTGAACGACAAAGATGGAAAATAGAAGAAGAAATAGATACAAAAAATAAAGAAACACAAAAATTAGTAAAAGACACAGACAAATTGGTGAAAAGTAGAAATGAGCTTTGGGAAAATTTGCATGAGGAAAGTGAGGAGGAGTCATCTGATGCAGGAAACTGGTCACAGGGAAGAGAAAAGGGGAGGCTTAGATCTAGAGTAAAACAGCTTCCTATTTTAATCAAGGGTGCACAGGGGCAATATGTGCCCTGGGCCACACAGGACCTCGAGGGGTTAGTCGCTCGTCTGCCGGAAATCCAAGATGGGGCTGGAAAGTGGATTAAAGCATTTGAGGAAGAGACAATGGGGAAAATATTATCTGTTGGGGACATTAAAGCTCTTCTAGCAAGAATCATAGGAGGCCCAAAGATGGGAGAAATTCTTGAAGCATCTGATTTAGACAGAGCTGTTGACTCCTATTATATGGATGGGACTATTCTGGATGCACATCGTCCAGCAGTATGGCAAGCCCTGAGGGATGAATTTCCAACAAAGATTGATCCTAAAGCGTTAAAAGGAGAACAACTGGAGAACAAATGTCTGTAATGGCTCCTGTGAATGCTCCACCACAAACTGTGCAAATGCCTCAGCCTGTAGCAGCCTCTTCAAACGCAAACCAGATGCCTGCACCAACTGTTAATGTATATGCTCAACAACAGGGGCCAATGAGGTGGAAGGCCAATCCATCACAAGGGGGAGGAAGAGGTCAAGGCTGGACTAATAATACTCCTTTGGGAGAATGCTGGACATGTGGTCAGTTTGGACACAACAGAAGAGACTGCCCTAATAATCCATGGCAAGTCACATGTGGGTACAAGGGGGAAGAGTTGGCAACGCCCCTCTAGGGGTCCATGTTATGGTCCAGTAAACCCTTGGGGAGGTCCAAATCAGGGATATTAGGGGTGCCCAGAGAATTCTATGAGGGAGAATCAAATGCCAATTTTAACAACCACTGCCAATCAAGAACCAATGCTAAAAGTTAAAATAGAAGGTAAAACAACACCAATGCTAATAGATACAGGAGCAGTTTATACATGTGTAAATTCAAATTATGCTTCTCATCTCCCTCTGTCTGGCAAATTTGCAAAGACAATAGGATTCTCGGGACAAAAACAGTTAATTCCTATGACAGCTCCTGTGTGTTTAGAAGCTAAAAACAAAAGTGTGACCATTCCTGTCCTCGTATCAGATCAAACTCCTGTTAATCTATTAGGAAGAGATGCATTATGTAAATTAGGACTTCAAATTTGGTGCTCTCCTGATGGAGTGTACATAGACTTCAAGGGATAGGAACTCAAATGACAATGGCAGAGCCAAAAGTAAATGTATGTTGGCTAGGACAAATTGAAAATGATGTAAGACAAATAATTGACACATGGGGAAAGTTTATTGAAGCACAGATTTCTGAAGCAAAGTTGCCAAAGTCAGAGTTTCACTGTACTATGACATATGATCCTGACAGAGATGCAAAAATAGAACAAAGATGGCAAAAAGAAACTGAAAATCAAAAGGTTGAACTTATCTTGAAGAACATCATAATAGGTAAGCAGGGAGCAGCAGTGAGTATAACTGAGAATGAATTCATAAAGAAGTGGTTCAGTGTACCAGAATCTGTTCCACATGTGTCTTTATATGTAGGAAAGAATTGGGAAACAAAAGACTTAGGGCCAATGATGAAAAAAGCTGAACAATGCCAGTGGGAGCCAACCATAAATCAGTTAATTTTTCATTCAAATGACAAAAATTTCATTAAAATTTTGTGTGCAACACAAGTGATAGGAACTCCCATCCAGCATGCTGAACAGATATGTGAGTTGATTTCTGCTATGATGCTACCAAAACGATTAGCCATCATTAAATGTCAGGCTCATAAAAAAGGAAATGACTTTGTCAGTAAAGGGAACAACATGGCAGACTTGGAAGCTAAAAAGGCATCGGGATGTCAAGTAGCAATATTAACACCAGTAGTTCTCATAGAACCACAACCTCAACTGGATGATATTATTAGAATACAGCAGCAAGCTGGTCCGTATGAACATTCAGTGTGGAATCAAAGGGGGGCCACACAAGATGAAAAAGGTCTTTGGCGCTCACATGATGGACAGATTGTTGCATCAACAGCACTTTTAAACATCCTCATTTTGGATGCACATGGTTTTGACCATTGTGCAAGGGGGGAGGTGATAAAGAAAATAAGAGATCAAGGAGAGGGTAAATGGAACTCTCAAGGCAAAACTTAACAAATTGTGTGAAAGTACTAAACTTAACTGGATTGATGCCTTACCACTTGCATTAATGAGTTATCGCATGCAAACTAACAGAAGTACGCATCTAACACCGCATGAAATGCTTACGGGTCGGCCCATGCCTGTGCCATATTGTAGAGGACCGCACAAAGGACCTCCTTTGGAACAATTACAACTGGAGTTGAGATCATATATGAAAAAACTAACTGCAATACATAAAGCTATATATTTGCAGGAAATAAGAAAGCAGCCCAGAGAGGAGACGGAGACACCTTGTCCAGTTGTTCCAGGTGATCAGGTGTATCTGAGGGTGTTCAGGAGAAAGTGGAATGAACCTAGGAGAGAGGGACCGTACAAAGTGGTGACAGCTACGCCGACAGCGGTCCAAGTGGAAGGAAGCACCACCTGGTATCATCTGAATCACTGCACAAGAGTTCCCAGGAGGGAAACAAGAGCGCAAGATGAAAGGGTGCAATATGCTGAAAGCTCAGAGAAGCAAGGAGCTGGGTTATGAGAGCATTGGAGATTGATTCGAGCACCTCCAATGAGGACGAAGAAGATGAATAATGATGAGCCAGACCCTGGGTGTATGTGCTAGCCTAACCGCTCCCCAAAGGGTGACCCTCTACGATGCGCAAAGTATCTGGGTTGAAGAAGATGTCTACAGTGCAAAAGAGTTTTTAAATATATGTAACATGATTATTTTTGATGTATTTTACATAACTGTGACAACCACAGGCAAGGCTGAACAAAATGCACGCACATGCTTATAACAATGTTTAATTTTGAAGGAAAGGATTAGGAGAGTTGAATCTTTTACTCTTTTTGGAAAAAGAAAAACTGAAAAGAAAAAAAAATCTGAAAAGAGATGTTTGGTTCTACTTCTCCTCTGGAGTGTGGTTGCAATAATCTGGTCATTGGAAATGAAACTAAGTGACTTGATTTAGTTGCTGTAGCATAACTGAGGAGGCTGGATTTTGAAGCTACACTCTGGGTAAAGAATAGTGAAAGTGAGGCTTGATAAGCCTCAAAGGGGGGAAATGTTGAAGTGTTTATTGCATTAATAATAAGTATTTTATTACAATTTAACTGTATGATTATACACTATTATTTACATCTATATGATGATATTCAGCTGAGGGAGTGCAGGGGTCTTCAGGAGACTGGAAGACCACCCCTCACAGTGTTGGGTGTTAAGTCCATATATGGACATAGTGCTGGACTCAAGCCAAGTTAAGACATGTGGGGGAAAGAGAAACAATGACGTAGTGTGTTTGGAATGTGTAGGAACTGCCTATATAATAGAGGATTTCCCTGAGTCATGAGGAGCTCTGCAGATCGACTCAGTTTTGTTTGAAAGAATAAAACCTATATTCTGGCATCAAAGACTGAGTGAAGTGTTATTTCCAAAGAAGAGGAAAAACGGCATCATTTTAAACCACAACAACGGCTGATGGTGGGGGGAACTGACGGTGGGTCTGGCGCAGCGGGGACAGGCAGCTGTTGAATCCTATTGGTGAGCTCAGACACCTGCGCCACTAATGCTTGTACGGCACGCCCAGTGGCCAGTATTTGTTCCTCTTGCCGATCCAGGCGCGCCATGTTGTTGGTAACAAAGTCCTGCCAGTCGGGGGTACTTGCTGAATCCATGGTGGTGGTCAAGTCGTTCTGTCAGGAAAGAGTCGTAGACGGATTCAATTGCAAGTGAGTGGTTTATTGTGGTAACACAAAAAACAAAGAATGTCCGGGGATTGGCTGGCGGTGACGCAGGGACTCAATGGGCGAGACAGTGAAGACGTTGTGCGGTGATAATCCCAGAGTGGTGATCATGGAGCGTGGAACACAGGAACAAGAAGACACAGGAACACGGGAGAGACAGGCACGGCATCACTGGAGGGACAACGACTCGACAACACAGTGGTGGTGAGAAGGGAACTAAATAGGCAGAGCAGATGGATATCAGGTGCGATGGATGATTGCTGAGTGTGTGATCAGTGACCACGCCCCCCACACTCACCTCGCATACACACACAGGCAGTAACTAGGAGACAACGAATTCATGAACCGTGACACTGACAACAGACAGCCTGCAGAATCCCTGTCGAATAAGTCACAGGTGGCACTTCAAATGCTGGATCTCATCCTAAATAGGTTCCGAAATTCTAACGGCTACAGCTCCGCAGCCAAGCCGCCTAGAGGCACCAAATTTGGGTTGATGGAGGGCCTCTGCGGGGCCTCTCCAACGCGCCCTGTCCCAAGCCTCTAGCGCCCCCATGGGCCGAGATATAGGGCCCAACATGAAAGGGTGTACTTCGGAAGGAAGGGTCCCAGTGCCCCTAGGGACCCCTCTTCGCGGGAGACGAGGAAGACTATGGGTGAAGTGTAGGCGGTTAGGTGGATGAAAAGGCTCTTCGCGGGAGATGAGGAAGACTATGGGTGAAGCGTAGGGGGTTAGGTGGATGAAAAGGCTCTTCGCGGGAGACGAGGAAGACTATGATGAAGCGTAGGCGGTTAGGTGGATGAAAAGGAACTTCATGGGAGACGAGGAAGACTATTGTGAAGCTTAGGCGGTAAGGTGGATGAAAAGGCTCTTCGTGGGAGATGAGGAAGACTATGATGAAGGATAGGTGGATAGGGAGCAAAATAGGCCCTGGGTGGTACGCAGTGCAATGGCGCCCCCTTTGCTGACCATACATTGACTATGACCATTATCAACAGACTAACCTCTTTTTTGAGAAACTGACAAGTAGTCAACTAGGTAAGTTAAATCTGGTGTCCAAAAAATGCACGCAGCCCTTGCACTGCTTATGCCAACAATGGCAGCTTATATGAATGGGAAAATTACCACGATTCACCTGAGGTCCCTTACGTGTTGGTAGGATCCCCAATTCGTCGGTCAGTTCCGACATACGTCGAAAGTGACCGACTGAAAGGGAACGTCTCAGTTACGTATGTAACCCTTGTTCCCTGAAGGAGGGAACGGAGACGTACTCAGATTACACTCAAAGCAGATTGGTCTCTGAAGTCGATCCCCAATTCATCGGTCAGTTCCGATGTACGTCTCCGTTCCCTCCTTCAGGGAACGAGGGTTACATACGTAACCGAGATGATTTCTACTGATACAAAGCTTAATGCTAAACGCTGAAGTATCCCTTTTAAATAACTTGTCAGACTTTAAAAAAATCTTACTTCAGGTATTAACCTGCCAAGCTGGCTCAAGCTGTTTTTTAATGTTTGAACTTCAGCCGTTAATGACTAAAGTTTTTATCACATATTTTGTGTAACTAAGATTATAATGTTGAAATTACTGCTAAATAGTGAATCACTTCCATTTTCCTTGTAGAATGAATCTCTCATTTACCTTGATTTTGCAGTTGCACAACTCTTTTGAGTGTACTGTAACATGTAATCACTGTGTGTGATCTGAAAACATTATTTGATTTTGAACAGATAAAAATAGCTTTGAGGCGATTGTTTGATTTTGTGTGTGTCATTCTTTCTTAAGGAAGTAAAGAACTGTACTAACTGCATATTTAAATAACTTGTCAGACTTCAAGATACTCTGTCTTGGTTACTACCTGCCAAGCTGGGTCAAGCAATTTTGTTTAACTTCAGCTGTTAATGACTAAAAACTGGTATGTATCCCTTTTATTTAATAGTGTTTAATCACATATTTTGATTGTATTTAAGCATTATTAAATTCTTTAAAAATGTCTCAGTATATCCCTTCCATTTTGCTAGCAAATTTTAATACAAATGATAAAACATCATTCATAAAATGTGATCATTATGATTCCCAGTAAAAATGCAGTTAAGTGCTTTTCCTCTGCTGAGTTTGGCTTTGGCTCTTTGTCTTGCATCACCAATGGTAAGTTGGATCGTTATAATACATTGTCATTGTAAAGGTGATATACAGCTGTTGATTTTTAAATGTATTTTTCTTAATATCTGAATATTTCTTTCATATCTCATGTTCTCAGCCTCCACTAGATATAAATGGTAAGTACAGCACAGTCACTGACATTAATCTGTTTTAAAGTTGTAATGTGTTCTTAATGTGCAAAATGTTTTTGATTATTGTCATTACTGTGAGAAGATGAGATTGCTCTTTTTTTCTCTTTTTACAAACCCGATTCCAAAAAAGTTGGGACACTGTACAAATTGTGAATAAAAAGGAATGCAATAATTTACAAATCTCATAAACTTATATTTTATTCACAATAGAATATAGAAAACATATCAAATGTTGAAAGTGAGACATTTTGAAATGTCATGCCAAATATTGGCTCATTTTGGATTTCATGAGAGCTACACATTCCAAAAAAGTTTGGACAGGTAGCAATAAGAGGCTGGAAAAGTTAAATATACATATAAGGAACAGCTGGAGGACCAATTCGCAACTTATTAGGTCAACTGGCAACATGATTGGGTATAAAAAGAGCCTCTCAGAGTGGCAGTGTCTCTCAGAAGTCAAGATGGGCAGAGGATCACCAATTCCCCTAATGCTGCGGCCAAAAATAGTGAAGCAATGTCAGAAAGGAGTTTCTCAGAGAAAAATTGCAAAGAGTTTGAAGTTATCATCATTTACAGTGCATAATATCATCCAAAGATTCAGAGAATCTGGAACAATCTCTGTGTGTAAGGGTCAAGGCCGGAAAACCATACTGGATGCCCGTGATCTTCGGGCCCTTAGACGGCACTGCATCACATACAGGAATGCTACTGTAATGGAAATCACAACATGGGCTCAGGAATACTTCCAGAAAACATTGTCGGTGAACATAATCCACCGTGCCATTCGCTGTTGCCGGATAAAACTCTATAGGTCAAAAAAGAAGCCATATTTAAACATGATCCAGAAGCGCAGGTGTTTTCTCTGGGCCAAGGCTCATTTAAAATGGACTGTGGCCAAGTGGAAAACTGTTCTGTGGTCAGACTGTAAGGTCCATCCGTTAGCCCAAGAACGGCCTGGTCGAAGGACTTCTGCGTGTATGCCTTTTCGGAACTTCTGTTGGATTCACTTAATTTATGACCATCGAATTTTAAATCTGACTCCATTGTTAATTTTATCTGACTCCAATTCTTTGTAACTTTGTTACATTTGTTACATTTGTAACTTAACAGCTGATCATAAATTTAGTTGTGATTTAATTTAGATCGTTGATTTCTCTTAGTATCTCTTAATTTCAAATATTTGTTCCTCCATGGGACCCGGAGTCGCTCAGAGGATAATGCTCGCGATTATAATTACATTACCTCACGGACGCAAATTAGTCAGTTATGATATTAGTCAGAGGATTTCAGAGTGAACTATTTTACCTTTAAGTGAGTCGCACATGCTTACTCAGAAAGTGTAATGAGCAATAGTCACGAGAGCTGCAACTTGTTAAAAACAGTGACAGTCAGAAATCAGATTGCCCCTCATGCTTAGCGCCATGCTCCGGTCATGGGGTCCTCTGTATGAATCTGCCCTGACAGAAAGATTTACGGAAACTCCTACAAACTCCACATGCGGCACTACTTGAATAAATAATTCAAAAAGATACAGAATAAATCAAGATTAACATTTATTTTGGCCAGACAGAACTTAAACATCATAATTAAGCATGAATCCATGGTACACAACTTTCAGCATAAAAATATAAAATACAATTAAGTAATATGAAAATAGTTTCAAAGAGTCATATCTGGCACACTACATACAGTGTGTGTGTGAGTGCGTGTCTCTTATGACACTGACACAACACTGCATGGGGGTTCTGTCTACAGAATGTTCCCAAATGGCAGCCCTGCCACCCTTCCTTAAATACCCTGACCAGAACAAAGGGTTGTAAATATTTGCAACACAAACACCTAGTTTGGGGGAGAGGATCAGATATCTTTGGAGAGACCACTCAAAAAGGGAGAACACAATTCTCATATGTTTCAATCTTTCTAACCCTACCAGTGACTTCAGTGATGTTGAGACCATTTTACCAATCGCACTGTGACCTTTAAAAAGACACCAGACCTGAAAGGGATAAAACAATAGAGTCACAAGATAAATCATATGTAGTATATCTGCATTCTGGGACTTGAATCAGGGGGAAGGGGAGAAAGGGAGGTAGAGAGGGGGAAAGGGTTTTGGTCAGGGAGTTGGATCTCAGCTTTTGTCTTAGCAGTAAAACCGCTCCTTACAAAACCAATCAAAATTTTAAGTTCTTTTTGGAAAAATGGGACGCCATGTCATCCGGACTAAAGAGGACAAGGACAACCCAAGTTGTTATCAGCGCTCAGTTCAGAAGCCTGCATCTCTGATGGTATGGGGTTGCATGAGTGTGTGTGGCATGGGTAGCTTACACATTTGGAAAGGCACCATCAATGCTGAAAGGTATATCCAATTTTTAGAACAACATATGCTCCCATCCAGATGTTGTCTCTTTCAGGGAAGACCTTGCATTTTCCAACATGACAATGCCAGACCACATACTGCATCAATTACAACATCATGGCTGCGTAGAAGGAGGATCCGTGTACTGAAATTGCCAGCCTGCAGTCCAGATCTTTCATCCATAGAAAATATTTGGTGCATCATAAAGAGGAAGATGCGACGAAGAAGACCTAAGACCTAAGACCTAAAACTGATTGTGGACTTCAGGAAGAGACAGCAATGGACATACTCCCCTCTCATGATCAGCGGGTCACCAGTAGAGAGAGTGAGCAGCTTCAAGTACCTAAGTGTAAACATCTCAGAGGACCTGACCTGGACTGCTCACATTCAGACACAGGTGAAAAAAGCCAGGCAAAGACTGTACCACCTGCGCCAGCTGAGGAAATTCAGGGTTTCACCAGCTATCCTGAAAACTTTCTATTTAGGGGTTCTATTTAGGTCAGCTCTCCCGTCTCTGCAGGACGTCTACACCAAACGCTGCAAAGGTAGAGCTACTAAGATCATCAAGGACTCTAATCACCCTGCAAACCCTCATTTCACGCTGCTACCATCTGGTAAGCGCTTTCGAAGACTGATGGCCAAAACTGAGAGACTCAGAAGGAGCTTCTTCCCCCAGGCCATCAGACTCCTGAACTCATTCACTTAACATCACGTGACCATTGATATACTGACATTGCACTGCACTTTCTGTTCTCATTGTTACTGTGTAACAACCTGTTATAAACCTGTTTGCACATTATACTTCTTTGTACATTTCTGTTAACCGCATATTTATAAGTCTACAGTTTACTCACTGCACAGTTAATTTCACTTATTTTATTCCACTTCTTTATTTTTATTTTTTTTTCTACTTGATTTATTTATAATTCTACAGATATATAAGACTGTTATAAAAAGAAGAGGGGATGCCACACAGTGATAAACATGGCCTTGTCTCAACTTTTTTGAGATGTGTTGATGCCATGACATTTAAAATCAACTTATTTTTCCCTAAAATTTTTCAGTTTAAACATTTGATATGTCGTCTATGTTGTATTCTGAATAAAATATTGAAATTTGAAACTTCCACATCATTGCATTCTATTTTTTATTCACCCTTTGTACAGTGTCTCAACTTTTTTTGGAATCGGGTTTGTACTGTCAGGCTGTTTCACTAAAAATCAATTTTTGTCTGCCACTGAATTCTGATTTCACCTGTCTTATTTTCTTCATGATATTTTATTCAAAGGCACTGAGGAATGGAAGGACATACCAGATATAAATAAAGGTAAAAACCAATATTTTATTTAAAAATTGCTTGTATAAACAATATTTTGTTTATATAAGCAGTAAGTAACATATCATTTTTTTGTTTGTACATTCTTATGCCCGTTTTATTCAAGCATATTAACTGTACAAAACTGTTGTTGCATTAGGTTTAAATCTCAGAGAAGGAGACATCATAGTGGTGAGTTATGTTCTAAGAAATTCTAAAAGTACATTGAATATTGGATAAATCAGAAATCCTTATTTATACTGAAGGATACTTAAAACAATCTGTTTTAAAGTCTAATCAAAGGAGTGCCATTCTTGGGAATCAGTACTGGTGGGATATTCCAGTCCCCTATGTGCTGAGTGTGAATCTCAGTAAGAAAACATTATTCATTGTTCACTTGCATTTTAACAAATCAAATTTGAAATATTTAAATGACCTAATATAATTTTTTTAAATTATTGTTTCTGATTATGGTTACAGGTATGAACTATAGAGGAGTCATTTTGAGAGCTTTTGAGCAGTTCAGACTGAAATCATGTATTGACTTTAAGCCCAGAGCAGCAGAAGATTTTTACATCTCTGTGGAGAGTCGTGAAGGGTACAGTATGGTTCTAGTTAGTAATCCACAATGTATAGTAGCATTTAGCCTAAATCAAAAGTCAAAAGTCAAAATCAGCTTTATTGTCAATTCTGCCATACATACAGTACATACATACAGAGAATTGAAATTCTATGACTCTCAGACCCTAGGTGCCTAACAACAACAAAAACAATAACAACAAAAGTTTAACAGTAACAACAACAAAAGAAAGATAAAAAAAAAAAAAAAAGAAAAAGATGGATAAAGTGAATTATGGAGGTAAAGTGGCGATGGCAAATAGTGCAAACAATAATAACAATAATTTTCAGGACCTGGAGCTTTGCGTGCATTGACCCTGCTGAGGGATCTTCTCACGCTGTCCCTGGGCAGTGACAACATCTGGTCATTGGGAGGAAGTGGTGACTTCTGTGCAGTGGTGCTGCTGTGTGCTTCAAAGCGAGCAAAGAAAGTGTTCAGCTCATTCAGCAGGGGGGTGGAGCTGTCACATGTCCGTGCAGGGGGCTTATAGTCTGTGATGGTCTGAATCCCCTGCCACAGGCTCCTTGTGTCTCTGCTGTCGCTGAAACGATGGGCTATCCTCCTGGAGTACTGTCTCTTAGCCTTCCTGATGCTGCGTGACAGGTTGGCCCTTGCTGTCCTCAGGCCCACCTCATCTCCAGCTCTGAAGGCAGCGTTATGCGTCTTCAGAAGTCTGTAGACATTCCCTGTCAGCCACGTTTTTTTGGTTGGGCCAGACGGTGATGGTCTTTGTGACTGTTACATCCTCAATGCACTTGGTGATGTAAGAAGTAACAGTCTCAGAGTACTCCTGGAGGTCTGTGGTGTTGTGGTAGGTTGCAGCCTGTTTAAACATGTCCCAGTCAGTGGTGTCGAAGCAGTCTTGAAGAGCCTCTGTTGACCCTTCAGGCCAGACTTGAATCTGCTTCTGGACTGGTTTGGTGGCTATATTGTGCTATATTGAATGTGTAGTAGCCTATAAAACATTTGAGTTAATAAACTCCTATTCACTACGTCAAAATTTGGAATAACTTGACTATTCCTTGAAAAGGTTTTTGCCAAATGCAATATTTAGAAAAACATACATTCGGGTTCCATCCAATTCAAGAACCCGCTGAACAAAGAGCAACAAACACCACTGTCACTTCTTCACCTGTCTACGTAGCCAGTCCCATGGTCAAACCAGCGCCCTTCTCTGGTCTGGAGGAGGACTGCAATGGATTTCTGTTTCAGTGCTCTCTTGCGCTAGAGGCGCAACCACAACTGTTTCCCACAGAACAATCCAAGATTTCATTCATAATCTCTCACCTGTCAGGCTTCGCTCTCCAGTGGCCGAGATGATTTGGTTCCAAGTTGGCCTGGCCACCAGTTCTCTCCAGAGTTTTATTTTTTACTTCAAAGAAGTGTTTGGCCATTCCACGAGTGAATCGTCTATTGGTGAGAGTCTGTATCATCTCCGACAAGGTTCACATTCAGTTTCAGAGTATGCGTTCACATTTAGAACCCTGGCTGCTGCGAGTAGATGGAACGAGAGAGCACTAATCACAACATTTGTCAAGGTCTTAATCCAGCCCTTCATCTTCAACTGACAATCTATGATGACACTTTGGGTTTAGAGAAGTTCATTCAGCATTCCATCCGTATGGATCGTCGTGCTCAAAGCTGTTATGACGAGTTACCCAAGTTACAGTCCTCCCACCATCTCCTCCAGCCAGAGAGATCGCCACCCCCCAGAACCAGAGAATATATAAATTGATCACGCTCGCCTGTCATCTGCAGAGAGAACCCACTGGCTGATCCAAAACTTATGTTTATATTCTGGAGCAAGTGACCATCATATTAGGGCTTGTCCCATTTGTCCTTCTCATCTTCTGGTGAGTTCCGTCTATAATATTGCTGTTACATCCTCACCATTGTCCACTAATGTGATGTTGATTTGCTGCTGCACTTACAGTCATGGCCCTCATCGACTCTGGGTCAGCTGGCAACTTCATCTTCAGCGACCTCTGCAGGCAGCTCCAACTCACTACAACCCTCTCCTCGACTCCATACAAGATTAAATCTGTGACTGGACGTAATTTGAACCAAGGGTATGTGAGGCATCAAGTCAAATCAGTTATCATACAAGTGGGCTGTCTGCACAAAGAAATATTCTCACCTCTGGTTCTGGAGGGTTCCACTGCGGCAATCATTCTGGGGCTCCCCTGGTTAATGCAACATCATCCTGAGGTGTCTTGGTGCAATGGAGACATTCTGAGGTAGGGTCCCAACTGCTTTCTTCCTGTTTTCCAAGACAATACCTGTAAATTCGACATCTATAGAAAGTCCGCTAGAGAAGTGGCCCGTCAGCATCCCAGCCTGCTATACCCCCTACTCAGACATTTTCTGCCCAGCATGAGCTTCCGAATTACCACCTCATCGACCATGGGACTGTGTTATTGACCTGGATCCAGGTGAGCCAGTACCGTGTACAGATGGTCACGTGTACCCACTTTCCATCCCTGAACAGAAGGCCATGGAAGAGTACACTGAGGCACTTAACCAAGGCTACATTCGACCATCTTCTTCTCCTGCTGCTTCCAGTTTCTTCTTTGTGGTGAACAAAGATGGTGGCTTACAGCCTTGTATCGATTACTGCGCCTTAAACAAGATAACCAAGAAGTTCCGTTATCCTCTTCCCCTCGTCCCAGCTGCTCTTGAACATCTCTGTGGAGCAACCATTTTCTCCAAACTAGATCTACATAGTGCGTATAATCTGATTTGCATCCGAGGAGGTGATGAGTGGAAGACTGCATTCATCAAGCCCTCTGGGCACTATGAATATCTCGTAATGCCATATGGCCTGGTCAACGCTCCCTCCATCTTCCAAAACTTCATGAACAAGGTATTCCGAGACTTCCTAAACAAGTTTGTACTCATTTACATTGACAACATCCTTATCTTTTCCTGAAATCTGGTAGAACACCGCCACCATGTCACAGAGGTTCTCAAAAGACTCTGCAGATACTCCCTGTATCTCAAAGCCAAAAAAGCAGCTTCCATCAACAATCCGTGCAGTTCTTGGGCTACAACGTGGGTGCACAAGGCCTCACTATGGACGAGGGGGAAGGTTTCTGACATCACATCCTGGCCAACTCCCACGTCTGTTAAAGAGCTTCAAAGATTCCTTGGATTTGCTAATTTCTATCGACAATTCATCCAAAACTACAGCTTTCTCACCGCTCTGCTCACATCCTTTCTTAAAGGCAAACCCACATCACTTTCCTGGAATCCTGAAGCCAAGAAGGTAATGCAGACCCTCAAAGAAGCCTTCACTTCATCTCCTCTTCTGTCTCATCCGGATCCAGATAAGGTCTTCTGGGTCGAAGTTGACGCTTCCACTACTGGAGTCGGAGCCGTCCTCTTTCATGTGCCTTTTCCAGAAAACTATGATATCGGCAACTGAGTTACTCACCATTAAACTTGCTCTGAAGGAATGGAGGCACTGGCTAGAAGGAGCCCTTCATCCTTTTGTGGTACTCATTGCACATTTTTGTGATCAGTATCTCAAAGAAGCTAAAAGACTAAATCCACGTCAAGCCAGGTGGGCTTTATTCTTTACCCGTTTCTGATTCCACATCTCCTATTGTCCAGGCTCCAAGAATGTACGCGCAGATGCCCTATCCAGACTCCATGCTCCCTCTGATGCCATTGACACTCTAGAGCCAGTGCTTCCATCCAGTGTCTTTGTTAACTGAGGCCTCCCGTCTCAAACCTGCTCTGCCGGGGTGTCCCGCCGACCGTTGTTATGTTCCTCAAACCCTTCGCATCCAGCTCATTGAATCAGCTCATTCATCTGTGGGTACTGGCCACCCAGGGACCTCTCAAACCCTCTCGCTCCTTCAACATCAGTTCTGGTGGCCTGGCATGGCAAGGGACATCAAGTGGTCTGTCCGAGGCTGTCAACTCTGTGCAGTATCCAAAGTTCCTCACCATCAGCTAAACTCCTTCCTCTTCCCATTCTGAGACGACCTTGGTCCCACTTGGGGGAGGATTTCATCACTGACCTACCTCCTTCCGAGGGTAACAATTGTATATTGATTGTAGTGGACAGATTCTCTAAAGTCTGTAAGCTGATCCCTCCAAAAGGGCTTCCCACGGCGCTTGGAAACTGCAGCGTCTTTGTTCACCCAGGTTTTGCAATTTCGGCATCCCTGAAGATATTGTTTCTGATCGAGGGCCTCAATTCATTTCCCGTGTGGAAGGCCGCCTTTTCACTTCTGGGGGTCACCATCAGTTTGACATCAGGCTATCATCCTCAAGCTAATGGATAGACAGAGAAAAAGGTACAGGAGATCAACCGCTTTCTCCAGACATTCTGCCAGTGCCACCAGAATTCCTGAAACCAGTTCATTGCCTGGGCCGAGTATGCACAAAACTCCCTCCGTCAGTCAACCACCGGTCTCAATACATCCTTGGTTTTCAACTCCCTCTGTTTCCCTGGTCAAGTGACCCTTCAGAAGTACCCTCCATCAACCACTGGTTCCGGGAGAGCGAGAGGGTCTGGGATGAGGCTCCTCACCATCTCCAGCGGGCAGTTTGCAGACACACACACTATGCAGATGTCAGGTGAGGAGAAACGCCCATCTACCATCCGGGACAACTTGTCTGGCTCTCCAACCGAGACATTCATCTGCGACTGCCCTGCAGGAAGTTGAGTCCTCGATGCATCGGTCCCCTCCAGGTTGAACGATAAACTCCAGTTACCACCTCACTACCGCATCCATCCAGTATTCCACGTGTCACTGCTTAAGCCTCACTATCCTTCTGTTTGTACTCCCTCCACAGAGTCTGTCCAGGAAAACACGCCCCCCGAACCACCTGTCAAAGCCAATTCCATCTACTCTATTCAAGGTATCCTGGATTCCTGATGTCAAGGTGGTCGTTTGGAGTACTTGGTGGATTGGGAAGGATATGGCCCTGAAGAGAGGTCCTGGGTACCCATGGATGACATTCTCGACATCTCTCCTTACTGAGTTCCATCGCAGTCATCCGAGCCGGCTATGCGGCCGGCCACCACGAGTGTCTGAGTAGGGGGTATAGCAGGCTGGGATGCTGATGGCCACCACATAGTCTGCTTCAACAAATCCTAGAGAGGGGGGTAGGGTCACAGATCAGCTAGACTCTCTCACCTCCTTTACGCAACGATCACAATCACTCGAGTTCTAATCACCAACACCTGCATCCAATGTCTTGTGATCTTTGGAATTTGTTCCCTGGCAAATAGTTTTGGCTGAGGGCAAAGTGATGTTTCATAACTATATTTTTTTAGGATATTTAACTTGAAATATCCTAAAAGTATAAAGTAGTTGTAGCCTACTAGCATTGACTTTGTTTATTTATTGTATAGCTTCTTATACTTTTATAATCTCACCACTGGTTTATGCAGTAGAACAATTACTCCTAGTCGCCGTCTGTCGTCTCAAAGAGGAGCTACAAAGACGAGCGTGTCACGTATATTGGGCGGCTCGTCCGTTTGGTGAGGAGCGCGCGCAGTCAGCGGAGGCTTGCGCGAAGCCAGGCGAAAGTATAAACAAGGCTTTAGAACACAGAGACAGTGCATACAATGATCCGCTTACCGCTTAGAATGATTTTCTTCCCGACCCGATCCCACTAAATTTAGACCTTGTTTCCAGATTAAAATTTTTAAATAGTGACTGGGATAACAAATATAAAATATAAAACATTTATAAAAGATACAAAGCAATTGATAAATGGATTTGAGAGTTAAATTGCTGCAACTATGGCAAAAGTGAAGGTGCTTAAAGGCTCTGTGCATTGCACCAACAAGGATTAATCTTAAATCTAGATTAAATCAAGGTTTATCTAATAATTCGGTTGCACCCAACTTTAAACCTTGTTTAAAAATAAGCAGGTTTACATTTAAACCATTATTTTGATCCTGGATTTAATTTCTATTTAAAATGGATTAACTTTAATCCTGTTGCTTCATAACTTTAAACTCAGATTTAAATCTCAAATATGGATTCATTTTAAATTTACATGTGAGGAGGTTTAAATAAAATGAAGTGCACCTACAATTAAACTATGCAGATGACTGAACAGAGATAGAAACAGTGGGTCAGGTCTCAGAGAGGTGTTTATTACTAATACAAATGAAAAATAAAACAAATTGAGCTGTCGGGTCGTGACGCCTGCTATCGAGTTCGGGACTCATCTTGGTGTAGGACAAAGAAAAGAAGATGAGTATATTTAGCATTTAACGTCAGCTGTGATGATGATATGATGAGGTGAGCGCCAGTGATCGTGGCCGCACCTCGCATTTCTCACCCCTCTCCACTCGACGGACAGGGCGGTGCTGTGAAGAGCGGAGATAGTCACTCATGACAGTTGTTTTGGCATAAGTTACACTACTGGTGTGACTCGCAGGTGACGCTCTTTCTCAATCCCGCACCGGTCTCACTCGGTCCTCCCATGTCTCGCGCTCGTCTACCTTGCCACGTACCTCCATCGCCCCTCACAGGCCAGGGGGTACACCCGAGATGGCACCTACTCCCCCCGGGGGCCCAATCTCCGAGAGCAACAGGACGAGAGAGTGGAGAGAGGAAAAAAAAATTCTAGTCCGGTTCCCGGACACACTGCCGCTCGGTCCTCAGTCAGCCGAGTGGTTCTTCCTCGCGGTGCCATGCAATGGTACTGGACACTCGGTGGATGGCTCAATCCAGGTCCTGGTGGCTGGCGGTGGCTCCTCTGGTTGAGTCCCACGCTCCCTACTCCTCCCCTAAATGGCAGACGGCAGAAGGCTCCGGCTCACCGCAAGCGTCAGCAACTCCTCCGCTCCCTCTCGGACGACAGCCACCCCACCTCAACCCAGGGGCATGGCAGCGAGCTCTCCATCCCACTGGTCTCCACTCACTCCAGCACCATCGCCTCGGACAGCCACTCGCGGTCTTCTTTCATCCGCTTCACTAGTGTCGCTCGTCCTTATATGCCTCCGAGGTCCCTCATGAGAGGACTCGAGATCGCTCTCTCCTCCCTTGTCTCTCGCTCGTCTACCTCGCCACACTGCTTCTTGGAATAAATGCCCCAAGAGTTATAGAGCCAATTCAAGTGATCTGCAGTGTCAGTAATAAACCTTATGCAATTAAAACCAGGTTGGGATGGACAGTAAATGGTCCACTAAGAGGAGATAGTGGTGACCAGTCTGCCTTTGAAATCCTGTGAACTGTAACATCAGGAAATCCAGTTTCAAACTTGGGAGAGC
Organism: Paracanthobrama guichenoti; assembly: GCA_018749465.1. Classification (NCBI taxonomy): domain Eukaryota; kingdom Metazoa; phylum Chordata; class Actinopteri; order Cypriniformes; family Gobionidae; genus Paracanthobrama; species Paracanthobrama guichenoti. The sequence continues at coordinate 21,724,779 of CM031958.1, read as the reverse complement.
TTTGGCAACAACAATTCAAGCTTTATTTTCTTGAATGTAACACAAATTAACAAGTTGGGTTTTCAAGAGATCACAAATTCATTGAGATGGTAACAGACTAATTAAAGATTGTAGATGGTCATTATTCTATTGGCTTGCCTTTGAGGAAGAAAGATGTTCATATGCCGGACAACAGGACAATTGCTGAACAGCATGTGCTAAACCTAAAGAAAAAGTTGAAAAAGGATGTTTCATTTCATTCTGAATATTCTGTTTTCATGAAAGACCTTATTTCTAAAGGTTATGCAGAGAGAGTGCCAGCTGAGGACTTAAGACGTAGTGATGGTAAAGTATGGTACATACCCAATCATGGTGTCCATCACCCTCGAAAAGGAAAGCTCCAGGTCGTATTTGATTGTGGTGCTACATTTCAAGGGACATCTTTGACGTGATAACAAGATTCAGGAAGGAAAGAGTTGTGATCATGGCAGATATTGAAGCCATGTTTCATCAAGTGAGGGTGCCAAAGGATGATGCAGATTTGCTGAGATTTCTTTGGTGGCCTGATGGTGACCTTACTGAAAATATGGTTGGGTTGTGCATCTCTTTGGAGCTACTTTATCACCCAGTTGTGCAAATTTTGCTCTCAGAAGGTGTACAGAAGACAACAGAAGACAGAAGACTTCAGCAAGGAAGTAATCGATGCAATCTTGCATTGTTTTTATGTGGATGACTGTCTGTTGTCAGTAAATGGACTCCATCTTCTGGACTGACAGTACCTCTGTGCTGAAATATATCAAAAACAAAGTCTCTAGGTACCAAACATTTGTTGCCAATAGAGTTTCCAAATCAGTTCTCGATCATCACAATGGAGGTATGTGAACACTGCAATAAATCCAGCAGATATAGCTTCTTGAGGTTTGAGAGTGGAATAATTTCTGAAGAACAAGAATTGGGTGTTTGGACCACAGTTTCTTCTTTTGCCTGAACAGGAGTGGCCAGTTAATCCTGTTGACCTGGGTGAATGTTCACCAGATGATCTAGAGGTAAAAGGAAGTGTCACAGTCAATGCTGTACAAATAAAAGAGAAAATGGATGTTACGACTCACTTTATCCAGCATTTATCTTCTTGGAGAAAGAAGTCAGTGGCTTGGATCCTCGGATTTAAGCAATTACTCTTCAATCTAAGTCAGAAGAGGAAAGTCTTTAACAAAATATTGCATGAATGAAAACCAACAAAGACAACAACTGAAAGAGGAAATTAAGGCACAATGTGACAGAAGTGAGTTTTCTGTGGAGGAGCTAAAAAAAAGCTGAATTAGAGATAATTTGTTACTGCCAAAGAGAAAGATACTCTGATGAACTCTCAAACTTGCGGATTGGCAGACGTTTGAGTAGGGCAGTTATATCTGAAGAGTCAAAACATCCCACTATCCTTGCAAAGGACTTTCACATCTCAGACATCATTCTTACATCAAGAGGCGGGTCATGGTGGTCAAAATTATATGCTATCAAGGTTGCATCAAAAGTACTGGATACCTGGCGCTAGTGTAGCCATAAGGAAGATATTATCCAAGTGTGTGATCTGCAAGCGTTTACAAGCAGCACCAGGGCATCAACAGATGGCAAACCTACCTTTGAATGGGGTTTCTCCAGATTAATCTCCATTTATGTATGTTGGGGTTGACTCTTTTGGACCCTTTGAAATTAAGAGCAGGAGAAGTATCATGAAGAGATACAGAATTATCATCACATGCCTAGCCATTTGTGCAATTCATATTGAAGTGGCACCATCATTGGATACTGATTCCTTTATTAATGCACTGCGACGATCTTGGAAATCCATTCGGACAATGGCACAAATTTTCTTTATAATATACAGTAATTATTATCGAGTTATAATAATTAGGGGCTGGGATGTAGGAGCCATGTAAGGTGAAAGTCATGTGACCAAGAGGAGTGTCATTAATTAAGTGGGGTTAAGACACCTGTTGAGTGTGTGTGTGTGTATGTGTGTTAGCATGGAAGAATGGGGGTGAGTGCAGGACCGCATATTTTTGTTGACCGTGCAACCTGTATAAATAGAACAAGCTGCAAGGATTGGTGTGTCACATACGTTTTTCCTGCACTCAGCTCCCTAGCAGTTTTGGATTGTTTTTATTGTGCCACTACAACAGTCTTTGATCTGGAAATGTACTCCCGCGCCACAAAAAAACTGATCCTGATTGCAGACCTCCATAGTCCCCATCATAAAACAGTCCCCATCATAAAATAATTTAGTTGTAATTATTTAAAGGGTTAGTTCACCCAAAAATGTTTATGTCCTAATTTATTCACCCTCATATCGTTCCAAACCCAAAAGATTTGTTCATCTTCGAATAACACAAATTTAGATATTTTTTATGAAATCTGAGAGATTTCTTTCATTCCATTGACAGCTACACAACTACCACTTTGATGCTACAAAAAGTTCATAAAGAGATCGTATAACTAATCCATATGAATTGAGCGACTTTTTTGAAGAGCCTTGATCGCTTTATTTGATCTAGCAGATTGAATATAGGCTTTTATTCACAAATAAACATTGATCAGTGAACACAACCAGATGCTCAACCATTGTTGCTTTAATGCACGAAAACAAATCTCAATGGTTCCCATTCAGTCGGTCACTCTCGACGCCACGTCGGAGTACCAACAAATAGGAATCTCGCTCGTGAGAGCCAATCTACTTTGAGTGTAACTAAACGAGCCAATGCACATTGGCATGCAGTGATTGCACCAGGTGCTCATGCCACACCGTGTGGGTATAAATGAGACACAGGTGATTGCATCAAATCAGCATTTTGCTTCGGAGCCGAGTGGTAGATGTTGACAACAGATATCACTCCTTACTTCGCAGTCCTAACTGAAGACGGAAGCCACCTTTCGGAAGCGATCTCTTCAGTCAGTGTTGGTGTGACGGCACAGCAGCAGGTCGTGTGGTTTTTTTGATCTTCTCTCTTTCTTGTTTGTCAGAACAATCACAAGGGCTGTTCTCAGCTGGTTCGGTGCGCTAGGTGGAGAGCGCTGAAAAGCCGTTCCTACGGCTGGTAAGAGAGCACCTTTGTGTGAGAGAGCATGCACGTCAGACTGCACAATCCCCTGACTGTGTTGCCGCGACCTTCTGAAAGAGCCTACACAGATAGAGCTTGCATCTTTTTCAAGATGACATTCTATCTGTGTGCTTCTGGATTCAGTGGTTACCTGTCACCGAGGGATGGCCACCAGCACCAGCTATGGATGACTCATATTCTCACTGCGGGAACATGATCATCTCGGAGTTGCGGTCGAAGCTCCATCTCGCAAGGGGTGGAGCCCCCGTGCCTCTACCTCAATCTAACCCTCCACAAAGGACGCGACAGAGTTGGTCCCTCCAGCCAATATGAAGACCGGCTTCTACAGCCTGTACTTCATTGTACCCAAGAAGACCGATGGGTTATGGCCAATCTTGGACCTGCGAGTCCTGAATCGGAGCCTTCACAAGCTACCGTTCAAGATGCTCACGCAGAAACACATTTTCGAATGCATCGGTCCCCAAGATTGGTTTGCAGCGATCGACCTGAAGGACGCGTACTTTCATGTCTCGATTCTTCCTCGACACAGGCCGTTTCTGTGCTTTGTGTTCGAGGGTCGAGCATATCGATACAAAGTCCTGCCCTTCGGGCTGTCCTTGTCACCCGTGTCTTCATGAAAGTCACGGAAGGGGCCCATGAGAGAACAGGGCGTTCGCATCCTCAATTATCTCCAGTCCAGGGATCAGGTGTGCGAACACAAGGGCCTGGTGCTCAGACACCTCAGCCAGTTGGGTCTTTGTGTCAACTGGGAAAAGAGCAAACTCATCCCTGTGCAGAGGATCTCTTTTCTCTGTATGGAGTTGGATTCGGGTGAATCCATTCGGCAGCCATGGCGGCAATAACATCACTCAGCCTGCTTCATATGAGACCACTTCAGCATTGGCTACACGGCCGAGTCCCGAGATGGGCGTGGCAACTCGACACTCACCGGCCTGATGCCAGTCCTTCAGTCCATGGTCAGACCCTTCAGGCCAGAGTGCCCCTGGAACAGGTGTCCAGGCACGCTGTGGTTTTCATAGATGCCTCTGCCATGGGCTGAGGAGCCACGTATAACCGGCATGCAGTGGTTTGGGTTTGGACGGGCCTGCACCTGCATTGGCACATCAATTGACTCGAGTTGCTAGCAGTACATCTATCCTCAAAGGGCGGTTTACAGGGCAAAGATGTACTGGTCCACACGGACAACACTGCAACCGTTGCGTATATCAACCGACAAGGTGGTCTGCGCTCCTGTCGCAACTCGCCCGCCATCTCCTCCTCTGGAGTCAGAAGTGTCTGAGGTCGCTTCGGGTTATTCATGTCCCTTGTGTGTTCAACCGTGTGGCCGACGAGCTGTTCAGCTGATCTGGAGACAGTTCGGGGTGGCACAGGTCAACCTGTTTGCCTCCCCAGAAACGTCCCACTGCCAGTGGTTCTATTCGCTGACTGAGGGTACACTCAGCACGGATGCCCTTGCGCACAGCTGGCCCCAGAGGCTGCGCAAATATGCATTTCCCCCAGTGAGCCTACTTGCACAGACTCTGTGCAAGGTCAGGGAGGACGAGGCCCAACCGGACCTGGTTCCCAGAACGTATGCTCCTTGTGACAGCCCCTCCTTGGCCGATTCCTCTGAGGAAGGACCTTCTGACTCAGAGACGGGGCACCCTGTGGCACCCGCATCCAGACCTGTGGAAGCTTCATGTCTGGCCCCTGGATGGGACACGGAGGTTCTAGGTGATTTACCCCAAGAGGTAGTTAACACCATCCCTTCGGCACGAGCACTGTCTACAAGACAGGCTTACGCCTTGAAGTGGAACCTGTTCGTCGAGTGGTGTTCTTCTCACCGAAAAGACCCCCAAAGATGTTCGATTGCGTCTGTGCTTTCCTTCCTGCAACAAGGGTTGGAGCGTAGGCTGTCACCCTCCACCCTCAAGGTCTATGTTGCTGCAATATCCGCCTATCACAACCATGTAGAAGGTAAGAGGGTTGGGAAGCACGACCTGGCCGTCAGGTTCCTTGGGGGGCGAGACTGTTAAATCCTCCTCGCCTCGCCTCGCCTCGCCTCCCCTCCATACCCTCTTGGGATCTTGCTCTGGTGCTCCGAGCACTTCAGAATGCCCCATTTGAGCCTTTACAGTCAGCAGAGCTAAAGATTCTGTCTATGAAGACTTTGCTGTTGGCTGCATTGGCCTCCATCAAGAGGGTAGGGGACTTGCAGGCATTTTCGGTTGACAAATTGTCCCTAGAGTTCAGGCCGGGTGATACCCACGTGGTACTAAGACCCGAGCCTGGCTATGTGTCCAAGGTTCCTACCACTCCCTTCAGGGACCAGGTGGTGAACCTCCAAGCGTTGCCCCAAGAGGAGGCAGACCCAGCCCTAGCTTTGCTCTGTCTCATCCACGCTCTGCGGATCTACGTGGATAGAACCTCAGATCAGCTCTTTGTCTGTCACGGAGGCCAGCAGAAGGGAAAGGCTTTCTCCAAGCAGAGGATGGCCCACTGGATAATGGATGCCATCACCTTGGCTTACCAAGCACAAGGTGTGCCCCATCCGCTCATGGTGCAAGCACACTCTACTAGAAGTGTTGCATCCTCCTGGGCGCTGGCATGTGGCGCCTCGCTGTCAGACATCTGTAGAGCTGCGGGCTGGGCGACACCCAACACATTCGCTAGATTTTATAGCCTACGTGTAGAGTCGGTCTCCTACTGTATTCTCACCTCAAACGGGTAGAAGCACTGAGAGGCCCCGGCTCTTGTCGGCTTGCTGCATCAGGCCCATTGCCGCTGAATCCTTGAGAACCAGTATTGAGCTGGGGTTATATGAGTGACCCTGCGGGGATCCCATATATTCTTCCACAGTCGCTCCTCCGGGAACCCCATGTCTTTCCATCACTGGGACTGAGCCCCCTCCTCCGTTGCGGGCTACGGCTCAGCATTGTACTCCACATAACTCCTTTGGGGTATGATGTGGGCTCCGCAGCATCCCCTTCTCTAGGGCATGCTTTTCCAGCGTTATCCAATAATCACTGCGGAATAGGTGTCACTGGAATCACTGGGTCATGCAGAACAGCAGTGATGGACTTCCCGGGCACTGGAATGGGGCAGAGGCCATGGCACTTCAGTAGGGATTCCTATTTGTCGGTACTCCAACGTGGCGTCGAGAGTGACCGACTGAATGGGAACGTCTCGGTTACATATGTAACCCTCATTCCCAGAAGGAGAGACCGGAGACGCCACGTCCCATCGCCATGTCCTCTGTACCGGCATGGCATGAGCACCTGGTGCAATCATTGCATGCCAATGTGCATTGGCTCATTTAGTTACACTTGAAGTAGACTGGCTCTCGGAAGCAAGATTCCTATTCGTCGGTACTTCGACGTGGCATCTCTGTTCCCTCCTTCAGTGAACGAGGGTTACAGGCGTAACCGAGGCATTCTCGTACGTGAGCTTCTGTTTACCATACTGTAACTGTGTGTGTTGAAGGTTTATATATGAATTTAAAATATATATATATATTTTTATCAACTAAAGCAATCGTGTCTCTTCAGAAAATGTTGTCTAAAATGCTTGCTTCATATGGATTAGTTTATATGATCTCTTTATGTACTCTTTATGTGAAGCGTCAAAGTGGTAGTTGCATAGACTCAATAAAGGGACAGAAATCTCACAGATTTCATTAAAAATATCAAATGAAGTGTATTTCGAAGATGAACTAAAGTCTTACGGATTTGGAACGACACGAGTAAATGAGTTTTCATGTTTGAGTGAACTAACCCTTTAAATTTGTTTTAATTCATTTTTAATTGTAGTTAAATTGTATTAATTAACCAGGGGTATCGTAAACATAAAAATTAAATAACCCACATGAAAGTATTATACAATTTATATAGAACCTTTTTGGCATAAAGGGTTCTTTAAAATTGAGTCAAGAGCCCTTGACCTCTATACAGAACCCCACTGAAGTATCAAGATCAGTAGCGAGCAGAGATCACACACAACTAGACAGTCCAATAATGAAATCAAAGCCGGGGTGTTATCCAAGGACCAGAACCAATGACAAGAGCAAGAGTCCACACCATGATGTTGACCAGTGTATTCTGGAACTGAAAACCACAGCACTAACTGGGCAGAGAACAGGGATGAAAGCAAAACGAAAACTAGATCAACAAAACCAGGAGAAAGGCATGTGTCAATGTGAGATGCATAAAACACACTGACAAATAAACAGATTAGAAGGAAGAGAATTTAAAGCAGACATTATGCACTGATTGCAGAGCACAAGTGCGGCCTCCACGCGGAACGAAAAATAAAAAAAACAAGACTACAGAGATCAAATTTGAGTCCTTAAAAGAAGTACAACAATATATGAGCATTTAACATTGCTTGGTAACTGTATTATTATATTTGTGTTATTTGACAATTTTGGATACTCTTTTGTGAATATTATAATTTTACTTTATAGTGTTATTGTAACACTATATTACATTATTGTAACATGAATGTGCTGTTATCTCTCACTTATTTTGCAGGTGTTTCTCAAGTGTTGGACGCACATCTCCTGGAGGCCAGACTCTTTCCATTGGAAATGGCTGTGGAATAAAAGCCATTGTTGAGCATGAGTTTCTCCATGCACTAGGATTTTGGCATGAGCAGTCAAGATATGACAGAGATGATTATGTGACCATCAAATTTGAGAACATCATAAAAGGTTGCCTTGTATTTTTATTATTTTGTTTTTAACTATTATTTGTTTGTTTTTTTAGGAAAAGAGCAAAACCGTTATACATACAGACATACTGATTCCAGTGTCCATTCAACTAATCATCATAAATACTTAAATAAGCCATTCTTTATGAACAATCACATTAATAACTCCATTAGTCTTTATTTTCAGAGCAAGTGCACAATTTCAATAAATACAGTGAGAACATGACCACCACCCAAGGCACTCCATATGACTATTACTCTGTGATGCATTATGATAAAAATGCCTTCAGTAATGGTAATGGATCCACGATAATCACCAAGCGTCCTGAGTTCCAAGATGTGATTGGTCAACGCCTGGACATCAGTGAATATGATGCGATAGAGCTCAACAAACTCTATAAATGCAGTGAGTATTTAACACAGATTGTTTTATTTGGACTTTTATAGATTTTATAGTTTTGTAGTATATGATTCTATGCTAAATGAAATGTTGCAGTTTGTGGTTGTTAAATATTTCAATAGGACTTAAAGTCTGATGTAAGAGAGACCAGAGAAAACATGTCATGAATTGATTTTGCCTCAGTGTTTGTCTGTTTGTATTACAGGTTCCTCGATCTCTTTCCTTGATCACTGCAGTTTTGATGACGAATCTCTGTGTGAGATGAGCGTCTGTTCCGCTGCTGATTATGGCTGGCAGAGAGTGAAGTCAGTGAAAGGTATCAATGTGACTGACCACACCTACTTGAGCAAAGAACAGAATGGTGAGATCTGTTACTGTCAGTCAGTCAATGGACAGTGTCTGTTTTGGCATCACAGGAAGTGATTTATACTAATTACACAAAAATAAATGCTTCACTTCCATCCACAGTTGCAGTCACTGTATCACCACGTTGCACACAACTATTCACCTGTTTTCATGCCTGCAGGGACGTCTTTTTTCATGCACTTCAGCACTGAGGGCAGAAACGAGAGTGACACAGCCAGAATGGAGAGCAAGACAATAACCCCTAAAAGAGACTGCAAAGTCCAGTGCCTGCAGTTCTACTACTATCACAGTGGTAATGAGTCTGACCAGCTCAACATCTGGATCCGAGAGTACCAGAATGATACAGACACCAGAGGAACTCTCAGACTTATGGATCAGATCACAGGTCTGTCTCTTCCTCAAGTGCTGTACATATTACAGGGGAAAAACACATGTAGGCCTATGCTTTTAAAATGTTCCTAAAATGCTTAATTGTAGTTTCATTTCTTGCAGAACTCCCTGGTAATTACTGGAAACTGCATCATGTGTCACTGAATGCAAATAAAACCTTCCAAGTTGTATTTGAAGCTCGTAAAGGAGCTGGAAACTCCAGTGGAGGCTTCTCAGTGGATGATATCAATATTTCAGAGACTGAGTGTCCCCACACATGGCAGATAAGGGACTTTTCAATAAGGGAATCCTCAACATATTACAGTCCATTGTATTACTCCAGTGATGGTTATCGCTTTCAGGCTGCATTAGAAGTGTATCAGAATTACCTTTATATGTATGTTCATTTGGTATCTGGTGAATATGATGACCAGTTGCAGTGGCCTTGTCCATGGAGACAAATAACCTTCCAGATGCTCGACCAGAATCCACACATACAGAAGCGCATGTCCTCTGAGCAAAGCATCACCACTGACCCTGCTTTGATTTCTTCCAGTGAGAATCTGATTATTTTTCTGTATCTTCACACACACACACACGTTTATATGCAGCATTTTACTACAATGCATTGTTATCTCTAACTTCAAAGGGCTTTTTAAATGACACATTTTGTTATAACAGATGGCACATATTACTGGGACAATCCTCGAAAAAATGGAACTCGAGTCACCATCGGCAACGAGTCTGTATTTGTGGGTACTTGGGTTCATACATATGCCATAAAACAAGATGATCTGACTAGAAGAGAGTTCATCAAGGGTGGTGACATCATATTTCTCTTCAGCATGCAAGGTAGGTTTTTGTAAAGTACAAAATGGGCAGAATAAGGGCCGGTTCGCATAGAACACTTTTTATTTTTATTTTTATGGAAACGTGCTAGACAAACGTCTGTGATCGCAGCATCTCACTGCTTTTTCACATCTTGTAAATTAATTCTGCTTCTTAAAACTGGCCTTAGAAACCTTCATTCTTTTCCATTCCGTTCACGTTTCACAAACACGTTCTGTGTGTGGCTATGATGGCATGAATTCAAATAGGTGGCTGTGATATTAGCTGAAATGTTCTGAGAACATTTAGCTAAATGTTGTTTAATAATCCTGAATACTTTTTCATAGATATCTCAGGGTTACTTCAGAAAGACTCTCTACCCTGCCCTAAAGTGACGGTGAAGAATTTCAACATTTCTCTTGATGCAAGTGCCCAGACAAGACCGTGTGTTATAAGGTGAATATCCATTTAACTTTTGTTGTAAACTTGTGAAAAATAAAAAAGGCAGGCATAATGAAAAATCAAACACTATATTTAAGATAGGGTATGAGAGAATGTGCTATATTTGTGTGAATCTAATCATGACTAGATGGCATTAGGCACATCATGCACCAACCCTTTAAATGTGACTATATTCACAATACAGCAAGACAACAATGACTAATTGCCTTTATAAAACGGTTACCACAAAATATTAAAACTACACTATGAAACTTTTGGCCCTCCAACGGAAGAATAAAACTTCAGAAGAACATGGTTTAGTAGTACAGAGCCCCAAAAGCAGGGGTATTCAATTAAAGTACCAAGAGGTCCAGTCTCTATATTCCCTTCCCAGTCCGCTGTTTTTTTTTTTTTTTTTAAGAATAGTTGTAAATTTCCATCTGGCCACCTGTAATGCTTTGTAAAAAAAAAAAAAAATCCCAAACAGCCAAAATAGTAATGGTATGGGCCCACAGAGCCAAAGCAGTGGCGTCTGATAATTTGAATATTTCATCAGTCCAATTAGATATGAATATTAAAAGGTATCCAATGTTTCCATGTTTCTGCTACTGTTGTTAATAACTATGGGTTTAAATGTGGCACTTTAGCTCTTTAGAATTAGAAGGTGATAGAAACAACATACACGAAACGGAAAGGGCTTTTGAATGAAGCACGTTTGGCTCTAAATAAAAATATTAAGAGGATATATCGCTAAAAGATCATTACCATAAACAACACTTTACAGGAAAATGGTGCTACCATTATTATGTATCGCTATTTGAGGATACTGCCATAAAGGGACATGGTGGTGAAAAAACAAACAAACATGAGATAGAATTAAGAAAGGAGGGAAATAATAAGCTATTTAAAAAAATATCTTTGCATTCTCGCAAATGTTTTGCGTTCCCCTGAGAAACTTTGCCTTAAGTTTTTTGGGGGATAAAACACAAACGTTTGCGACAGAATGCAAAAGCTTTGGAAAATACTTTTTGTGTGTGTGTTAAGTAAAGACATGGCTTAGAAGATGTTTTTTGCACTTTCATTAATAACATTTTAGGCCATTTTTTATTAAAAAAAGCAACATAAAAATCAATATTTATTAATCAAATTCAAAGAGCAATTCTTAGGAAATAGTTTTAGCCACCTCGTACAAATTCATGAGAAAGTGTTGGTTCCTTGCATATAAGGACAGAGCTTTGTCATTTTAAATGATTATTGTTTAAAACAGTGTTCAGAGTTTACTGAAGGAAATTAGATGCATTATTGTATCATCTGATGAAATAAACCTAACAGTATCTTCCCTCCTAGAGTTCTTCCAACATCTGATCAGACCATTTCAACAACTTCTACACCAAAACCCACTAAGTAAGCCACAATCACATATGGTCCGATTTTTTTTTTTTTTTTTTTTTTTTTTTTTTTTTTTTTTTTTTTTTTTTTTTTTTAAATGTGGATGGAAATTGTTGAAAGAATTCCTACATTTATTTTTATTTTATGACTTTATTGACTGTACATATTAAGCAATAATATTTGGGAGGTATGATGTGTTATAACGTGTAGGCTATATAGTCATCAACTAAAGAGTGTTGTGAGTGATGTACAGTAGCTATCACAAATAAAACAGATATCACGTTAAATTATACATTTAGTAAAATGAAACTTATCACTTATTGCATGAACACTCCAAGCTGTTCAGTATCAAAATGTATACGATGAAATTTATATTTTCTATTGAGGTGCCATTGTGTAGGCAGACAGTGTTTTGAATTTATCATATTTATCATCACATCTGTATTTCTCTCCTCTTTTAGTGAATGTCTGGACATATTTTGCAATTCCAGTGCCAAGACTGTTTCTTCTCTGATCCTCTTGGTGGTTTGCCTCCTTTTGCTGGTGGATTAAACATGAGAAGCCGCTATTAATCACCACCCAGTGTCCGATTACACGAGTTGTTCCTGATGTAAAGAACATGTAAAGTTCCTGGGCTTGATACCATTGAATGTTCATTTAATTAAGCTCTTTACACAGATTGTGTCTATATTCTCTTGCCTGTGATAAAGCAATCAACATGTTAATCTTAACTCTAAAATCCAATGATTACAAGTGCATATATCTTTAATATTTCACAGATTCTCTTTAAAGGTGATTAAATGTTTTGCAATATCTAAGACTCTCTAAAGTGCCAAATTATTGAAACATTTTGGTGACATCTAGTGGTATCATATGGTAGAGCTGCCACTTATCTAGCAGACAAAACATCTCCTGGATCACATGTAACAGACAAAATAAAGAAAATCAATTGGACAGCAGGAAGATTTCACTGAGAACAGCAACTGCATTTTCATAAGAGTTCACATACTATGTTCTATACAATAGATGTAAACTTTTGGTAGGCTTAATAAGGTTTCTTTGCTGTCTTATGGATATCTAAAGAGAATTGAATCAAAGATTAATCTCTGATATGGCGAAATTAACCCGCCTGAGCAATCAAGATCACGCAACATTTGGATAAACAAAATGTATTGAAGAGATATTAATGTGCACTTTAGTGACCAATCTAAAAGTCTTAACACTGTAGGACATACTGTATGTGTTTTTGTGACATGCTTTTGACCAATCACAGGCTGTAGCTCCTATCCCATCCTCTAGATATTCAGGAGTAAATACAAGACGTTTTAACATTTGGTGGTATGCTAACTTTTGTATTGGTGCCACTGGCACATCCGGTTGGAAGTTGTGACATACCTGGTTTTGAGTTTTGGCCTATTCAGATGAATTTTGATCATTTGTAGTGCACATGCCACTTGAAGTTACAGCACAATAGTGATGTGACAACTAGAGTTCCCTTTCGTCCAGTCACTCCGAGTAATGTCAGTGACTGATGAATCATCTTCGAGATCTACAAAACGTCCAATGGCAGTGCCAGTTCCATGGCCATGCGGAATTTGCATAGCGTAACTCCGCCCCACAGCATGGGCATATAAAGAACTATGCTGGCACAGCGCATTATGTTTTTCTGCTTTGGAGCCAAGAGCATCTCTTCACTCCTGCAAGCCCGAATTCTGAGTTCTAACTCAGTTCTTCGAGACAAGCGGTTCTCCAGAGTGTTGGTGTGACGGCGCTTTCCAGCGATCTCACATTGCCTGCCTGCTGATCTGTGCAGTGATCTGCAACAGCTGTGTGTGTTTTCCCTGGGCACTTCGACACTCTGCAGAGCTTTCCTCTCACAAAAAGTTTTTTTTGGTTCGCCCGCGCACTTTCGGGTGCGATCGATCTCCATTGCCGTCTGATGGGCACAATCACTGCTTGACGTGTTTGGGATTCAGCACGCTGTGCTCCACCTTAGGGCGTGTCAGCACTGCTCCGGTCAGACCTAGAGTTGACAGCCATGTTATCTTGGGCAGCCGCGGGCCTCGGGCTGGTGTGGTACTTCCCGTTGTCACAAGCGCTCGCGGTTGAACGATCGGTTTTGGGGTGGCACCTGACAGCTGTCGGGCCCCGCCCCCAATGCCTTTCACCCAAGGTACAGGAGGAGCTTATGTGGTCCTGGAAGTCCCTGTGTCTTCCCGTGACCGTTCGGTGGCCTCCTCTCCTTCTCTGCCCTCGATGGGACCACGGCCTTAGGGTACACTGGGGTCCCCCCAGTTGGACACTCTGTTGCGCACTACGGTGGTGTCCACGGAGTGCTTCGACGTGGCCACCACCCCTTTGACCCCTCCTCTCAGAGCAGACCCCCGTGGAACACACGTCCTTCACTGGTCTCCTCTGTCAGAACACAGCTGCTGAACATGCCCCCACACCAGGACGCTATGCCTCCCACGTCCAGACCGATCACGCTGCCTCGCTACCCCACCCGGGGTACCTCTATGGTCCGAATGACCCCGTTGGTGCGGTTCTCGGGAGCCTGGCTAGAGCTTCCAGGACTGTCCCGCTGGGTCACGAAGACCATCAGGCTAGATTTGTCCCCTCGCGTCTTTACGAAGATTGTCGAGGCAGCCCTTGCGCCACTCAAGCAGCACAGGGTTCGCATCCTGAACTACCTTGACAACTGGCTCACACTGAGTCACGCTCAAGAGCAGGGGTGCGAACACAAAGATCTAGTGTTCCAGCACTTTTCTCGGTATAGAAATCGACTCGGTTGCCATGTGCAAGTCACTGCTGACTTGCCTCCGTCAAATCGAGAGCAAGAGTGCGGTTCCACTGAAGTTATTTCAGAGGCTCCTGGGGCATATGGCATCTGCAGCCGCGGTAACGCCGCTCGGATTGCTTCATATGAGACCGCTTCAGCACTGGCTTCGCGATCAAGTCCCGAAATGGGCATGGCAGTCAGGCATGCTCCGGGTCCCAGTGACTCGGGCCTGCCTGCAGACCTTCACCCTGTGGTCGAACCTCACCTTCTACGGGCCGGCGTGTCCTTAGAGTGAGTTTCTAGGTATATTGTTGTATCAACAGATGCCTCTGCCTCAGGCTGGGGTGCCATGTGCAATGAACATGCTGCCGCGGGCTCCTGGAAAGGACTCCAGCGACACCTGCATGTCAATTGCCTCGAGTTGCTGGCAGCACGGTTTGCCCTTCACCGCTTCAGAGCGCTGATCAAGGGTCAACACGTACTAGCCCGGTCAGACAACACGGCCACAGTAGCATACATCAACCATCAGGGTGGTCTGTGCTCCCGCCATATGTCTCAACTCGCCCACCAACTCGTCTTATGGAGTCAGAAGCATCTGAGGTCCCTTCGTGCTGTCCATGTCCCAGAAGACCTGAACCATGCAGCCAACAAGCTCTCACGGTTTCAGCCGCTTCTGGGGGAATGTAGACTCCATCCCCAGATGGTCCAGCTGATTTGGGAACAGTTCGGCGACGTGCAGGTAGACCTGTTTGCCTCCCACGACTCTTCCCTCTGACGTCTGTATTATTCCCTGACCGAGGGTGCACAGCTGGGCAAATATGCGTTTTCCTCAGTGAGCCTTCTCGCACAGGTTCTGTGCAAGATCAGGGAGGACAAGGAGCAGGTCCTTTTGGTCATCCCGTACTGGCACGGCCGGACCTGGTTTCCAGAACTGGTACTCCTTGCGACAGCCCCTCCCTGGCCGATTCCTCCTCTCTCAGAGACGGGGCACCCTATGGCACCCACGTCCCGATCTTTGGAACCTCCACGTGTGGCTCCTGGATGGGACATGGCAGGTTTGGGTACCCTACCACCTCCGGTGGTGGCTACCATCACTTCCGCTAGGGCAGAGTCTACTAGACATGCCTATGTGTTGAAGTGGAACCTCTTCGTCCCTGGTGCTCTTCTCGCCAAGAAGACCCCTGGAAAAGCCCAATCGGGTCCGTGCTCTCGTTTCTCCAGGAAGGGTTGGAACGAAGGCTGTCTCCTTCCACCCACAAGGTATACATGGCTGCTATATCTGCCCACCACAACCTCTTGGAGAACAAGAAGGCAAGTCAGCACAACCTGGTCATCGGGTTCTTGAGGGGCGAAAAAGAGCATAAACCTGAAGGAAAATTTTTCTATTGTATTAATAAGGTTTATCTCTCTGTTTTTAGTGATTGTATAGACATTTCTCGCAATTTCAGTGTCAAGACAGCTTCCTCTCTGATCATCTTGTAGCTTTTTTTTTTTTGGCTAGTGAGTTAATCATGAGAAATCACTATTATCACAGCCCTACATCTGACTACACAAGAGTTCAATGCCAGAGAACTCCATCTATCTTCAGCTTTCTGGGATATGATAGCTAAATGTGTATTGTTAAAGAAAGGAGCTGAATGAAAGGAGTTGAACAGAAGGGTTTATATTCATTTATCTACAATCAATGTTATTCTTAGAGTAAATCTGCTTTGCTGACATCTTGACCAAACTTTCAATTCATACTTGGATTTTCTAATTCTTTCACTATCATAACGGTCAACATGACTTTTTTCCATTTTGCTTCCCAGTTCATCCTTCCATTGACTCTCAATCTTTGACAGTATCTGGTACAGTATAACCTAGTATGAATCAAATCAATGAAGGCATGAGATACCTACATCACAAACATGAAATCTCAGCAGATGGCAGTAGAGCGCTGATTCTGACATACATTTCTCCACAAAATGCAAGACCTTGAAAAACAGTGATGCTAACTTGGTAACAAGTAATGGATAAGGGCGGTCACTATAGAATAAAATTTAGATGATTGTTTAAGTATACAACAATGATCTATACTTTGAGCCATTTTAGTGTGTTTGGTTTTTATTCTGGTCTCCCAGAATAGAAAAGTTACATTAAAATGTAAAGACAAAGGCAGAGATACTAGTCTATACAACCTTGACTGATTTGTTAAATGAAAAACATTTGTCCAACTTTGTGTTCCTTTTAGCCACACACTGCATATTTCACATGTCATGCCCTTCACTGTTTAACAGTATCCCTGAGGATCATTTATGGACTGCCATACCCAAACCTGAATGTGTGACCTCAGGTTGGTTGAGGAAACCCCCAGCTGGGTACGGATGAAGTGGGAATCTCCCTTCTCAACTTAAGTAGCTTCTCATTGCGCTGACCCTCAGTTTCTATGGCGTCCTGCTCCTCAAGTGATTGACGAATGAGGGACTTGAGCAAGGGCAGTCCAAGGCCAGTTGTGGCAGAGACTGGGACGATGTGCGTAAAATGCATTAGTGTTTTAGGGGTGATGTCCTCAGGAAAGTTGTGGCTTGATTCTAGAGAAGCAGAGCATCAAGCGTCATTATCAATCAAGGAGAAATGCACGTACACAGTCATCAAGAACTCTTTACAGATCAATGCAACGGAACAATCACATGTATTTGTGGCAGAAACTTGAGACTGCCAAAATGGTCAAGTACAAATCACAGAACAAATAACCATCTTCAGGGAAAAATTGCAGTAGCCTATATATTTATGAAAGAATGGTCATCCTCAAGAGTGTTTTTTAAACAACTGCATGAAAAAGAATACAACCACTTTACTGATAAAAGCATCTGTGTCACGTTGAATTTCTGACGCACCTGCTATATACCTAAAATAACAAAACAAAAAAGCTAAGTCTAAACATAATCTGTGACTAATATATGTGATATTACCTTTATAATAAATCATCCATAAATAGCTTGTTTGCTTCCAATAATACCTACCTTCCTGGTTCTCCAAGTGAGCTTCCAGCTCTGTGAGCCGGACCTGAGCCTCAGGGAGGTCCATCTTATTTATGACCAGGATGGCTGGCTTGCCTAACAGTTCCTCCTTATACAATTCCAGCTCCTGATTAACAAAGAAGATCAAGAGCAAGTTATGCAGCACAATCTTGTATGCAGAATTTTTTATTGGAAAAAAAAAAAAAAAAAACAGTAGCGTTTTATTAGATCACATGGGTTTTAAATATATATATTTTTTTACTTATATATATATTTTGTGTGTGTGTGTGTGTGTGTGTGTGTGTGTGTGTGTGTGTGTGTGTGTGTGTGTGTGTGTGTGTGTGACTGTTCAAATGTTTAGGGTTTAGACTAAGGTTAGGACTTTTTTTGTTGATGTTTTTGAAAGAAGTCTCTTATGCTCACCAAGGCTGCTTTTAAAAAAATACAGTACAATATACTGTGAAAGATTAATTTAAAATAACTATTTTAATATATTTGATAATGTCATTTATTTCTGTAATGGCAAAGCTACATTTTCAACAGCTATTATTAGCTTATTTGGTGCTCAAGAAACATTTCTTATTATTATTGTAGAAAACAATTCAATGCATTTGTCGAATTAATTAGAAAATTAATTATTAATATTAATTTCTTTCAACAACAAATTTTTTTACATTTTTAAAAATTAAAATTAAAATCTTGAGCCCCAACCTTTTGAGCGGTAGTGTATTTATTTTTTTACCTTGGTTAAAAGCAGTACGGTTTCAAATGCAGACCTAAATGGGGTGTTACCAGCTAGCTGAAACCCACAGACGTCGACCTGAAACATCAGAACATGAGATTATTATACAACTCTCCCAGTCCTTAACATTAAGTTCACAACATAATCGACTGAATGCAGTACCACAAACATGAGCTGCTTGGTTCTTTCCACATGCTTGAGAAACTTGTGTCCCATGCCTTTATTCACGTGAGCACCTTCAATGAGTCCTGGTAAGTCTGCCACTGAAACCTTCAGAGAAAAATAACTTCTGCAACTCATTCTAACATCAGTCTGAAGAAAAGTGTATTATAATGACACTACATATAACAGAAAATCATATTTGCTAAAGGTCTGTTTATCAAAAATGTAACTGTATATTGCAATTTTTGGTTTATTTCTCTTTATGGGAGAAGGTCAAAACCAAGCTTGTCAAGCAGTATTCAGAATCAATCTTATTTAGTTATATCCTTAAATTAAAAACAAAGACTCTTTCACACAATTGCTAGAACTACAATACGTTGTGACACGAGTGAATAAAATGAGTTCAGCACATTTTGAAGAGTGTCTTCCTACCTGCTTGTGGTCATCATACATGATCTTTCCGATTTCAGGTCTTAAAGTTGTAACTGAGGTGGGAATAAAAAACAAGGGATAATTATAAAATAATTACATTATTATAAAGACAACATTTTATATATTATATTTCAAATTTCTTATGTAAATATTTGTATGAAGATTTAACACCTGAGACATAAACTGAACTGAAGTTTCACAGACATTTGACGAACAGAAATGCAATGAGTCCCAGAAAGGGAGGTCAATCAATATCAAAAGCAGCAGTGAACCGGAAGTAGCAAGTGAGTTTTCTTCAGTGCCGTGACGTATTTCCAAGTGAAACGGAATATTGAATAGAGGGCAGGGTTTTACTTCAGCGCTCCTCCTCTCCTCTCATAGCAGACTAACGGTTGGAGGGGAGTGGTTAAGCATTTTCAAACCCAAGCTGTCAAACTGACATCATCTGAGAAGGAACGCTGTTTCCAGACTGGAAGTTACTTTTCAGATTTTGATTAAAGATTACCGCGACAATCTATTTTTTTCTGTGTATTAACTTGCAGATTAATTGTTCACCCTAAGACCTGTAATGTGTGCTAACAAAGTAAATAGGGTCAATTTTGATTTCATGAGGACTTTAATAACTTTTTCACAATAATTGTTTATGGTTCACTGAACAAGCATGAAAAACATGGTTTAAACCCTTTTCAATAAAGATCTGTACAACGCATTTAGATTTTACAAAACTATATTTAAAATACAGTATCCTGAAAATGGGACGTTTCTTTTTTGGTGAGTATCTAGTCGACATCGACATGTATATCCAAACTGGATATATATGTCGGATAGGAACAACTGGCAGTTGGACAAGCTGGTGGAAAAAGCCAGCTCTGTGCTTGGTGGGAGCTGCATTGTTTGGGAGTGGTAGTGTAGAGGTGTACAAGGAGAAAATTGCAGGCAATACTGGACAATGCCAATCATCCTCTTTATAACATCTTGATTAACCAGAGGAGCAGTTGAAGTAGACGACTCATTTCACTGCGTTGCAGAACCGAGAGGTTTAGAACATCTTTTATTCCTATGGCCATTAGGCTGTTTAACAGTTCTTGATCTCCCACACCAGGGCCGTAATCACCATAGACATTGAGGGGGACAGTCTTCACATAGACAAGCATGTCAATCTATCGCTTAATGTCACTGAAATCACAAAACAAAATGCACACAAACGTGTCCATGTTCTTAATATACAATCATTGAACATCTTTGATTTTAATGAAGAATAAAAACTATATGAGGGCAGATTAGAACCTGTAAATTCTACCACCAGACCACTAAGGAATTAAAATGTTTTCAGCGGATCTATGCATTTATTCATTAACGGGAAAAATCTCGAGATTAGCGATATATTTGACACAAATTAATGCAAATATTATTTGCAAATAGTCCCAAAATGATTATTTCCCAACTAGAATTAGACCTAGAATTTCATTCACAGTTCTGTTTCTTTATGCTTTATAAAAATAAAAAAAATTGGTCCCACCCCCCAATGTTATCATGACCCTGTCGCCGGTTCATCACTGTTCCTTCCTTGGACCACTTTTGATAGATACTAACTGCAGACCAGGAACATCCCACAAGAGCTGTAGTTTTGGAGATGCTCTGACCCAGTCGTCTAGCCATCACAATTTGGCCCTTGTCAAACTCACTCAAATCCTTACACTTGCCCATTTTTTCCTGCTTCTAACACATCAACTTGCACTTGAAATGTTCACTTGCTGCCTAATATATCCCACCCATTAACAGGTGCTGTGATGAAGAGATCATCAGTGTTATTCACTTCACCTGTCATAATGTTATGCCTGATCTGTATAAAATGATCAGCAAAAAAGAAACGTCCTTTTTCATATTAATAATATAATTATTTAGATGCTTATTGACATTTATTAAAATCAAGATTTCTGTTCCTCAACTAATTTGTCACTGATTTTTAAGTACTCACAGGGATAGCTGGCAATCCTTGGTTTAGCATGAGATAAGGCAGTCAGCAAGGAGGATTTGCCTGCATTGGGAAACCTGTCAAAATAATAATAATAATAATAATTTTTTTATGTGTATTAGTGAAATATACATGTTGAAAAACATCAAAACAAGGAGTTTTTTTTCTTTCTTTTAAACCATCACAAATTATGTTTTACACAAGTGTAGTTTAATTATGCATTATACTTTTTGCTTAACATCATCTATACATTATTTTGTGCATTTTTCCTATATCATGTTTAGCTCTTTATGTGCTTTATTTTGTAATTTAACACTTTATTTTTGATAGCAACACTTCCCACCCCAGTCCACATTCGGAGCAGAGACTCTCTCACCCTACAAGTCCAAGATCTGCGATGAGTTTAAGGTCCAGTCGAATGTGTCTGGTTTGACCTTTACTGGGTAAGAACCCAGAGTGAAGAGAGCCACCATGACCACCTCTAGCAACCAAAAGTCTGTCTCCTTCACAGTTCAACTCCCCTAAAGTGAAAAGAATAAAACATCTTTAAGAGACACAGAGTACGATATGAAAGGGAACAAACAACACAAATTGGCATTTGATATAAAAGTTCAAATGTGAGAAAACGTGTAGAAAAACATCAAATAAAGAAGTAAAGTGATATGAGGGATGTGAAAGGAAAAGGTTGGGTGATCTAGATGTTATAGAGAGGTGTAAATGGAATTACCTAGTATTTTCCCCCCATCCGTTGTAACACTGATCCCAGTAGGTGTGAAGACCTGAGTGTCCTCTCCTTTCACCCCTCTCAGAGAATGAATACTGACAAACGCACACCACAATACTTCACTTACAGTCTCTATACTACAAAATCAGCACAACACAAATCAGATTCAACAGCTCTCAAAATCATTAAACATTATGCGTGTTATAGTGTTAAATATGAGCGTAGTAAAGTAAGGAGCATTAGTCTTTGATAGAACTGTGGAGAAGAGATGACAGGAAATTACAGGGTGCACAGTGGGTTCAGGAAAGTGAAATGTCCTGAGATGGACTCGAAACCAGGCCACCAGTGCTTCACTGAAATTTTTATGTTGTGTTGAATATCAGAGCTATTATTTGTGTAATTATGACATTACTTTTACATGGCTACTTACGCACATTACTTTTCATGTACTATAATGGGTTTTAAAAGTCAAATCAACAGCTTCATGCAAGAAGCAGTCCAAAAGTAAGTGTTTATTCACTGACTTGTGCACAGTCTCTTAAATGATACATACATCTGCACATTTAAATCTGAAATGATACACATGCAAATCAAAGTTGTTCACAGAATCATCTCCTTCTGTTATGTCATAATATGAACAGGTAGAATGCAAGATTATTTAATCGAAAATCCTCAAAAAAAAAAAAAAATTATATTAAAAAGACAAAAACACTATTATATACAAGAAATTCCTATTACTGCCTTTCAGAAGCATTACTGACAATACCCGTTATACTCTTTATAAGAAAAAATTACTCACCTGCTGTTTGAACCAACAGCTGCAGTGAATCGTTTGTTAGGGTGTTTGTCCTTGATTTGCTTCAATGTAGTGCCTTTTTTGGCCACCACCCAAACGTCTCCACCATTTCCCCCATGTCCCCCCAAACGTGGCAAACCCATTCCTCCACTCCCACCCCTCACATACAGCCGTATATTATCCACAAAGTTTCCATACTGAAATAGAAGAGACACAGAGTGAGTAGGTTAAGTTCATGAAATGTTGGCATTTCATTTTTAAATGAATGGACATTTTCAAGCATAAAGACATTTTACATTTATCTGGTGTTGACAGTACAATCTTTCAGCAGAGACTGCTGTGCCACTATTTTAATAAGTACCACTTTGTCTAATATGGTATCAATAACTTGAGATTTACTTGTTTCTGCACTTTCAATACGAATAATAAAAAATAAATACTAAAAAGTTTGGCACTAAAATGCATATCGTTCTTTAAATGTACTAAAAATGTAATACATTTAATTAAAAAATTAAATGTGCATGCATACATTTGTGTCTTAGAAAACGTGTAGTGTTGTGGATCCCCAGGACTAGGACTGAAAACTACAATTCCGAAACAGTTTAAAGTCATGTTTTGCATTTGTGGTTTAGATAATTCGTACATTTCACATACTTCATATACAAACCTGATTCCAAAAAAGTTGGGACACTGTACAAATTGTGAATAAAAACAGAATGCAATGATGTGGTAATGAGCAGGATATTCCATTTAACAAATGTCTTGCTTAGGTACTTCAATCCTTGCCTCCTAAGAGGGACGAGCTAAGACGCAAGAACTCTACAAACTCTACAAATTTAAAACTTTACAAACTGTAATCTAACTTCCAACTTCGGAACTTACACTATGCCTGCGTTCTACATCATACGCTGGAACATCAGTCTCTCGTGAACACCTGGATGACAGTTAGCGGAAGTTAGATTACGGTTTGTAAAGTCGCTTCACTTCAGAAGGCCTTTATTAACCCCCGGGAGCCGTGTGGGTTACTTTTATGATGGATAGATGCTCTTTTATGGACTTCAAAACAGAAACAGCCATTCACTGCCATTATAAAGCTTGGAAGAGCCAGGACATTTTTTAAATATAACTCCGATTGTATTCGTCTGAAAGAAGAATGTCATATAGACCCAGGATGACTTGAGGGTGAGTAAATCATGGTCTAATTTTCATTTTTGGGTGAACTAACGTTACCCCTTTAATTAAAGTGTGTCTGGGCCCTCTGGGATTGACAAACGTCGAGATTACAAAAGAAACACATCAGAAAAATTACCTACAAGCTACTTTCACGTCATCATACAGCTGCTGACCCAATAGATTAGCCTAAAACGCATTAAGCATTAATTTATGGAATAAACCTATAGCCCACCCTGAAAAAGACAAAATAAGGAATTCTTAAATCTGAATTCAATTGGAACAGGCATGCGTCAGTTTGATTTCTACTGATCATTTCACCAAAAGATGACAATCCGAATATGCTAAACACGTTCAGTGTGCACCATCGTGCTTGTAACAGTAATAATCACATAGCAATTTGTTACACGGTCTGTTAATGACACATAGTAACTGAGCATGTGAAGGTCGGGCTACCTAGAAGTCGTTCTACAAACTCGCCAACGTTACTAACCTTGCGGAAGCAAGCTCTGCTTGTCCAGACCATCCCGCAATAACTCAGAGATTGTAATAAGCTGGCACACAATCTATATGTTTTTAGCTGCAACGTTCCTGCGATTCTGCATTGCTGAAGTGAAAGACCAAACACGTGTGTGCTTCCGGAAACATAGCAATGTGCGTCGTGATTGGCTGCAAGTGCTGTCCATTATACGTGTTTCCGCCTCTCCCAGTAAGCGCATAACGTCGTAATTTTTCAACAATTGTAATCTGTTAAAGGGAGCTTGCTCGCATGTGTGCCGGTTTTGTTTTCTGACACAGTGGGGATAATATTGCCTGGTTTTATGACTCTCATGAAATATAAAAGTTTGTATGTTTTAAACAAATACGAAAAGCTGTTTGCCCTCTCTGTCTATTGAAGTTCCATAAGTTTTTGCCTCGACAATAATACCCTACTACTGTCACTATAGCTTTGAATAGCAGAAGAAAAAAAAATGTGTTGCGCCAGATCGACGAATTAACAAATTATAATATAGCATTTGTATTAGCAATTAAATGTTGAAATAATAATAAAAAATAATAACCAAAAAAAAAGTGCAGTAGGTTAATCATGAACTCTAGTCTTGTGTTCCAGATTGTAATTTAATTATGTTCTTCACCTCAAGTGGTTTTTAGTGTAAGTGGAATCACAAGAATGGGCTACGGTCAACAGCATGACGCTTAACGTGGGCGCGCAGAGCTTTAAAAGTCTCCATAAGTCGTAAAACACTCGCTCAAAGCCAATTATTCGCCTCAATGGTTTGACAGGAAACGTGTCTGCAGAACAATCGCAAAAAAAAAAAAAAACGACTGAACTAAACATTGTAAGTAAATTATCTTGAGTAATGTTTTAAATGTATCTGTTTGACTTGCTGCTTTAAAATGTTTATGTAGTTTTACGTGGCGTATTGTTTATGGTTGGCAAAAACCGCAACAGTTTTCAAGTCATACAATATTTCACTGTTAATTCCATAGGTTCCAATGGAACGGTTAATAGGATTCCTTGACGGCCAGTTGTGGCGCCTTCTGTCAGTGTGTCTGCTGATGCTCGCCACCGCATCATCGTTCTCCATACCCAATCTCGAGATGCTGAACACCGAGAGGACAGGAGGCGGCAAGGCTCCCGGTCACCTGGGCGAGATAAACCGTGAATGCTGGGACGCATCGTCACTAGCGGTAATACAAGCGCGTAAATTACCCGTTGCCGATACGGTCGCTGGTCTCTGGGACTTCATGACATACTTGAGCGGGTCTAATCAACCCAAACATCAAGGCATGTTCATGGAGCTGGCGCAGGTCTTTTGGGAGCGGTATGTGGACTGTGTGCTCGCACGCGCGCACGGACTGGGCAGAAGGGCCAGTGCGTCCAGGCAAGAGATCATCAAAGTGCTAACTTATCATTCAGAAGGGATGAAAATCTAGTCACTTTACTGTGTTTAAATTGTAGCTAATGTCTGTCTAAATGCATAAATTGAATGTATTTTACTTATTTGTGACTCAAACTTAAGCTAAATTAGCTTGTAAATGTAGCTCATTCTGGTGCAATGGTGTAAAGATGTCATAATACTTGCCAACCCACTATATTAAAACAAAAATCTTTTTAATAACGTGTTGTCTACTCTATACCTATCCATGTATATGATGTCTACCACCTAAATGTAATTTATAAGTTAAATTCACAAGTGAGAGTATATACCACGAAGGGAAAAAATACAATCTAGTTTGCCTATATATGATTGGCAAAGTGTATAAGGCCACTTACATTTGATCTACAGTGCAAAAGAACTAGGACTCATTTATTGTGATATGGAAGCTGTAAAAAAAAATAAAAATAAAAATAAATTATTTAAGGATACACAACCTAATTGCTTGGATGTCTACAGTAAGTTTTACATACCTGAGGCAACAGCAAAATGTCCCTTGAGTTCCGTTAGTCACCAGTATAACACCGCCACTCTGGCAGATCCCATGCAGTGCCACAATAGTCTCAGACAATTAACACAATTTGTGTTTATTGTCTGAGACTGTTGTGGCACTGCATGGGATCTGCCTGATTATGATCACACAATCAATCACAATACCACAAATCAACATCTATTTAAGGTAGCTGCTAAATTATAGTCGACAACTACTTTTTTAAAGTGTAAGTGTAGACCATGTAAAAGCTTATTGCATGTTTGAAGTTGATCAAAGTGTGACGTCACGTTCTTTCCTGCTTATACTGATTCATGTTTAGTGTGTGCATATATACAGGAATTAATATACCATTTTACTTTATGGAATATTTGGTTAAAATGGCCATAAATGGGTAGTCCCATTCAATACAATGTATCTATATGCTGTATTTAATTTGCATATTTATGTGTTCTTGGGACAACATGCAATGAAAAAAGAAGTGTAATAATGGGAGTAATAATTGGAAACATTTTCATAATAATATTTAATATATAATTTCTTTCCCTATTCACTTGTTGTGTCTCCCAAAATGCCTGATTAACATTAAGTCATGGTGTCCACTAATGGACATGTATTAAATCAATGCCGTTTTGTAACAGAAAGTCATATTTTGATTAGAACATGTTCCTGAGATGTTGATTTAAGACAAACTACTAAATTTTATCACTAAATTAATGTCAGTCATAATTAAAGACCAAGGAGAAGTTGTTGTTATGGTTAAACCTCCAAACATTTGGTATTTCTGAAAAGGCCTAAATGCACTCTGTACAGGACATCCAGACTTAAAACTGCATGTGACACATAGAGTGCCAAAGAAATTCACTAAAATATAATGTCCACAACAGTGTTCATGGAGTATGATATATCAAACTTATTCAGAATATTAGCTAATTAAAACTAAAATAGTCTATATCAATAAGCTATGTGTGACACTTATATGTCTGTTAAATGTACGGAAATAAACTAATAGATTAAAATAACTAATATGACTAATAGTTTTTTTTTCTTTCTGGTTAACTTTATAAAAAGAAAACAAAATGTGTAATTTTTACAGATGAATGATGGCACTTGTAGCAGAATATAGCCTATAGGAAACTTAGTGAGGATATGCTACTTGAGTCTGTTTTCCTCCATTGTTTTAACTGGGCTACTATTGACTCTAATGATATTAATGACATGATATCCAGTCTAAGTGAGGAGGAACTCTGTTTTGGTTCGTGTTCGGGAAAGTGTTGAGTCGTATAGGCCTACAGATTGGGGCTGTGAGGTTACATAACATAGGTTACAGTAAATTAGTTCAGGAAACACTGTAGGCTATTATGAATAGGCTTACGCCATCAGTGTCACCATGTGCCTGTGACGTTCTGCAGTGGACGCTTGACCATCCACCGAACGATCCTGTTTACCTCTTACAAGAGTTTCTTGAAGCAGTAACTGACCTAATTTAATAAGAAGCTTTGTATGAGAGTAATTTAATGAGTCAAGCAACGTGTTTATATTGACCCTAGCAAGCGCTCCAACGAGGGCACTAAAACCACAAATGACAGATGCCGATGTATAGGCTGGACCAATGAATAATTCTACTTTTTTTTTTTAAATAGCCTAGAAAGTTGTTTTAGAATTAAAACCCCACAAATACTCACACATTTACATACAAACCCGATTCCAAAAAAGTTGGGACACTGTACAAATTGTGAATAAAAACAGAATGCAATGATGTGGAAGTTTCAAATTTCAATATTTTATTCAGAATACAACATAGAGAAAATGTATAATTTTAAGGGGAAAATAAGTTGATTTTCAATTTTATGGCATCAACACATCTCAAAAAAGTTGGGACAAGGCCATGTTTCCCACTGAGTGGCATTCCCCTCTTCTTTTATAACAGTCTGCAAACGTCTGGGGACTGAGGAGACAAGTTGCTCAAGTTTAGGAATAGGAATGTTGTCCCATTCTTGTCTAATACAGGCTTCTAGTTGATCAACTGTCTTAGGTCTTCTTTGTCGCATCTTCCTCTTTATGATGCGCCAAATGTTTTCTATGGGTGAAAGATCTGGACTGCAGGCTGGCCATTTCAGTACCCGGATCCTTCTACGCAGCCATGATGTTGTAATTGATGCAGTATGTGGTCTGGCATTGTCATGTTGGAAAATGCAAGGTCTTCCCTGAAAGAGACGACGTCTGGATGGGAGCATATGTTGTTCTAGAACTTGGATGTACCTTTCAGCATTGATGGTGCCTTTCCAGATGTGTAAGCTGCCCATGCCACACGCACTCATGCAACCCCATACCATCAGAGATGCAGGCTTCTGAACTGAGCGCTGATAACAACTTGGGTTGTCCTTGTCCTCTTTAGTTCGGATGACATGGCGTCCCAGTTTTCCAAAAAGAACTTAATTTTGATTTGTCTGACCACAGAACAGTTTTCCACTTTGCCACAGTCCATTTTAAATGAGCCTTGGCCCAGAGATCATTCTGGATCATGTTTAGATATGGCTTCTTTTTTGACCTATAGAGTTTTAGCCGGCAACAGCGAATGGCACGGTGGATTGTGTTCACTGACAATGTTTTCTGGAAGTATTCCTGAGCCCATGTTGGGATTTCCATTACAGTAGCATTCCTGTATGTGATGCAGTGCCGTCTAAGGGCCTGAAGATCACGGTATCCAGTATGGTTTTCCAGCTTTGACCCTTACACACAGAGATTGTTCCAGATTCTCTGAATCTTTGGATGATATTATGCACTGTAGATGATGATAACTTCAAACTCTTTGCAGTTTTTCTCTGAGAATCTCCTTTCTGATATTGCTCCAGTATTTTTGGCCGCAGCATTGGGGGAATTGGTGATCCTCTGCCCATCTTGACTTCTGAGAGACACTGCCACTGTGAGAGGCTCTTTTTATACCCAATCATGTTGCCAATTGACCTAATAAGTTGCAAATTGGTCCTCCAGCTGTTTCTTATATGTTCATTTGACTTTTCTGGCCTCTTATTGCTACCTGTCCCAACTTTTTTGGAATGTGTAGCTCTCATGAAATCCAAAATGAGCCAATATTTGGCATGACATTTCAAAATGTCTCACTTTCTACATTTGATATGTTATCTATATTCTATTGTGAATAAAATATAAGTTTATGAGATTTGTAAATTATTGCATTCCTTTTTTATTCACAATTTGTACAGTGTCCCAACTTTTTTGGAATCGTGTTTGTAGTTAAAAAGAAAAAAGGATATTAGAAAAAACAAAAAAACCCAGTGGTTTTGCTAGAAGCAGAATAAACACTGACTTTTTTTAAACATGGGCTGCGCATCGAGTAATGATCGATTGAGTTTCCTCCCGTTTAACGGAAAAAGTGCGTGCTGTGTTGTTTCACTGATGCCATATGTGCGCGAGGCAGACTCCGCGTATCTGGGCTCGCTCTACATGCCTGCCGGTGCGGCACGAGGCGCAGATGATGCTGGATGGAGACTGACGCCCGGCAGCTTTTTCCGTACTGCTACTCTGGAGTAACGCATATGATTAAGCGACGTGCTACGGCTTTTTAATATTGTTCACTATCATTCATACGTCTTAGTTATCCGGCGCTTTCCCAGAAAAAAGCAGCATCTTTAGAAAACCACTCGTCCATGTCATCCGGTGACTCGGCTTGGAACCTCCCACTAGTGATACGGACTATTTATACCGCGTGCAGCATCCCAATCTTTCTAGAGATACACGAATCTAAAAAACAAAAAAAGAATCTGAAGATTTTTCGCTTGGAGGTAAGAAAAACACTATAGAAACGTCTTTATTGCCATTCCGAACAGTAGCCTGCGACTAGCGCCTAATAATTATAGATTAATATCAAACATCATTCTCGCATATTCGTCTTGACACGCATTTTAGTCGTACACCCATCGCTTAATGTTACGGTCAGTGTTGTCATTTTATCTCTACCTGAAATTAAGTTTCTAGAACGAAAGATTAAAACACCTACCATTCATGTGCTCTATATGAAGGTGTTAGTTAGACTTGTGTATGAATATACATAGGCCAAAAACAGAGACTATATAGCATATACTTTTTAAGAGGAACCTTTCGATATTTATAACGTACAAGCGCAAGTAACATAAACATTGTCACTCTATTAGTTAATATCTGAAATTGGTTTTGTCTGAATACTGTTCTAAATGAAATTGTTTTAAACGGGATTGTATTGTTTGCCAGTCATTTCAGTGTGCATCTACTATTTTGGGGGCGTAAATTATACGCAACATGCATACACACGTGTTTTCACAGACACGTGCACGCATGTATACATACTACTGACATGCAATCCAGTCTGAGCTTTAAACTCACTGATCGCCCTGTGTAGATGGCACATACAGACATGACACTAGCTGTGCTACTTTCTTCACACTTCTAATGTACATCGAGTTATGAGATGCTTATTAAGAATAGTGTGTCCTGCCATGTCTGATTTATTGGTTTCCCATCATATGATACCAGATAGCTGGTGGTCTTAAGAATTTAAACAATTTGAATGTCTAATGTCAATGAAAGAAGAACTGTTTGTTCACAAAACAGCAGCATACAATTCTATTGATTTTATTTATTATCAACAGTTTAATGCAGCCGGAACATTCAAAATTGGTTTTGGCACTGGCTTTGATAAATATATATGGCATAATGTACAGTCAGACAGTTGCTATAACTGAAAAAAATAAACCACAAGATCAGAACATAGCTAAACATTTGTCGGTCAAATATACTGTTTTTCCCTGGACAGCACTCATTGATCAGAAATATTTGACCTCTGAATTCTTTGAATGACCGGTCAGAATCAAGTATTCTAGAGAGCGGTGCGATCTATGTAATGAGGATTGTCTTTTTTGAAAACAGAGACAAATGAGTGTGGAAAAACAAGGGGCTGGTCCGCCCATTTGAGTACCCCTTGTGAATGTGGTCAGGAGACTGTTAAATGGGGCAGTGGGGTGGAAATGCCAGTTCTAAACACTGCCAATGCTCCCCTCCGCCCCTTACACACCCCTGTCCCGCCATCCTCACCCCCGGTTATGCCTGGAATCCCGCACACTCTCTCTGAAAAGAGTAAACAACCAGGGTCAAAGAAAAACAGGTTGTGACGGGTGGCTGCGATGTGCCAACTGTCAGCATGCCAAGCCCACTTTTTTGAAAAACATAAACGTGGGGAGCATGGATTACAGGCCAAGCTGAGGTGTAATCAGGGGGGATTTACACCCGTCAGGTCGAGACAATGAGTGTGCTCAGATAACACTGCCTCACTCCATAAAACTGATTATGATTTGCTTTTGTCAGGAAGCAGTGGCAGCGCTAATGCTAGCATTAGCTCAGCAGGATAGACTGTTCGAGCAAGGCCATATTTGAATGCATAGTTGGTGACATTTTTGTTATTAGAACCTTTTTGCAAATGATATATGACAAGAGGGCAGAGACTGCTGTTAATTTGGCTCAGTGGTTTAAAAAAAAACGTTTATACATTTTAACCTTGTGTGAAAAAAAGCTTGCAAATGCAAGTAAATATGCAACACGTTAAAATAAAAATCAGCAACAATCACTCTAAAGCTTAAAACAAAAACAATAGACAAGATAAAATATTTAGAATAGAATTTACAGGCTCTCACAAGTTAGTTACAATGTATTTGATGTGCATTAATCAATTTCAGATATTCAGTGCAAGTAATAATATGCAAACATCACAACACCATAAGGTTATTTTTTTAAAGTGGAATGGTTTCTTTACAAAGGCAGTTTTACTAAATATCCACATATATGTCATTACTGTAATATGCTAAGATGTTGCAGCCAGGATTCATTTTATGTTGATTGACAAACTTATTTTTTGTGTTTATCAGTGCCAGCTCTAATTCTGGCTGCCACTATGCCTCTGCTGGAAGAAAGTTCTGTGCCGAGGGACTGTACTCGAACTGTGCCAGTAGTCATCATTGGTGAGTCATCAAGGAGCAAACATTATCAGTTTCATCTATAATGAATGTTTACAGCATCAACCAATCCTGATGGCTCTTTATTACTATGGATATAAAGAAATATTTCATAATATATTTAAAGAACATAAGTAGTTACCTTCTCTCCCGTCTCCCCTTCACAGGTAATGGTCCTTCCGGTATATGCTTGTCACACCTTCTGAATGGGTATACTCCTTATTTAGATCCCATGGCTGTGCACCCAAACCCCATCCTCTTTCGTAAACTACAGGAAGCCAAGCATCTACCCATCACTGAACAGGTAAAAAGATGAGTGGCGAAACTTTGAAAATTGTGAACAATGTGAACAATCAAAAACGTTATAGTCAAATGTGCAATAAACCTATTGCCGGTGTGTCTTCTTGTAGGATTTGGAGTATCTTTGCGAAGGTTTAGAGGGACGTTCAGGGAACCCTGTTGCAGTGCTCTTTGACACACTCCTCCATCCAAATGCAGATCTGGGCTTTGAGTTCCCCTCTGTACTGCAGTGGAGGCTGGAAAAGAAACATCACATTCCTCATCTGGTCTTGGGCAAAGGTACACCTGGCGGTGCATGGCACGTGAGTGAACTCTCTGGAATTGAAAAAATAACCTTCTCTAACTGGTTATCTTTGAGAATTTTCTGAGGTTAGGGTTGTATTACAGAGTTTTGTCATGCTAGTTATCCAATACATCTTACATAATGTGAAGAAACCTGTATCTGAATGTAGAATCCTAACAGATATTTTTGTCTAAATGTCCTTCTGCTCTCCTAGGCAATGGAAGGTTCGATGTTGACCATTAGCCTTGGTATATGGATGGAGTTACCAGGAGTCAACTACAGAGATTTGACTCCTGGCAAAAGGAAGTATGCACTATGGAGGAGAACTGCATACATGATTAAGTCTGCTTCCATTAGTACAGTGGTGTCAAGTCCCACTCTTGGAGAACCACCTTCCTGCAAATTTTAGTTACAACCCTATTAAACACATGAACCAGTTTGTCCAAATTTCCAGCCAGGCAGGTGTGTTGGAACAGGTTGAAGCCAAGCTCTGCTGGAAGGTGGGCCTCCAGGAGCAGGATTGGACATCTCTGCATAAGTATTTCTCAAGGATATCAAGAAGATATTATGGGTCTTATCAAACAGAAATATGGTCTAATTTATCAAATGTTTAGTTTTGAGATTGATTGATTACTTTGTATATGTGTGTGGGATTTTCTCACAGGGTGGTGTCCAATGATCGAGCCACTCCAGATGTGATCTCCTCCTACTACAAAAATTATGTCAAGCTCATGGGTCTCCAGAAGAACTTTGTGGACAATACCTACGTCACCTCTGTTCAAAAACTTCACCGCAGTCATGAAAACAGTCTTGGGAATGAAAAAGACACTATAAATGGTCAATCGAATGGTGTGAAAAATGGGTTTGATTATTGCAATAAGAACAGCACAGAGAACGGTCAGAATGGAGTGCTAAATGGGTTTAGTAGTGAGTTACAAAATGGAATGGAGAATAGCGGTAGAAGGGGAGAGATTGGGGAAGAAGATGAAGATAAAATTGGCAAAGAAGGAATAAAAGAGACTACCGGGGTGTCCCAAGGGCTTTCACAGGGACTCTGGGAGGTCAGGGGCTACCAACAGTTTCAAGGTGACACTCATGTCCCCTTTAGCTTATTTGCCGAGAATGTTGTCTTGGCAACAGGGGCATCTGACTCTCCTGCTCGATTGGGAGTAGAGGGGGAGGATCTCCCGTATGTGTTCCACAGTGTGCGTGACCTTGGGTTGGCTGTCAGCTGTCACGGCAACCTGGGCTCTTCTTCTGACCCTGTGCTGGTAGTGGGGGCAGGGCTTAGCGCAGCCGACGCAGTGCTGTGTGCCCTGAACCATAGGGTCTCTGTGTTGCATGCATTCCGAAAGCGCGCTGATGACCCAGGTCTCATCTTCAAACAGTTGCCAAAGACACTTTACCCTGAATATCACAGGGTCTACCACATGATGTGTTCCCAAATGTACCCAGCATCCCCTGTTGCCAATCCAACAGCTCCTAGTCCATCTTTGTTTCCTGACTACACCAGCTTCCCTGAGCACTGTGTGCTCTCCTTCCAGCCTGACATGCACTGTGTGATGAAGGGATCCAATGGTGTCCTTAGAGTCTTCAAAGTCTCTATGGTGCTAGTTCTGATCGGGACCTATCCCAACTTGTTTTTCTTGAAGGAGCAAGGGCAGTACCTTGGCTTGGATCCCAGTAGGCCAATCTCCTGCAGACAGAATCCTGTCGACATAAACCCTTACACCTTTGAGTGCAATGCTGAGCCAGGGCTCTTTGCCATGGGACCCCTCGTTGGTGACAACTTTGTACGCTTTTTGAAGGGTGGCGCTCTTGGCATTGCTAGCTGTTTGCTCAAGAGACTGAAACAGAGGATGAAGAAAAACAGGAAATTGATCGCCGAGGAAGGAGGGTGTGGAGGACGGGGAAGAGAGGGAAGTGGGGGCGGAGGAAGAGGATTTGTCTAAGGCTCCAAGAGGTGTTTCATGACAGTAGTCATCTTGGGATACATCTCATCCTTGTATGTATGCAGTGAATACTAATGAAACTACCACTTATATGAGAAAGTACATTTATAAAAATGAGCAGAAGCTAGGAAAAACTACTCTCTTCCCAATACAGTCTTATGTTGACTGTCTTACAAAAGTGGTTTTTGCTGGTCAGAAATAATGTACCAATATGTCAATGTCGTTTAAAGTCTAGATGGAGTACGCTTTACCTCTTGTTGCTGTCAGTTGCCTTGTTATTTGTAATTAGTTATCTGCTCTTGCATTATATCACAAACTGCATATTTCTCAATCATGATCGAAGTGCCTAAAGGGCTGTTGGATATAGAAGGAGAGTAAGAGTGCCTACTAGACACCAAAGGCTCAGAGACTCAGCGATCTTCAATGATTTATTTGCTGTCTGTGTGAATGCAACATTAGTCAAAGAGCCCTACACTAAGCTGTAACGTAATACCTTAAGAGCAGATGAATTAGGCAGATTATGTTGCAGACTGCACTAAAGTTTTAGCTGTGAAAGACCAGTTAACACCGTTTATGTATATCAATATGCACAATTTCAAAAACCTTGATGAGCTAATGCATTAATCTGCCTAATAATTAATGATGCACAAACATGGCCTTACCCCAAATAGTGTTAAATCTGTCCATTTGGATAAATATTCCAATACAGAACACATTATAGCACTTTAAACAGATAAAAATAAGAAACATCTCTATCGCCCAGTGCATCACTGCAACCCAGTCCTGCATAACAGGCTCCTAAGATAACTCTGAGCTGTAGATTGTTTGATGATGTTAAGGAGCTAATGTATTGTGCCACTATAGCAACAGAGCCACAAGTTCATGATCTAGACAAGTGTGGTCTTCAGAAAGATTACTCCTAAAAGAAGAACATTAGGAGGCCATATTGTAAGACCTGGACTATATGTATCTTTTCTATCTGACAAGATCCAAGTGCCAAACCTTCAGTACATTGTAATTTATAGTAACCATGGTGTTTGTCTGTCCCTAAAGAATTTTGTAAGTAAAATAGTTAAATAAGTATGTTCTTATCAGAGAATTCAGATTAATCCAATGCGAGATGTTTTATTGATTTGCAACAAGTTTTGACTCCTTAATAAGGTAATTCACAGCAGTGAATAGTGAAATGTTTTACTTCATACTTATCTATAGTGCCAAATAAATGTTATATTGCTTTGAAATAATAATTAACTTCTGAAGCATTAAGTTTTCACCTCAGCCATTCATACGTAAGTTTAGATTGCTGAGGGAATCTTTGTGTGGAGTGACAGTTTAGGCAGCAGATATCATCAAAAGACAAAGGTACACTCGAAGGAACCAAAAGCATAAGACAAATCCTAGCTGTAAGAAATAAGAAAGTCCTTTAATTCAGTGCAGAATGGTTGAAGCTGCTTCACAAGGAGGTAACATACAACTGCTCAATTTTGTAAAACTTCAACTTTTATTACATACAAGTTTTGTACACAGTATTTTTTATTATGGACAAATAAATCTCTTATAAAAATGGAAATGTGTTTTTCTTTACAATCTTATCAGATATTTACAACATTATGAACTACCTTTTCTTTGCAGGTTTAGGGTTGTACCTGAGAGAAAAAGAGAAAAACAAAACATATTCAACACAAAAGAAAGTAACTAGTCCAACCATCATTCCCACAAAGGCTTTTAACATTCCTGCCCTATGGTGACAATTAGTAACCAATGTCTAAATTATATTTATTATTTAAAAGTCATCAAACCAGACATCCCCTTCCATAAAACATGTCTGGGACACTTCATTAGCCTGGGCAAGAGAGCTAGAGATGATGTTAGAAAAACAGAGGTGCTGTTTTCATTCTTTTTATTTTCTGTGTGATGTTCCCACCCCATGCATGACTGGCTGAGCAGATTCAGAGATCAAACAGTTGTGTTGGACACAACCACACAGCCGTGACTGTGTGTATATTTGAGGGTTTTTCTGCTTTGGCAGGAGAAATGGCACCACTTCAAAGTCCCCTGTTAGCCAGGTTCAGTCTCCAGGCAACAATTCTGTGCCTGATGAGGCCTAACTCTTCTTTCTCTGAGAAGATGCAAGCCTAAAGGCTTGACCAAAGGAGCATACTTGAGCACGAAGTGGAACGCAGAAAATTAAGTATACCCTGGCCTTAAGACACAAAAGTGTGGTGACGTTTCAGATGTAGGAGGTCAAAGTCTATGCAAATATCGGCAAGCTTCCAAACATTGTGATCGAAAGTCCATTCAAAAAGTTTCACATGCTCTTTTTATACATCATGCATATATATCCTCGATATAAGTGAATCTACTAAAGAAATAATCTCAAGACACTGACCACTAACTTTATTAAATCACTGAATTTCTCTGTCCTGATCACTTAGTGTTTAATCAGCAGGAGCTTGTTAGAAATATCAATGGGTCTTCACAGCCCAGCGTGACCTCAACTGTGAACAATGACTTAAAAGCAGTTGGGAAATCATTGACGTCATACTTTCCAAGCGTGCTCTGCGAAAATTAAGGATCTGCTAAAAGGAGAAAACACCCCCATCAAGAACTCATGCGTGATGCTGTGACACTGGTGGATCAGGCCCAGTAGCTCATCAGCAGCCAGAACACACAGTTGATGAGTTCATGAATGCAGTTAATAAAAAGTGTCTGTGACTTTAAGAAAGAAACTTGCTGCGTGAAGCTTTTCAAAGTCAGAGGACTAGCATGTTAAAACTGTAGAAGTCTACCGGCAAATATCTGAGCGCCTGTCTGACTCTTTTCTGCCCAGCCAGACTTGGTGTGTAAGAAAATCCCGCCGCTTAAACCGGTCTCAACCAGTCCACTCCAGGCTAAGCCCGTAGTGTGCCATCACAAAGGTTATTGTCTCATTGTGAGCCTTGATATCTGGAGTCAGAGGTCAGTGTCTTGTTGAATGTAGTGTTAGTTTAGGCAGGATGGGTCGATTGTCTGGATGAGGGTGAGAAATGTACAGGGATCAAACAATATCAGTCAGGGTTCAAAAGAGCACTTAAAGTACTGACGTCTCTCTTGACGTCACCCACTGGATTCTGTCCGTTTGATCTATGCCCCTCCCCTCATCCATTATTTATGCCCTACTGTCTGCACAAGCACATAGACTGCATACCTGAACAAATCATCTCCCAAAATCTCCTCCCGTTCATTCTGTTTTTCCTCCTAAAAGAAAGAGAATACATATCAGGAGTTGGCAACCACTAGTGAGGTTAATATATTTCAATTAGATTAAGTCACTCAATCTAAAAATCTACATTTTGAGGTAATCCTTCCTCTTATTCAGACAGCTGGTTTTATTTAGGAGCTAGAAATACCATTAAAATGTGAAAATTAAACTGCACTAGTCAACAGAATTGCACAGCTCTAACAAAGTGCTTGCACAACCATCGTGCGTTGAGTTTTTGAGTCACTGATAGTATTTCAAGTGAATTGTGCAAGAACTTGTCAACCCGCGGATCAGTGACGGCTTTCTATGTTTACTGTCATTCACTGCATAAATTAACCAATGTATACTAATTAAAACATGACAAAATACACATCAATCAAAGCTAAAAAAACAGCACTTTTACTTATGACCATTCACATCTACTAGCGACTATAATTTTGAATGTCGTTTGTGCTCCAAAGTAAGGATGCAAGTCAACAGGTTCATTCTGTTTCACATCTGCACAATTGTGTGGATGGACGACAGCTCAGTTTGTTCTGCTATTGTTGCGTTTAGTTTTCAGAAAAAAAAGTTACTGCTATCAGTGTTGATGTTCAACTCGGTATCCAGGGTCATTAACATTCCACACACAAATCACAATGAAAGTTATGTGCACAGTTACTGTGATACATTTTTTGAATGCTTTGATGAATATTTTAAAATCTCCTTTATGCAGTACTTTGATGACATAAAAGCTAAAAGTCCTTTGGTTGTGAATAAAACTTTAGGTGTGCACCATTATTAAATTATTAATGTTTTTAAAAATGAATATATATATAAAAAATATATATATATCCGATTGTAAAAAAGGGAAAATGACCATGCGCAATTATATATATATATATATATATATATATATATATATATCAGCCATTTCCTCCATAGCCTCAATTTCCCATGGTTCCTTGTTCCTGTGGTCTCACCTCTGTTGCCTGTCTAAGCCATTCCTCCAGTTCAGAGTTCTTGCTCCGATTGTGAGCCACCAGATCCGAGCCTCCGATAATGTTGGGCAGTCCACTGAATCCAGGGACATTTGTCTTCACATAAACACACAGAAGCCATTCAAAATGTCATATACACAGATGAACAGACACTGGTGCTTTGCCATAATATTACAGAAGCGTGCATGAGACTCTTGCTCAGACCTTGCGGAACCTTTTGACATTTTTGTCATTAGGGTCATGGGACTGTAGCGGGCCAGGTCTTGATCTGGAAGAGGTGCTCACAGTCAGGGATTTAAACTGAACCTGTAGGAGCCTCCTAGGCAGCTCAGGGTCATTCTTGGATCCGGATTTGGAGGTCGAGGCCTTCAGAAAAACAGATTTTATTACACAAACATGTTACAAGACACTCTGAGGGAAATCAGGGTGAACATAGTGATCATGACCTTTATGAAACCCTGAAAAGATATTATTAGGTAGCGAGGGGGTCAAACCGACTCATGACTAACATTTGTATTAAAACCTCTCACCTGCATTTCCTGTTTGGCTATAGCCTCACTATGCTGGGAAATGCCATTTTGAGCCCTTGAATTCTGAAACAAAAACAAAAACATGGGACTAGCTGTTCTGCAGATAAAAACAGAAAAGATATTTATGAAACAAATGATAGCTGTCTTCGTACCACAACAAAAGACACATCCTCCTCTTTGACCTCTTCAAGATCTGGTCTTTTCCCCTTGTTTGCTGACCTATGTGCTTCCGGATCTGGCGTCTGATTGGTTAACTTCTTTGGCTGCCTCTCAGAGCCCTGATTTGTTGCAGCTGGGCCTGTTCTGTCCAACTGCACGTTCTGAATGTTGTTGGCACTGCTTTGCTGATTCTTTGTGCCTTTTCTGCTTTTGGACTCAGTGCCCTCTTGCTGATTGGATAATTGTGGGTTATTGATTGTGCTATTCAGTCCTAACTCAAGACGTTGTTTTTTATTAGCTGCAGCACACGGAGGCTGATCCATCTCGTCGGACATTATGGATTCAAGCTCTTCAAGTGACATTTCTAAATCAGCAGCTACTGCAGGTTCCTCCAGGCCCGATGGGATGTCATGCTCTGGTTCCTTCCTCTTTTTGCTGCCAGAGCTTTGACTAGACCCACAAGCCTGACCCAGACTGGCACTAAACTTAGATGTTGACACTGAGCTGTGTTGGTTTTGGGCAGTATGCGAGTTTTTGTAAGATCTACTGATGGAGGAGTTTTGCTGGATCTCATCTTTTTTATCTTCACTGTCTTTTCTGAAGATTTTGGTCTGAGGAGAATTGGCATGGTCTTCATGGGGTCTGTAACCATGAACAAAACATATTCATAAAATGGTTCTTTACATCACGCAACATTTCAACTGAAAATACGGTCACATGACCCTGTACACCTGGTATTCATGTCCATTCTGGGTGATCTGATTATAAGTGGTCAGTTGAGACACATTAACCGGTTGTTTTTAAGGCCTTGTGACTTTTTTTAAATCATACTTATTCAACTACATGCATCATGCTCTGTCACTTTTCTCATTTTTTTACACATTGATAAAGCACAAATGTAAAAAGTAAAAATTAAAAAAGAAACCAAATACGAAGTACGAACATCACTTATTCTGAAATTCAGGGTTTCACCAGCTATCCTGAAAACTTTCTATTTAGGGGCGATAGAAAGTGTATTAACTCAGTCATGAACAGCACCAGTCATGACCGCAAAGCCCTGCAAAGAGTTGTGCGCTTATCCGAGCGTATCTCAGGGTCAGCTCTCCCGTCTCTGCAGGACGTCTACACCAAACGCTGCAAAGGTAGAGCTACTAAGATCATCAAGGACTCTAATCACCCTGCAAACCCTCATTTCACGCTGCTGCCATCTGGTAGCGCTTCCAAGCCTGATGGCCAAAACTGAGAGACTCAGGAGAGCTTCTTCCCCAGGCCATCAGACTCCTGAACTCAGTCACTTAACATCACGTGACTTCACTTCAGGATAAACATACTGACATTGCACTGCACTTTCTGTTCTCGTTGTTACTGTGTAACAACCTGTTATAAACCTGTTTGCACATTATACTCTTTG
Source organism: Paracanthobrama guichenoti (assembly GCA_018749465.1). NCBI lineage: Eukaryota > Metazoa > Chordata > Actinopteri > Cypriniformes > Gobionidae > Paracanthobrama > Paracanthobrama guichenoti. The sequence goes on along the minus strand of CM031958.1, from coordinate 21,684,141 downwards.
TACATTTGTTAACCACATATTTATAAGTCTACAGTTTACTCACTGCACAGTTTACTTCACTTATTTTATTCCACTTCTTTATTTTTATTTTTACTTTTTTGTACTTGACTTGATTATTTATAATTCTACACACATTATATATATATATATATATATATATATATATATATACTACTTTTTTATCCTATTTCTATTATAATTTCCTCCTTGTGTTTTTAACTGTGAATTTGCACTGTCCATGGAGCGGACCTGTTTACATTTCACTGCCGGTTGTATATTCTGTATATAACTGTGTATGTGACAAATAAAACTCTTGAATCTCTATTCTAGGCAAGCAACTGTATTAGCTTCATATGTGTGTGCTTCACATAACCTACACTACCATTCTAAAGTTTAGGGTCAGTGGTGTGTTCACACTTGTAGTTCGGTTCGCTTGGTTCATTTGGTCTGGACCAAAAAATAAATCAAATTAGTCCTGGTCCGCTTTGCATTCAGATGATCATAAATGCACTCACTGTATGTGCGTAGCCTACATATGATGGTATTTTAACCAGCAGAGAAGCTTCTGTAAAGTTAAAATCTGTAAAGTAGTCAAAACAGTGGCAAGAACACACACACAAACGATCTGCTGCGAGGAGACACTGTTCTAATGCCGGTGCCGAACTGTGATGGTAACATTACAACGTGAGAATTCTGTCCTTTTCAGAGTCTCATCTTCCTGTTTTTGGTTCATTTACATATCTTTGGTCCGTGTTGCGTTCATAAATCATTCAAACCACACCAGAGTTTGTTTGGAAGCGGACTGAGACCCATATTTTTTTTTTAGAATGATTTCTGAAGGATCATGTGGCACTGAAGACTTAAGAAATGGCTGCTGAAAATCAAGCTTTTAATAAATTACATTTTAAAATATCTTACAATAAAAAAGCTGTTATTTTAAAATGCCTATGGCTACATTCACACTGCAGGCAAAAGTGGCCCAAATCAACAAGAATTGCTCACCTACGACTCAGATCTGAATTTTTTTATAACTGTGTACAGCATAAACCACATGGAATCTTTTCGATTCTGATTTGGGCCACTTCAATATGTGGTCCTAAATCCGATAAAGGTCAGATGTTTTGCAATCCGACCTCAGTCATATCGGAATTCATCTATATCGGTAGTTCTTTGAAGTTCGGTAGGTCTACCGGTGAGCTGTTATACTCATTACAGTGACAGCTCTAAAAACTGCATGGAAAAAAGTTGCGCTCTTTCTCATCCTCCTTATCGCCTGCTAGTGTTGTCACGATACTGGAATTTCTAACTTCAATACGATACCTTAAAAAGTATCGATATTCGATACCATTTTCGATACCACGGGGAAAAAAACGCTGCACATACTGTCAAATAGATATTTTTAATATAATTATTTTTTTTGTCTGTCTATTGAAAGTCTAGGCAATTAAAAATGTATTCTGAAGAAATCACTCAGCTTTTAAGCTTTTTCTCATATATAAACATTGACCAATTACCATTACAATTATCTCACAAATATTTGCTTACTAATTTTGTTGCCATAGCTTACATACAGCACAAGGAAGCTTGATTTAAAATGGTAAATTGAATTTAAAAATTGTAGAGTAAAGAGTAAACTGTAATAAAATAAGAACAAATAAACAAATGACTAAAAATAGCACAAATAAAGACAAATGAAATAGACTGCTTGTTTCAGGTAGGTCTAACGGTATTCAGGTACGAAACTGAATAAAAAAACAACAAAATAATCAAATTTAAAATAACATTGGATAATCTTCATTGTAAAAAAATTAAAATACAGATGAATCCATTAGAGTTACACAAGTTAAGCAGTAAGTGTTCGTTTGTCTTTTTGTAGTTTGAATAACAAATAACTGCTGCCCCTTTAAGACCTGACGCACACATGGATCGCAAATACTGCTCATGTTACACATTCTTCCTGAACTGCTTACAACTGTGTTTATGTTAATACTCACCAAGATGGGCACTGAGACATTTTTTGAGTGTATTTAACCATTAATAAAAAGAAAAAAGGAGCTCATTTTTGCCCTTATATGTCAGAGGCGGCTTTATTACGGTGTGTGCGCTTCAGATTTGAGCGCGAAATCTGCGGGAATGAGTAGAATTATGTGCAATAATGCACGAAATTCAGACCCGTCACACGTGTTCGCCGTTAAGAGGGTTATCCGGACTGAACGAGAGGAGGAGTTTTAGGTGTAAACTCGCTATCGGTCGGAGAGGAGTGCAGCTGGTATTGATACTGTAGAAAAGTTCGTATCGTATCGTTTCAGATATTTCAGTAACGTTATCTTATGTATAGCAGCGTGCCGTCTTTGTTATTGTTCTTTTGAGTATGCGGGTCAGTCTGACATTGGCCATATTTAAAAGAGAATGTGGATAACCAAAAAAATAAAAAATAAAAGGATCTGAACAATAAATCAGAATTGAGCATTAAGGCTTTCAGTGTGAATGTAGCCTTAGGCCCTGTTTAAACCTGGTATTAAGATGCGTTTTGGTCGTTCAGATCACAAGGGCGACGCTAAATACAGGTGTAAACAGGGTCTAAAATGTTTTGAGCTAGGCCACTTCCAGAGGTAGTCGAAAACGCATTAGACCGGATTGCTTTTGTAGCCCAAACGCTCATGTGGTCTAATGCATTTGAACAGCCGCAAAAGACCGCCTACTGATGCATAAACATTATTGGAAGCGCACTAGCCAGGCAGGATTTAAACTTTGTAGGCTGGAAACTGTTTGGTTTGGTTTGAAGACGAAAAACGTACCAAGCACAATGTTCTCTCACCATTACTGATTTCTAACACGCACTCACCGCGTTCGGCATGGTCTTGCGGCTGTCAGAGCAAAAACGAAAGCCTAAGCTCTCTGTATGTTTTTCCGTGTTCTCCAACTGCATTCACATGTAAATTGTGCAAGCTTACGTTGCCCATTAGCTTGAAAGATACGAAAAAAAAAAACATACATTTACCAGACCATAGACCCTCCCCTTGAAGAAATCAGGACAGAAGTGGTTGAAAGACCAGGTGTAAACAGGGCCTTAGTGATGTGCATTAGACTTGCCTTTTCTTGCCGGCAGGCTGGAAGAAGTTTGTGAGGGCTGTCTGTTTCTGGGGGGACTGTTTTAGTGTGGTGCTGCCATTGGGAGGTGCTGTCAATTTCACAGAACCTTCAAATTCAACTTGCCCCCTGCCCGAAAGAGCGGAACCTTTCTTCATCCTCCGCTCAGGCTCCACCACGCTGAAGCTCTCAGATGACCTCACCGTCTCACTGACGATGCGGGAAGTGGAAGGTTCCGGGCCAAGGGATGAGGATTTATTGGTTGCTGACAGTGTGGAGGCCTTCTGTGTGGGACGTGTCTTCTCAGGAGTCTCACCAACTGCACTGACCCCACTTGTAACCATTCTGAAAATATGAACATTGACTCACTTCATAAGAAAGTTTTATATTAACACTACTTATTATCATTATTTGCAAGTATTGCTGTAAAACAGTGGTTTTCAAACCCTGGTCTGCAGACTGTGAATTGATTGGTTTATTTAAATAAATAAATAAATCCAATAATTATAATTTTTAAAATAAAGTTTTTTAAACATTTGGTAAAAGTAGCAGTCTAGTTCATTTTTTAAAGGTCAAAAAAGTAGTCTGGTTAAATTATAGTTCAGTAAAAATAAGGCTATTTCAAGTTAGAAGGTATAATTTGAAGTTCAGGGGCCAGTTACACCAGCTGTGGGTAAGTTACAGCTTAGCCTAGTTTTGACTTAAATGGACACTAAGTTACAACTTACACACTACTAAATATTTTCGCATTGCACCATTAAACTTTGCACAATTGAAACGTAACAATGAATAAACTAAATATTTAAGGAAACCTCCAACCAAGAGTAACAGAATAAAGTAGCAACTGACTGATTTGCATCAATAAGCTCTTTTTCTACCCAACAGACTTGAACCCTTTAGACATGTATGATAATACTGATATTTACACTCGTGTTGTGCACATCAAATAATTAATAAAACGTAATGGTTAAATTGAACCATGTTAATTTAAAATAGCTTCATGTCATTTATATACAAAAATACCTATTGTTATTCATGATTAAATATGTATCATATTTTAATGGGAAAATATTTTACCGTACTATCATTTACCAGCAAGACAAGAGAAGAATTAAGGATAAACTGAAATTCAGTCTTTCAACACAATGTCTGCTCATGTATTTGAAGGCTGCTATTGGATCATTAAGAATAAAGGCTGATTTATACTTCTACGTCGGACCTGTGCCATAGCCTCTACGGCGTGGGCTACACGTCGATTTTCATTTATACTTCTACGTCCTTGTCCGCGTTGATGTGCAGCTGCACATGCAGAGGGGAGCATGATACCCCTGAGGGAGGGGTTCTGGCAGACCAATCACAGCGCTTGCGGTCCGTGTAGAATTGACGCATTGTTACATTTTTGGAGAGGTCAGGGTACATCGTAGGCTACGCGTGCTACACACAGCCTACGACGTAGCTATGGCGTACACTTGACAATTCAATAAGCTTTTTATTTCTATTCTTGAAGATGTCTACCACATGACACAGGTATTCTGTATGAATCAGAGCACTACCTAGATTACCTGCTCTGGTCTTGAGAGAGCTCAGTGTTGACCACATAGGCTGTGATATTCTGGGAAGGTGCCGCGAGCGCCGTCTCATCCACGGCAGTGTTCTGAGAAAGTGTTGCTGCAGCAATGTCTGGCTTCACGTTCACGGATTCTGTGAAGAAATGTTGAGAAATTGTTATTGATGTGTAGGTTTGTGCGTAAAGCCAATCCTTTTGGCCAGCAGGAAGTCCACTTCTCAAATTCACTGCCATAAAAGGACCATTATGCACACAATTTAAAAAGTAAGTACAATCAATCATCATCATCTTCATTATTATTCAGTCATTATCATTAACATGCTGAAAAAACACTACTAAGAATGAGTAATGTTCTAAAACAGTCCTACACCAGATGTGTATGTAAACGCACCAGATTGAATAGAAGAACAGGGATTGCAGTATGTTTGATTATTGACATGAATGGCAGCCAATCCGATCTCAGATTCTGTGATAAAACGCAAGCCATTTCTGTGTGAAAAGACGAAGCAAGACAAAGACTTTAGAGCTGAGTAGACCTGTATAAATCAGTAATGTAAAACATTTACTATATTTTACCATAATATGTGCAACATTACATGTGTGTACATTTTATATTAAATATAATTCATTTCAATAATTATATTTAACAATACATTTCATTATTGGAGCACAAACATACACATACAAAATGGAATCAATCAACAAACAAAAGCATTTTTTGACAGCTTTATCATATTACTCAATATACGTAATAATTACTATAGACATGTCTGAACTAATAACAGACAGCATAGACTACAAAAATACACACACCTGTGCAGAATCTGGGCCACAGAATCCACCCACTTCTTGGAGTTCAGAGGGATCACAGCCTGGGAGTTCCCCGATATCATGGCAACCACACAAGTGCTGCTTGTCTCCAAGAGTGAAACGGGCAGAGAGCCCTCGTCCAAAAGCTGGCACACCCCACCTCCACAACTCACTGCCAGACTCAAACGCTTCATCTGAGAAGATACACAAAACATCAGTGACTACTCTGACTGTAATTCAGATGGGATTACAAGAATTTTCTCAATTGTTTTACCCTAATTACAGCTATGTACTGCGAGAGGAAAATGAAACCACAAATGAAACTACTACTAAACTGCCTGTTAAAAAGAACAGGATGAGCCTTTTGATTTCTTCCACTTAAACTTCTTGTTTTAATAAGGAATTTAACTTTTTATACTCTAAACATTTATACATAAAAAATGTTAACATTTAACTTCAGTAAAAATCTTGATGAAACTTAAAACAAGATTATAAAAGAAATCTGAATAAAAAATTGCCTTGGCAACTTTTCTGAAATAAAACTAATTTAACTTGATTTGATAAAATTAGTAAAACTAAAACTGAAATAAAAATACATTTAAACTATATAGGAATATAAAAAAAAACTAATAAAAAAAAATGACAAAAGGACATAACTCAAATTAAAAGCCATATAATAATAATAATAATAATAATAATAATAATAATAATATGTAAATAATACTAACACTGTTCCAAACACTAAAAACTAATTTTGAACTTTTGGAAAAACTTTTCTTTCTGGTTCTCCAGAGGTTACAAACTTCTCCCATAAAACCACAAAAGAGAAAATGACCATGTGACCCCACTGCACTGTAGTATCCATCAGCAGGGATTCACTCACAAACGAACCTGCTGGTTACAGAGAATATACCAGCTGTTCGACTTCACGTGGTCTGCTCTTACTCTGAGCTAATCAGCACTTTTACACCTCCTGATTAATACAGAACAGCGGGGAGAAACTCCTATGTGACATGATACAACTTTTTCACTGTATATAACAGCCTAATGAATGCATGTCTAACTTGAACTTCTGGGGAAAAGATTGAAGATAAAGAATACATGAAATTGGTAAGAAAGGTCAGAGTGCTTGTAACTGATAATATTTTCCAACATTAAAGTATAATAGAGAAATAAAGTAGAAATTTTACTAAAAAAGTAGAGTTTTTTCATAAGTCTTAGGGTCTGGTAGTAGAAATACTTAATGACACACAGCTTCTCAGCTGTGAGTGGGAAAAGGTCTCAATCAGCTCCCTAGTTCAGTAGTCTGAGCACTGATCAGGGAGTCGGAATCGGAATGTCAAAATTGTGGAATCCTTCCAGTGCACTGAAACATTCGCTCCCTAAAAAGTCCCACAATGCCCTGCAAAACCCAGGGTGCATCTATGCTCACTTAGCTCCCTTAACGAAAGTTCTGAAGCACAAAACTTAAATCACATGAGCCAACTCACTACAAATAACGACCGATAACAACACGCGATATGCTTTTAAAAATAGAATTTAAAAAAACATTATTTTATTATATTACAGCATAAGCATACATCATTAGTCAGTTAATGAAAACAATCTAGCTAACATTTATAATTTATTTAAGTTGAAATGTTGCAGTATATGTAACAAGTAATGTCAGAAAAATATCAGCTCTGCTATTATTCAGTAATATACCAGTAATGCTTTGTACAATGAGGACGTTGTCACGTCACTGGAAATAGAGTCAACAGTGTCCCAATGTGTAGTGAGCCAGCGTCCTGTACTAACTTTACCAGTGCTTGAATTCAAGTACACGATATGATGATTCACGAGCTCGGGGGCTAGGGAACTGATTGAGATGCAGCCAACTTATTTTATGTAGTAACTGGTAACTTGATAAGGAACATGAAAGTGAGAGAACAATAACACAATCCTTTGGCCTCATATTTAGTGAAATAGGCCAGATCCCAGTACGATGCCAGCAGCCAAACCAATTTATAAATCCTACACTACAAGATAGAAGGTCTTAGTAAGATTTATTGCATTGTTAACACTATTTCCATGGCTATTGAGCAACATTATAGAATGACTTTCTTATATTCCTGTATTTATTGTATTAAATGTGGTGTGTTTATTTGTTATGTCAAAGTCTCTTATTCTCACCAAGACTTGTAAAATAGTAGTACAATTTAAAATAACTTGTTTTCTATTTTAATATGTTTTCAAATGTAATTTATTCCTGTGATGGCAAAGCTGAATTTTCAGGAGTCATTATTCCAGTTTTAAATGTCACATGATCCTTCAGAAATCATTCTAATATGCTTATTTTCTGTCAGGAAATTTCTTTGAAAAGAAAGTTAATTTATTTGAAATGGAAATCTTTTGACCAATCCATTTCTTTGCAGCCTTGCTGAATAAAAGATTTCACTTCTTTCCCCCCAAAACAACCCTTTGAATGGTAGTGTAACCGTCATAATAATGTAATGTTAGCTGTTGCAAAAGTTACAGTGATGGTATAATTTATAATATTAGTAGTAGTTAATCCCTCTTGCCTGTTTGGAGTTCAAAAAGAGAAAAGTTTTCCCCTTGAAGAGGCTCTTTCTCTCAGGTCGTGTATTCAGATCCACATCTTCTTTAGCCAGGCTGGGTTCATCAATCCGAGGCCTAAATCTGATCAACACAAAACACAACAACATCTGATCTATAAAGTCTGTTCAAAAAATTGCCAATAGCTCGCAGCTATTTAAATGAAATAGAACAAGCAACTGTGAGCGAAAGAGAAACTAAACATTCTGTACCTCTCAGCTTCAGGCAGTGGCAATTTCTGCTGCACAGCCTTGCTAAACGCACTGAAGAATTCAGGTTTTACTATAGGCCGACAGCATAGCAACGCACAGATCGTCTGCCAAGAGAGAGACATCGATTCAGTGGATGTTTAAGTGTACCTTGAAGGTAAATTAGCCATTAATCAAGGAACTGAATAAACACTCAAAGAGCTTAAGAGGTTAATGGCCTCCTTACCTTAATGGTGACTTTTACAGTGGGCATGACAAGATACGTGCAGTCAAGTGTCCAGGAGTTGACAAGTCGCCCTCCAATAGAGCGCACATCTTGAGAGAGGGATGCTTTCCCTTCGTTATCGACACACGAGGAACACACCACAACGCACTCTTTCTCCAAACTGAATGGGGAAATAAACTCTCAAATTCAACTTCAACTTCCATATGACCTCTGAAAAACTGTAAACAAGTCTAATAGACTCCCTTTATAATACCTTTTTGAAACTTGAAAGCATCAATACTCATTCATTGTAGTAACAAGGAAAAAAAGTGACCAGTGCTCAATTGGTTCTCCATTTGTAGTTCATTCAGAGATTCTCCATTTGTAGTACATAGAAGTAACGTCATAGGCTTTTGGATAGTTTTATTTCAGACTCATCAATTCCTTTACCACTATCAGCCACTTCTGAAGCATCCTCACATACACAAAGGAATGCATAGACACACAAACCTGAACTTGCTCTGGAAGACTCCAAATGTGATTTTGTCTCCTGTCTGCAGGGTCTTTGTGGAGCCAGTCTCAAGCTTCTCACCATTGATAAAAGTGCCGTATTTAGAACTGTCCTTAAGAGTGATTGCCTGCCAACAATATAAAAACAAGAAAGCACACTGTCAGATTTACCAAAAGAACTACTGTCAACTAATCCATCTAAAATACAGCTTTAAGGGAAACGGGGCCCTCTAGGGCATGACACTTGCAAGCACGCATTTACAGAATGCAATACCATCTCAAGTTAAACATGATGCATAGACATAACTATCAAATCCGGGGCTGGCTCTAGTTTTAACTTGCCCACCCAATCAGAATTTAGGCACATAGTATTAATCTTTTTTTATTTATTTTTTATTTGCGCATTAATTAAAAACAATTTGAGGCAGGCTGTGGAGAAGTTTGATGAAGGGCTGTAGAATGCCCCAACCCATCAAAAAAATAAATAAATAAAAATAACACCAGAAAATGTGTGTTGCAGTATTGCAGTATTTTTCTTTTATTAGATTAAAGTAACGACGCGTGATACACTCACGAGTCTCTTCAGTCTGTACAGCGGAAAAGTAGAGGATGACAATCGCATGTGCGAAAACGGCAGACCTGTTTACTTGTAAATATGACTATACATTTTCATAGCTCTTACTAATTTTAAAGTATCGCTACAAGTCATATACACATAGGAAGGCTTGAGGGTGAGTAAATCATGGGGTAATTTTCATTTTTGGGTTAACTATCCTTTTAATATTTATTTTCAGACGTTGGCTTACACATTTTTACATTTTAACCTGGACTAAAATATGCAAGCCCAGAAAAGATATCTAGATATCGGTTGAAAATCGGTTGAAAATGTTTTATTGGTGGTTTGAACTTTAACGAGTTTAAAACGTGTGTTTGCTTATATTATTGTATTTAAACGTTGAGTGGAAAAGGATATTTTTGTTAGTTTAAAAAAGTTATTCTGGTTATATTATATTCTGATTATTAAATGGTTATTAGACCGCACTAAAGTTTGCTTATCTTTTCAACATGTTTTTGTAATGTAATTCAATACTGTGGTAATACCATAGAGCCTACCATTGTTTAAAAGATGACAAGTGATCTATCAAAGCACTAAATTAATATAGACGTGAAATTTCATCATTTTTGACTATTTTAAAATACCTGTACGTTTTTTAAATACAGATTGTATTGCTAAATGCATTTAGCAATAAAAAAATCTATATTCTCAGTGAAATTCTCATAACTTTTTTTCACCCAAAAAATATAATTTATTGCATCCTGAATTTAAATAAGGACTTCACAGCAAGAATGACTAACTGAATTCCTAAGAAGAATGACTATGGGAAATAATGACACATATGATTACTGTTCTGCTGAATAATTAGCAAAATAACAAAAACAGAAAGTAGTAATTAAAATTTGATTTCTTTGAAACACTTCCACTGTGTTGCCTTTGAGACAATCTCATTAAGCAACCTAAGATATTTATAGACCAGTGGTGTTTGGTGGTGTTTTTTAAATGAGGAGGCAAAGTCCACACACACACATATTATATATATATATATATATATATATATATATATATATATATATATATATATATATATATATATATATATATATATATATATATATATATATATATATATATATATATAATTCAAATCCGTGTCCACACTTAATTTTCCTGGTTAAATAAAAATTATATAAAAAGAAAGCGCAAATACAATTCTATTTTGTATTTTTCACTATGTAATGTTCTGTTTATTAAAACCAAGTATACATTTCATCAACTTACATACATTTTTTTTCTCACACAAATGCATCGATTCACTTGCATGTGTGGATTTCTTTTATGGCAGACAGATGCACTTTTATGGACTTCAAAAACAGACACAGCCATTCACTGCCATTATAATGCTTGGAAGAGCCAGGACATTTTTTAATAGTATTCGGATTGTGTTCGTCTGAAAGAAGAATGTCATATACACCTAGGATGGCTTGAGGGTGAGGAAATCATGGGGTTAATTTCAATTTTGGGTAAACTATCCCTTTAAGGCCCTGTCTCAAATTGCACCCTAAACACTTGCGGTCTTCCTATGAGCCTGCACTTTCGTGACGTAACGCTGCTTTGACTGTCGGGAAGAAGTCTGCTGCGGAGCTCGCTTCAGTGTGGGCTCGATAAAAGTGTGCATCAATGGCGCATATCGACCACAAAGGAGGCGCTCGCGAACATCCTTCTGAAACCAAAAATGACAAATGGGACATCCTACGGTCTTGCGGACTTAATGGACACATGCACGCGGCAACCATTGGAAGTCCACAAGGCCGTAAGTGCATATAAATTTGGGACAGGGCCCAAGAAAGCCAAGGAAAAACGAAGCCAAGATGACTTTTGTATATTGGAAGAAAGGTGCAAATCATTACTTAACAATATAAGTCAAAGGCATGTTAAAAAAGTGCTATTCATATTCTCTAATCTGAGCAGCTCCAGAAACACCTCTCATTGTGGTTTTGGTGCATACTGTATAACAACAACAGTGGGAGGAAGTACAGAAGCATTCATAGTGGGCTTCAACATCAAGTGATCTATCAAAGCACTAAATTAACATAGACATGTGAAATGTTATCATTTTTGACTATTTTAAAATACCTGTACATTTTTTAAAATAGATTGTATTGCTAAATGCATTTAGCAATAAAAAAATCTATATTCTCAGTGAAATTCTCATAACTTTTTTCACCCAAAACTTATACAAATATAATTTATTGCATCCTGAATTTAAATAAGGACTTCACAGCAAGAATGACTAACTGAATTCCTAAGAAGTATGACTAAGGGAAATAATGACACATATGATTACTGTTCTGCTGAATAATTAGCAAAATAACAAAAACAGAAAGTAGTAATTAAAATTTGATTTCTTTGAAATACTTCCACTGTGGAAACATCTCTTCATTGAAGAAGCCCTTTTTTAGCCAACATAATACACAGAGTTACTGACCTGCTCAGTGACAGTGAGGTTGGCATGCACACGGCTGATGGACTGATCATTGGACAGCAGAATCGCACAATTCTTACGGCCGACCACATACTCCTGACCCGGGAGCAGAACGATACATTCCCCTTCAGAAACAGGGATAAAGTGAATCAAGGCATCCCAAGCTATCCAGACAATAATTACTGGAAACATGGGGAATTTCTCTTGTTAAATGTAAATAAAAATGTATAAATAATCTGTGAATAATAAAAACAAAAAGACATTTGTAACCACTATTTACTTTTGAAGGGTCTATAAGTGTGGTTGAACTATAGTTTTCCATTAATGAAAGCCGACTGTCTTGATTTCATGTCAACGTTTGTACATGACAGTCATAAGGATGATGTCTGCGTCAAAGCTCCATGAAAATGAAGCATGTAAAACATAAGATATCTGGTACATAAAATACTTTTATTGATGTATTATTAAGATTGCTCTGTCTAATATAAATCACATGACTAATCATAAAGAAGTAAACATGTCAGTGGTGACGTGAGACTGACAACTATGAAACCCAGAGCCACGTTTTGAATAAGTAACTGACTGATTCAATCATAAAATCAATTATTCATACTTCTTATTGAGAAAATGTTTAATTTCTACATTAACGTTACCATTGCCTACAATCGTGACTAGGAATAAATCAAATATTCCCACTAACGTTTAAAGCCATGCAGTTTGTCTTAGTGGGATATACACAACCCCTAACTTACCTGGTCCAATTAAATTAGTTAATTTGATGTTAGCATAATGAAAGTCTTGACATTAATACAATTTTTACACTGATTGTGCAATCTACCTCTCTATGTCTATCCGTGACTGTATATAAGACTTTAGAAGACTCATAAACAGGAAGACATGTTATGCAACCATCAATATTAAGTTACATGGCCACTTTTATTGCGTTAATGGTTTGCATTTGGTCTGGATTATACGTAACGTACAGTCGTAGTACACTAAAACACCGAGAAACCGACTCATTTTGCACATAAAACGTTACCTCCAGTTTCGGTTGGTTGCAGCTTCCACATTTCAATACTTGTCGCTTTGTAGCGAAACGACACTTATATAATCTTATACTGTAGCTGTAAAACTGAACTGTGTGAACTGGCGCGCCACATTTACATCTTCATGTGCGACGTAATACATTTCAGTTTCAAAATAAAAGTCCCACAGTGCAAGTTTTTATTTATCTTTTTATTTAATTTATTGTAACCACTTACAAACAGATCAACAAACAAGGTACATAATCAAATCACTGAATAAAACATATGATCAGCCATAGGTTGAGCATAGCCAGTAACAACCAGAGATCATGATAAAATAAACTGACACACAAAAATAATAAATAAAATAAAATAAATTAGATCAAACAAAAGGAGCTTTTAGATTAATTTATACATGTCTACCTGAGAAATCAACTTGAGGGCTTTCTTGTTTTTAACCAATTTTAAAGATTTGCACAAGAGTTTAAACTCATCCACTGGCTAAAGTTAGGTTTAGATCTAAACCATCTACACTTATGAATGGAAAACTTTCCGAGACATAACCAAAAATTACAAACAAAATCAAACTCTTTGTTTCCCAGACACATACCAAACCTAATTATCTTTACAGTAAGGAGAGGGAGTTCATCCTCCCTAGACCGTAACCAGTTCTGCACATAGATATACATAATAAAGGCCTTTATTATGTATATCTATGGTTCTGCATATCTCTCCAAAAAGGTTGCACCACATCACAACAAAAGAACACGTGCTCTAAATTTTCAATATTTGTTTCACAAAAAATACAATCATTCACATCAAAATAAAATTTAAATCTTAAAAATTCTTTAGTAGGATAAATCTCATTTAAAATTTTGAAGTTCACCTCCTTAACTTTAGGAGGGAGGTCCCACAGTGCAAGGGCCTCTAACACCATAGCCTTTAACACCATAGTTCCCATCAAGCTAACCTCCAAACTCCTGGATCTCGGCCTGAATTCTTCTCTCTGCCACTGGATTGAGGACTTCCTCACTGGCAGGCCTCAGGTGGTGAGAATAGGCCAGTCCACCTCCTCCTCCATCACCCTGAGTGTGGGAGCTCCACAGGGCTGTGTCCTGAGTCCCCTGGTCTACTCTCTCTACACGCATGACTGTTTGTCCACACACAGCTCCACCTCTATCATCAAATTTGCTGATGATACTGTTGTCCTGGGCCTCATTTCCAACAACAATGAGACGGCATACTTGGACGAGGTGGAGCATCTAACATCATGGTGCCAGGACAACTGTCTCTCTCTGAATGTTGGCAAGACCAAAGAAATGATTGTGGACTTCAGGAAGAGACAGCAACGGACATACTCCCCCCTCATGATCAGCGGGTCACCAGTAGAGAGAGTGAGCAGCTTCAAGTACCTGGGTGTAAACATCTCCGAGGACCTGACCTGGACTGCTCACATTCAGACACAGGTGAAAAAAGCCAGGCAAAGACTGTACCACCTGCGCCAGCTGAGGAAATTCAGGGTTTCACCAGCTATCCTGAAAACTTTCTATTTAGGGGCGATAGAAAGTTTATTTACTCAGTGCATCACAGCGTGGTATGGGAACAGCACCAGTCATGACCGCAAAGCCCTGCAAAGAGTCGTGCGCTTATCCGAGCGTATCTCAGGGTCAGCTCTCCCGTCTCTGCAGGACGTCTACACCAAACGCTGCAAAGGTAGAGCTACCAAGATCATCAAGGACTCTAATCACCCTGCAAACCCTCATTTCACGCTGATGCCATCTGGTAAGCGCTTCCGAAGCCTGATGGCCAAAACTGAGAGACTCAGGAGGAGCTTCTTCCCCCAGGCCATCAGACTCCTGAACTTAACGTCACGTGACTTCACTTCAGGATAAACATCGATACACTGTCATTGCACTGCACTTTCTGTTCTCATTGTTACTGTGTAACAACCTGTTATAAACCTGTTTGCACATTATACTCTTTATACATTTGTTAACCACATATTTATAAGTCTACAGTTTACTCACTGCACAGTTTACTTCAATTATTTTATTCCACTTCTTATTCTTATTTTTACTTTTTTTTTTCTTCTAAAAAAAAAAAACCTTGACTTGATTATTTATAATTCTACAGATATATAGAATTATAAATAATCAAGTCAAGGTTTTTTTTTTTGTAGAAGAAAAAAAAAAAAAAAATAAGAATAAGAAGTGGAATAAAATAATTATAATATAATTATTTAATTATAATATATTATAATTAAAAATATATATATATATATATATATATATATATATATATATATATATATATATATATATATATATATATATATATATATATATATATATATATATATATAGTACTTTTTATTCTATTTCTATTATAATTTCCTGTTTGTGTTTTTAACTGTGAATTTGCACTGTCCATGGAGCGGACCTGTTTACATTTCACTGCCGGTTGTATATTCTGTATATAACTGTGTATGTGACAAATAAAACTCTTGTATCTTGAATCTTGAATGAAAAGTCCAATTCATTTCTGAGAATCGGTTCTTTCGAACAGTTCGTTTCAATGAACAGTGATTCATGACGTCATGACGTAATTGCGCCATACGTGAACCTATCGTTAAGCCCAAGGTTCACCAACAGGAGTTCGCGAATCTAATAATTAAAACAAATTTTACCATTAACCGATATCAGAGAAATGTAAACGTGCATTATATCACATACATTAACGTAACATAACATATTATGTTAATTAAATATTAACTTAACATAAAATTAGGGCATACTTTCAGTTTCAGCATATTTTACGTACAAAAGACTAAAAAAAATTTTTTGAAACCCTGGCTCAGCCAAGTTTTGTGAACTGATTCAACCAATTCATTAAAAAGATGTGACTCAGAAAATCTGTTCACGAAAAAGACACCGCTTCTCATCAGTGACTTTTACCTTTCAAACTAAATATTTTTCAGTGTTGAAAAAAAAAAAGACAACTGCATAAAGAAATAACAATGAAAGTGATAAATGATTTTAGAACTTTCAAAATAAATTTTATGTGTATACATTTATTCATGTGTTCTTTTTATATATATTACATTACTTGCATTAAAGGTTCATGAAGTAGAGCTGTTTTTTAAATGTTCTTTTATGCATCATATTTACAGAATAACAGTGTTTTCATCAGTCAGTGTAGAGTTTTTTTTTTTTTTTTTTCATTAATCGCCCATTAATTTTTTTAATTAATTAAAATATTCCACTGGGCCATAACATGTCAGTGTATGCAATACAAGAGGTAGATCAAGCTCTTTTTCAGACTTGGTTTCAGTGCTTCAGAAAGTTGCAGAATGTGTGTGTGAGTGTAAGGGTCCGTGCATCAAAGTTATTTACATATAGAGCAATTATATAATGCATTATTTAGCAACACTGCTACCGATTCAAAGCCATTAGCTAGCATTCCAAATCACTTCTAAACAATTGACAACTGCAATTATTCCTTTAGATGTACATCCATTTCTGAATACAACAAAGTAGATACACCAGAAGTCCATGGGTGTCTTTCCAATGTATTATTCCCAAAGGATCTAGAATGTTGAAAAATCCTTGAATATATCAGTCTGATAGTGTCATTGTCTCACTTCCAGTGAGAGTTCAGTTTTCATAGGTATCTTTTAAAATAAGGTCCCAACTTTCTTTAATAGTTCAAGTTAACTGTACAAGTATGTTTATTGCCAGAGAATCATTTGTATTATACAATCCTGCAATCCCTCACACATTTCTTTGCATTCTAGCTTTGTCACAAGCATGTTTGTATATTCTGTTGTGTTGGTGCATTTGGTGATCAGTCAAAAAGAGAAAACAAGCCTTCTCAATACATGCAGAGGCATTCTGTATGAAAGTATTATACAGACTGGGAAGCTAGACTCCACCGAGAGACAGACAGATGCAAAATAATCAAAGCACCAAATGATTGATCTTAGCTGTTTTTTAAAAAAACATGCACTTCTTAAAAAAAAAGGGAAAAAAAGCCAATGAATCAAATATGTCATTGCTGCATCAACCTCAGCTGTTGAGACAATATGAGGTTTAAAAACAGCCATATTACATATGTAAGATGATGTTTGGATACATTTAGCCACGCTAACCAAGATGGTCAGTTCGTGAAGAGCATTTAGTTGCAAACATTTGAGTGTGTGTGTGTGTGTGTGAGTGTTTGCCAGGCTGTATTCTTGATGCTGCTCTGTTTGTTGTTAGGATGACAAAATGGTTTCAAAGGTACATTTTTAGGCTGGCCTCAGCGGTCAAAAAGCAACCGCCAATGGCAAAATTATTGAGATAGCAAATCAAATCAAAGAAGGCAGGCTTTACTGTTCACAGATTCCCAACGTGAATTCCATCACCGTTTCTAACGGTAAAAGAGTGCAAGGGAAGATATAAGTAGCTGATCATTTTATACGTGACAGCTATTTTATGACAGAAATGTTAAATGACTGACAGTAATATCCCATGATGCAAACTACTCGACTTTGTCAAACTTCGCCATTTTGAAAGGCTGAATCATTTGCATGATTCATGTAATGCATAACTGAATGTGATGAGAATAGAAAAGATTTTTAAATATTTTAAATATATTTGTTTATGACAAGGTTACGGCAATGTATGTTTGTATGATTGTAATCAGCTGTGAAGATAAGAAGCGGTGTCAGAGGTGCTGCATTCTTTCCATGTCAATGTAAACACAGTGAGCAAAAAAAGAAGCATTAGATGGAACAAAAAAATAAATGAAAAAACAAAATGGAAGAGAGTTTGTCAGGCACAGAGAGCAGTGGGTCTGAAGGGTTAAACTCACTTATGTTGGGTGTAGTGTTCAGTCTTTTATTATGGTAAGAACAGCTAAAAACTTCATCAATGGTACAAGGGTAGCTTCGCATAACCCCGTCTGCAAGATAAATTCCACCTCTCAAACCTATTTCACCTGTTATTCTTTCCTCACATTTTCTGAGCCCCTTCGCCCTAAACACGCAGTAATTTATTCCAGAATCCGTGGCCCATTTCAGAGGGCAGATTCTGAGAAAAGAGCCCCTGATGATCCGTGCGGCGGTGGGTGGAGCCTGCGCAGTGATGCCACTGATGTTGAGTTGAGGTCGCCGCAGCTACGCAAGTGGATTCCCCCGGCCCTTACAGGGTCATCATCATGGCGACGGGCGTTATGGCGACTGTCGCTATGGGAGTGGTGGTGTCCACGGCAATGGTGGTGGACGTGCTGCTGCTGCCCCCTGTTGGCTCCCAGAGAGTTACGAAACACCTTCATAGAAACACAAACATCTAATGGGTTATTTTAGTACTAAATTGTACTACACAAAAATCTAGCTGAACTAAATTATTTTATTTACAGTATTGGCAATGTTATACCTGCTCTAACGGCAGATTTCCCTCTCCTCCTGTCCTTCTTTTAGGCCCCTGAGTACAGTTTCCAGCATGCTCAGTCGCAGGGGCCAAGTTACGTTTGGATCTTTGCAGGAAACGTTGCACTAAATTTCTGGTGACCTAAAAGGAAAGGTGAAAAATGAAAATGATAATTGTGAACAGTGCAATACAAATTTTTATTTAATTTAAAAATGTTTGTATATATAATATACATTTAACATTGCAGTAATCTTAGGAATGAATGAGATATTTATTTAGTGCTTTACTATATACTACTGTACATCCAAAGCGTTTTACAATCATATCAGGGGGTCTCCCTTCAACCACCACCAGTGTGCAGCATCCATCTGAATGATGTGACGGCAGCCACAGAACAAAGGCGCCAGTGGGTTCACCACAGAGAGAGAGCGTGATAGAGCCAATTCAAATGATGGGGATTATTAGGAGGCCAAGACTGATAAAGGCCAATAGAGGGAGTTTGGCCAGGACACCGGGGTTACACCAATACCAATGCCATGGGTTTTTTAATGACCACAGAGAGTCAGGACCTCGGTTTAACATCTCATCTGAAGGACGGTGCTTGTTACAGTATAGTGTCCCCGTCACTATACTACGGCATTAGGACTCACACAGACTACAGTGGAGCACCCCCTGCTGGCCTCACTAACACCTCTTCCAGCAGCAACCTGGTTTTCCCAGGAGGTCTCCCATCCAGGTCTTGGGCTACAGGGTGATATGGATGTGGGGGATCAGGATATTTCAGGGTCTAACCTTGAGGTCTCCAAGTGAGCGTGCACAGTCTTTGGGTAAACGCAGCGAGGTGGCTGGAACCTGTTTTGAGGGTAGCCGGCTACTTACAGCCTTAATGCTGCCCTTTCTGGGCAGGGAAGCAGGAAGAGCCAGAGAGGAGCGAGGCAACAAACCAGCTCCAGACGATACCCCTGAGTGACAGAAATAAACCAAAGAAAATTTAAATATGGGGGTAGAGAGACAGCTAAATAAAAGTAATAACAATTTGATACATTATTAATAATAATCTAGAAAAATAATAATATAAAATTAATTATTATATTTTACCTTTGCAACAGTGTTTTTTTAGTATTACTTATATACTATTATAGTATTTATTAAAAATTTAATGTAAATGCGTATTTGGACCACCAAATGCACCAACATGCACAGAATATACAAACATGCTTGTAACAAAGCCAGAATGCAAAGAATGATTTCATATAATGGTTTAATTAAACAAAATTTTCAATTTTCATTTTAATTTTAGTTCAAGTTTCAGTAATTTTGTTATGTAATATTGTCATTTTTATTAGTTTAAAATTTCTTTTTATTTCAGTTAATTTCTCATTTTTGTTTAGTATTTATCTTGTCTAGTATTTAGTATATATCTTGTTAAAAATAAAAATAAATGGATGTTTGTAACATTGACTTTCTTCTGAAGGATATACAGTTTAGCAGGTGCTTCACACAGCCAAGTTAGACAAACCACATTCTATTGTTATCACTATTTAGGAATGAATGCATTTATCCAACTTCCTCCTTATTACTGTCACATTCATGTCTTGTTCTGTTTTGTTTTGTTTTCATTGTCACCATTCACCTGAGTTCTAGTTCATTATTAGTTGTGGTTTCTAATTTGTTCCCTGTTCCTTTATTGATCTTCTTCTGTGTATATAAGCCCTCCGTTTCTTCTGTTCATTGTCTTTCATTAAAATGTATTTGTATTGATAATCATAATCCTGCGTCATGCATCTCCTCTTTGTGTTTACTACACACTGTACCTGTGGCAATTACCTCACTGTGACTGAGTGGGTCATGTTGCTAAAGAAGAATATCTGCTGCTAAAGTGTAATGCGGGTGTGATTCTGAGCTGAGCTCCGAAACTCAGTCTCAATAAACAGTGTTTTTTGAAATGGGAATGTAATAGTGATGAGTTTTAAAACTTTTGAATTTTATTTCTCATGATATGACCCCTTTAAATTTACTAGGGATAGTCACGTTTACAATATACATTTATTATGTTATGTATTAGGGTTTTTATCATTAACTAAAACTATTTGAAACAAAATTGTTAATTGAAATAAAGCTCAAAAAAAAAAAAAAAAAAAAATATATATATATATATATATATATATATATATATATATATATATATAAACAAAAAAAAAAAAAGTTTAAAGGCCCATTGAAGTACTTGAAATGCACAGAATTATTCAATCTGTTGACATAATTTCTATTAAAACAGGAAGACAGGGCGGGACATATCGAACAGCTCCTTTCCTTTTTTAAAATAGCCAATAACGTTTTGTTTATATCACAGCTGGGCCAGAGCCGAGTTTCCCTCATTGAGTTTCCTCCTAATCTCTAACAGTTTATCCTCCTAATCTCCTTGATATCGCTTTAAAATATAGCATTCTGTGTTTTTCTGGTATGCGCTGACTCGCACATATGATCTGCTCTGTGCTATCGTGTCTCTGGACCGGAGCAGAATGTGCGCGCTGCGGCAGTTTGCGTGACACTAACGTGAAACCAGACTTTCGCCTCAATGGAAAGCATATTTAAACTGTCAGAATCATTCCTTATCGCCTATATAGCGCACTGGTGGTATAGTGGTATGTGCCATTCACCATGGAGAAAATAGTAAATGTGTGAACATAGTGACCGATTTTAGCCACAGTTTCAGCGTCTATTTATAATGTTGAGGGTGGGGCGCTTTAGATTCTAGAGAACATTTGATTGGACAGAAAATGTGATAAGAAGCTGATGTGCAGAGGGACATAAACTAAAGCTGAAATAAAAATAAATTAAACCTTAATATTAATATTAAAAATCCAGAACTAATAAAAACCACAAAGATACATAACATTAATTGAAAATGTACAAAAAAAAAACTAATTCAAAATATTATATAAATAAAACTAAAATAACACTGTGTTATTCCTAATCTTAATAAGTGTATATAATAAATGTCTCTGTGACCTGAGAGTTCTAAACTCTTACCTGTTTCAGATGAGGTCTGCGATCCCCCCTCAATGACTCCTTTACTGCCTCCTGAGAGACTGAAATCACCTGAGGACGTGACGTCAAACGCATTATATGTAATGTGCATTACTTAATCAGATTACTTTTTTGATGTAACAAATACTTTATAAGTTCACACATAAATATTTGAGTTCCTTTTTTTAGTACAGTTTTGTAAATTGACAAAATTCATGTTTTCACACAAATCCCACACAATGCAGTCTGTTACAAATATGTGTTTATACCTGTGTCAGTCGAAGAGCTAAGCCCTGGTTCACTATGTGACCTCACAAGGGGCAAGAACCCATCGCTGTCTTTCCGATCTCGTCCAATTTGTTCACGTAAACATGGCCTCAGAAGGAGCAGTCCGGGCGCGTGTTCTGTGCGGTCTTGAGCAGGACCTGATAGGGCTGTGGTTGGCGGGTTGTTAAAGGCAGATGAGGAGTCCCGTCGGGAGGGCGCGCAGAGCCGAACTCGGATTTCCGGGATAGAGGAAGGCTGAGATCCCGCTAAGAACTCCAACTGAGAGCAGCTACTAGCCAACAGAGCTTGACGCCTCAGCAATGGAGACCTATGGAGAAAGTAATGAAATTTACATCCGAGAAGAGACTTTATTCAATGATTTTTAATGATTTAACTCTTTCCCACCTGTAGGTAGAGGTGTTGTATGTGCTCGGGGAGGAGCAGGAGTTCGATCTCTCGCCTCTGAAACACTGCCTGCCGGAAGGAGCAGCCACCATTCCCTCAGGATGCTGTGCTGAACGGAAGCTGGCGTATTCTCCCCCCTCCCCTCCCTCGCTGTCCCCCCGTGGTCGTGCCCGCACACCGACACCCACTTCCATGAGGCAGGAGTCCTCGGACGGGGAGCTGTCATCTGGAATATCCACAATCTCAGACATCAACAGAGAGCCACTGTCCATTGACACTGAGAGAGAGAATATACAAAATGTACACATATACACATGGATTCGATCATCCAATGGTATTCATACATACTCGACACACCCATGAAAGTGATGTAGGATGTTACATAAAAGATGGGATGTCTTGACATCTGATGTCTGAACAGAAGTGATCACAGAAGACACATTTGAAATGAATGTCACTGAAAAAGCATCTTTGAGAGTTAGTTCACCCAAAAATGAAAATTCTGTCATTAATTACTCACCCTCATGTCGTTCCAAACCCATAAGACCTTAAATTAAGGTCTTAAATTAAGAAACACAAATGAAGATATTTTTGATGAAATCAGAGAGCTCTCTGAACCACCCATAGGCAGCAACGTCATTGCAACTTTCAGAAAGGTGGTAAAGACATTGTTAAAATAGTCCATAGCTGCATTTCCACCACAGGAACTTTCCCCAGGATCTAGGGACTTTCGACTGCAGGGACCAGGGTCTAAATGAAGTTCCGGGTAAATATTTCCCCCTCAAAACGGCCCTGCTCGAGATGTAGTACTTTTTCAAAGTTCAGGAACTTTCGGGGGTGGCACTTGGGCGCTGAACATGCTGATTGGTTGAGTTCACGATCAATCAGGATTTTGATTGGTCGACTCGATGCAGCATTTTATTTCAACCACGATTTTTAAAAGTCTGTTGCGGTGCGTGCAGTAAGAGTTGTTTGCTATTCAGATCAACAATGGAGTTTAAAAAATACGACCAATGGGCCGACAATGAGCTTCAGGCTTTATTAAATTTATTTGCAAAGGACGAAATACAGTGGGAACTGGAAAGCTGACACGCGCAGTCCTATGTCACCGGACTAATCTTCACGGTACTTTAGACCGTAATGGAAATGCAGACAGCAGCAGGTCTGGGGGAGAAAGAGTTCCTGGGACAATTTGTTTCGGGTAATTTCGGTGGAAACGGGGCTCATGTGACTACAGTGGTTCAACTTTAATTTTATGAAGCGACAAGAATACTTTTTGTGCACAAAAAAGAGTTCTACAGCAGAACGGCAGAACTTACCACTGGCTAGATCCTGCGTCAGCATCACATGCATGCCTTCTGCTGTAGAACTCGGACGCGCTGAACTGTATTTACTACGTCAACAGCATAGGAGAATGACAGACAAGAAGAAATTGTTGAATAAAGTTGTTATTTTGGGGTTGGGGGGTGGGGTGGGGTTAACAAAAAGTATTCTTGCCGCTTCATAAAATAAATGGTGGTTGGTTCAGAGAGCTCTCCGATTTCATCAAAAATATCAGAATTTTTGGTTTCGACATGAGGGTGAGTAATTAATGACAGTATTTAAATTTCTGGGTAAACTAACCCTTTAATACCACGTGGAAACAGGGCCTGTTTGCTGAAGGCTCACCTTCACCACTGAAAGCCATGGATGTTCCTCTCTCTCCAGACAGCTCACCAGCTTGAGTGTCAAACACTGTGGCCTTTGAAAAGTGAGAGTGTCATCATGATCACAGTATTACAAAATAACGACTTGATGATGATCATAAAGCATGATAAAATATGAAATATATAATATACACTACCATTCAAAAGTTTGGGGTCAGTGAGATTTTTTTTAAAGCAATGAAAACTTTTATTCAACAAGGATGTGTTACATAAAATGTATAATTTGCTATTTATCAAAGAATCACGAATTCCATAAAAATATTAAGCAGCACAACTGTTTTCAATATTAATAATAAGAAGAAATATTAATTGAGCAGCAAATCAGCATATTAGAATGATTTCTGAAGAATCGTGTAACACTGATGACTGGAGTGATGCTGCTGAAATTTCAGCTTTGCATTATATTTTAAGATTAAAATATGGAGAGAAAAACTGTTATTTTAAATTGTAATAATACTGCACAATATTACAGTTTTTACAGTGTTTTTGTTCAAATAAATACAGCCTTGTTGAGCATCGAGCAGACTTCTTTAAAAAAAAAAAATACCTGACTAGGAGCCCTTTGACCCATCACCGCCTCATAAGGAGGAGGACAGTCAGTTGGGTACAGAGGCACGGGACTCTCCATTGATCCATTATATGTGACACTGCAGGTACACACAGAAAAATGAGGCATGAGAAAAAGAAATTAAAAAAAGAAAAGGCACGACACAGAAGGAGTGTGGTTAAAATGGACAGATGCCTATAAGAATGAAAAAAAGATTGAGAGCGATTCAGAGTGACAAAGAACATTTAACCGAATAGTGAGAACACTTTAACTGAGCAATACTCAACCAGAGCATCTCTAGTATGTGAGATACAATTTTAGGGTTAGGAGATTTCATTAGCTCATCTTGAAACAACAAAAATAATCAATGTTAAGTTCCCAAAATGATGGAAAAACAAATGTGTGTGTGTTTTCACCTCTGTGCATCGGTCTCAGAGCTGCAGGTGTATTCAGGAGGGTAGTAAGGTGGTGGGGGAATGGGCGGAACAAACTCCTCAAAGTCCATCATGTTACTGAGAAATGCATCCTGAGGAGTGGTGCATTCTGGGTTTACAGAACGGGAGCGATGAGGAGCCAGCTACAACAAACAAAGTTGGATGAGGAAAAATGTTACATGGTAACATTTGAGAGAAGTTAGTAAACCTAGTGTTTTGGTGTAACAATTGTGTGCGTTTTGTCTCACTAGATGCAGCAGGTCCAGAGAGAAGATATGAATGCTGCAGGTGACCGTGGACAGAGTGCAGATAATGGTGGAGAGAATGCTGAGACCACAGGCACTGAACAGCAAATCCTGCACACACATATGGTTAAATGGTTAACATGGTTAAATTCAAACGTATTCAGGCACCTGAGCTATTTGTTTGTTTTGGGGGTCTGGGAGCAGAAAGTAAAAAAATGCCCATAAGAACAAAAAGGGTCCACTATGCACTATATAAAGTGACTAATATGTGTGCTCTGCTTCATACGTTACTAGACTATTAACAATAGACAATGGACCTTTTTGCCTGCAAACTTCTGCTGAAATTTGCATATGAAATGTGCATACAAATGTTTTCACAAACAAATCATGACTCTTCAATTTACGTTTGCACTTAAATGTATTCAAAATGTATGGGGGTTGGGGGGAGTGACAACTGAAACCATACATACGCTCAAATATCATACTCTGGGTTGGCATTTGATGAATCTTTAAAGTCCCAGTAACCCGGAAGTAGCAAGTGAAGTTTACTTCAGCGCTCCTCCTCTCCATCTCGCGTTCATAGCAGACTAACTGTTGTAGGGCAGTGGTTAAGCATTTTCAAACCCAAGCCGTCAAACTGACATCATCTGAGAAGGAACGCCGTTTCCAGACCCGAAGTTACTTTTCAGACTTTGATTAAAGATTACCGCAACAATCTATTTTTTTCTGTGTATTAACTTGCATGGATTAATTATTCACCCTAAGATCTGTAATGTGTGCTAACAAAGTAAATAGGGTCAATTTTGATTTCAGGACTTTAAACAGAAACTTTTGTTCATAAAGCAGTCTGGTGTAAAATGATTTGTGCAGACATAAACAAATACACTATCGTATATAGGCAGGCATTCCCTTCAAAAATAAAACTAATCCACTGAGTCTTCAGCGGCTCTGATGTCAGAAGTACATGGAGACTGTTATGTTCACTCTTACATCCAACAACAAAACACCTCAGTCGCTTATGAGATATTCTTGTCGATACAGCTGCTCCAGCCTGGAGAAAATGGTGGACTGTGTACAACTCGCTCAGGGCGGGGATTTTGCTAATATGGCAGTGTCTATCAACAGTCGTGGCGGGGGCCTGTAAAAAGTGACGTCACTTTGCCAGGAATCTGCAAACGGCTTGTTCTGAGACACTGCTTATGATTTATGGGAATTTAAAAAAAAGGAGTGGATGGATTTTTATCATTATAGGGTGGTTGTGTACACACACTGCCGACACACATTTATGTTCAAACCATGTAAAAGTGAATTTTGCATAATAGGTGCTCTTTAAGACAGTCCTACCTTAGTAATCTTCCATGGTGCACCTTTAATAACATATACCTTGAGCTGGTGACGCACAGCATGACAATCTGAATGTTGGTACAGCACA
Organism: Paracanthobrama guichenoti; assembly: GCA_018749465.1. Classification (NCBI taxonomy): domain Eukaryota; kingdom Metazoa; phylum Chordata; class Actinopteri; order Cypriniformes; family Gobionidae; genus Paracanthobrama; species Paracanthobrama guichenoti. The sequence goes on along the minus strand of CM031958.1, from coordinate 21,657,615 downwards.
AGTGTTTCATCTTCTGTTGGAGAGCACGTCTGCTTTGGGTCACAGCAAAGACAGAGGCGATTCTCCATCTGGAACAAACACACAAATATGAAGAGAAGAGAAGAGAAGAGAAGAGAAG